>CM076575.1:1761117121-1761484621 GCA_034641835.2 Pinus albicaulis | reverse complement strand
CACTTTAATGGTTGTTCTCTTTTTTTATTTATCTGGTTATATGATAGTTATAAGCATGCTTTTATGATAGGTCTTAGGCATGGATATTTTCATGTTTTCACTCATAACTAAATAAATAATGAATGAAATACATAATTGGTGTTATGACAGCTAATGTGAGAAGGAAATGACCCTTCTTGTTAAACCTCATATACATTTTTAGTCCCACATGCTCATAATTGCATTAATGACCTATAGGTTGCATATCTACCAAGTGTTTGAAAGACTATCAAGCCCAGTTAGGGATGGTTAGGTCAACTCATGGTTTTATTTTTTGGTTTATAAGCATTGATCCTATGTAATTTATCAACTTTGGAAGTTTCACTGAGTTCTGGGCAGATACCTGGGTCCTGGCCCTGAAAAAGTGGCACATAGTTCAGAGTTGCAGGCATAGAACTAAACAAAAAATACCATAGTCGCATGGAGGTAGGCTTATGAGCATGACTGGGAACCCATAGTCACATGGATGCCTTGGCAAGGGAGCGACTGGGTGCTATCTTAGGGAAAAAGTGATTTGTCTCAGGGTTTGGACACCTAGAGGGGTTGGGTTACTCTTATAGGTCTTGTGGCACTTGAGGGGAGTTAGTAAGGTCTTAAGTCATCATCTCCTTTTCCTTAAGGTCACCTAGGAGGCCTAGTCTTATCATAGTGATCCTCAGCTCATGTTTACCCTACGCAAGCCGATGAAAGTGGGTAAATATGGGAGGAGGTGTTACAGGGTGGTATGAGAGTGTGGTTTTACCCTCTTTGGGTAAGTCTGATGTTGTCAAGGTTATGGTTATCATGCATGATATCATGGTATAAATTTTTTATGGTCATGCATGATGTTGATGTGATGTTATGTTATTACATGAATATGGTTATGATTATACATGTACATGCTAATGTGGACTGATTTTGTAGATGAGATAATCCTCCCCTGAACATCACTAAGGTGTGGATTTGATTTTGGTATCTATTTGGTTTATCTGAAATGGTACACTTGCAGGAAGAAGATATTTCAATATGACAATAAAAATGATAGACTACAGTTCTCGTGACACTTCCTACAGATCAGTTGGGTACCAAGGAGAAGAGTATTCTTTTGGTATATAAAAATATACATTGAGGAGCTTGAGGGAAGAGAGAAAAATTTGTAAATCAAAAAATGATAGGTTGGTTGAGGCTCAGGAAATACTTGCAATGGCTCAAGAGAAGCAAGTAGAGGTTAACGTAGCAATCCTTCAGAGCTTGTCAAAGTTGCAGAAACAAAGAAAAATGAGTAGCAGTTAAGAGTAGGAAGAGAAAACAAATGGAGCCTATGGTAGTAGATCTCAGTCTATATAGAGGGGACACAATTAGAGGTGGCAGATCAATGGATACACCTAAAAAGAGGACTGGTATGTATAGGCATCCTTCTAGTTTTGTTAAAAATGACAACAAGAAATGTTGAAAATGGCACCAAGAAATATTTCTAATTTATTTTTTCTTTGAATTAAATTAGAAGAAAAATGTAATTGCACATCTCATATAAACTTGTACAAGTTAACTACGTTAGTTTGAATTATTTGGTTTATTTGATTCGAGTTAAGGGTCTAACTTGATTCATGTAGAGTGGATCCTACAAAATAGATTCCCTAGTTGATTTTATTATGAGTTGTAATTAATTAACTCAATCTATCTGAGTTAAAGTTAGTTTAACTAGTTTCAACTGTTGGAGGAACTAGTGAGAGGTCTAGTGTGAGTTGTCTACTCTATGAAATCAGTTAACTAATGATTCAACCATAAATCAATCATTCATTTGTGAACTAAGAGTTACCCAGTTTATATTGGATTTCAAGGGTAGTGTACTATCAGTTGTATAATTATCTGAATTGTACAGATGGTGCATGCAGTCAAAGGAAGAGCCTAAAGGAACTACACAATCCAATGGAGGAAATTTCCTATTAAATAGGAGCCTAATTACTCAATTAAAAATGCAAGGAAATAAGAGCTCAACAAGATGCAGAATTGGCTAAGTGTTGGGCAGAGTGAGCTTGTGAAGAGTGAGACAAATAGAGATAGTACAAAGGTTTCTCGGGATTGAGAAAAGAATTGTAATATTCTCATATTTTCTGACTAATGCAATATAAATATAGTCAGGTTTTTAGATGAGGATTTCCCCAGGAAATCATTGTGTAATATGTGATTGAAATTATTTCTCTTTTATGCTTCGTGATTTCGTGATCATTTAAATTGGTTTCCACAAATGGTAGAGTAGATTCAATTCTATTGTTTTAGAAAATTACAATTAGAAATTTGAATCAACATGGATTTTATACATGGTATCAGAGATGAAATCACAATAGAAGAGAAGAATTCGAAGTTGGCCTTGCAAGTTGTATCGAGTACTGAGAAGATGACTTCCACTGGACCTAGGCTCGAGTATGATTTGGAAGGAACCAAAACTTTTGTGGCATGGAATATCTGCATGGGGGCAGTATTAGATGACCATGGGCTACTAGATTGCATCAAGGCATATGTAATAATTCCCTCGACATCTGATGTATAGGATCTCGCTCAGTGGAAGAAGGATGTGGCTAGAGCCAAAAGGATCATCCTAGAGGGTGTGATAGACCACATAATCTTGAAACTAAATGGAAAAGAGACTCCCTTTGCTATGTGGAAGACTCTCAATGAGCTATTTAGTAATATAAATGAAGCCAATAAACTTGAACTGATGAAGAAATTTAGGATTGAAGACAAAGGGTATGAGGTAGCCTTCAGATATGTGAAACACTACCTCAAGCATCTTTCTTCATGTCAAATCAATTAATTTGATGTCAGGATTGAGAGCCTCTACACATTAGAGGAATATGCATGCACAACCTTGAGGAAAAAGGTAGGGATTAAGGATGTTGTGGTTGAGAGCGAACATGATTTATATCTAAAGAGGAAGCCTTAGCTAGTTGGGAGTTGGGCTAACCATGAGGATAATGATGAAGAGGACCATTCAAATACCTCCAATAGGAGGAGATTTCGATCCAAGTGGGAAGAGGGAGAACATGAACCCATACCTCTAAGAGTGAGGTGGGGCGATGTAGATCCTTAGTTCAAGAGTGCAGAAATTTGGGCACAATACTATGATATGATTTTGTCTCATGGATCATTACCTTACTACAAGGGCCCACAATACACAGTAGCAGGATGGATCAGTGGCAGTTGATGCAATCATATTCTAGAGTGACAGATGCAGAGACTAGAAGTAGTCAGATGCTAGGGTAACAGATGCAAAGACTTGCAACAGTCAGATAATGGGGAGCATAGTGCAGAGTTGGAAGTAGTGCATACAACACAGTGCATAGTCAATAACAGTGTGGAGTTTTTAGCATAGTGCAATAGCTAGTTGTAGTTGAGACTCGGGTGACAGATGCATTATACTGATCAAAGTTGATTAAATTTTTTATTTATTTATGCTTTTTAATTAGAGATGTTGCAGTCACAAAAAAAACATTGAGAAGTGTTGCATGCAAAAAATTCCAAAGGTAATGGATCGAGATAGATGTGAATCCCTTTCTTGTTGAGAGGGAGTGTTGAAAATGGCACCAAGAAAGATTCTAATTTAATTTTCCCTTGAATTAAATTAGAAGAAAATTTCAATTCCATATATCATGACAACTTATATGAGTTAACTAAGTTAGTTGACTTAGTTGATTCAGTTAATTCGATTTGAGGATCTAACTTGAGTCACGTATTGTGGATCCTACAAAATAGGAGCCCTGGTTGAGTTTATTCTGAGTTGTTTAACTCAGTTTATTTAAGTTAAAGTTAGTTTAACTAGCTCCAACTGTTGGAGGAACTAGTTAAAGGTATAGTAGTGAGTTTCCTACTCTATGATAAATTAGTTAACTAATGATTCAACCACAAATAAATCAAGCATGTGTGAACTGATAGTTACCTAGTTGAGATTGGAGTTCAAAGGTAGTGTACTATTAGTTGTATAATTATCTGAATTTTACAGATGGTGCATACAGTTAGAGGAAGAACCTAAAGGAACTGCACAATCCAATGGAGAAAAATTCCTATTAAATAGAGGCCTAATTCCTCATTGAACATTGCAATGAAATAAGAGCTCAACATGTAGCATAATTGGCTAAGTTTTTTCCAGAGTCAGCTTGTGAAGCAGTGAGATAGATAGAGAGAGTGTAGAGGTTTCTTAAGCTTTGAGAAAAGCATTGTAATCTTCTCATATTTTCTTACTAATGAAATATACATATATCATGGTTTTTAGCTGAGGCTTTCCCCATGAAATCATTGTGTAATGTGTGATTGAAATTATTTCTCTTTTATGCTTTGTGATTATGTGATTGTTTAAATTGGTTTTCGCAATTGGTAGAGTAGATTCAAGTCTATTATTTTAGAAAATTAAAATTAGAAATTTGAATCAAGGTGGATTTTCTATAACTTCCTCATCCAGGAGCTGACATCGCCATAGTCATCACCATCATCATCCTTACAGAAGGATGGAGTATTCACATAAGGAGTTTAAGAAAGTTAAGTCTCCTGCATTTGATGGAGAGATGAAGAAGCCAAAATATGTAGAGGCGTGGTTGCTTGGAATGAATATATTCTTCAGACTTTAAACCTTTCAGAAAACATGACAGCTAATATAGCTACCTTCAATATTAAAGGGAAATAATATATCTGGTGGGAAGATGTGAGGAATGTCAAGGTAATTCAGGAAGAATACTTGATTTGGGATGACTTAGAGATGATCTTAAATAACAAGTACCTATCAGAGAGTTACTATGATGATATATCTAAGGAGTTTTATGAGCTACATATGGGTTCTATGACATATGATGGCTATATTATTGGAGTTGTTGAGGCATATTCCATATTTCAAGATGGAGAAGGCTAAAATTCAAATTTTCATCAGTGGATTTCTAGTAGCATATAGAGACTAGATTGATTTTGATGAGCCTAGATCATTAGAAGCCATATGAAATTTGAAGCAGTGCTATGAGCAAAAAAAACGCAAAGTTGAGCCTAGACATGATTTGAAAGGAAATGAGAAAGTAAAATATAAATGTCCATCAAAGTGATGAAGAACTCAAGATACAGGTGAGAAATAAAATGCTGCTCCTTACAAGAAGTTCAATGTAGTTGAGAAGGGACATGTGTCGTATCCTGAAGTGCAGCAAACTAGAGGTGACAATAGAGCACAGTTGCAGTGTTGGATATGTGGCAAACATCATTGTAAGAATTATTTTCCATTATACCAATGAGGTAGGCCTCATATCTATAGTGCTCAGGAGGCACAAACAATTGGGGACGTTGGTCATAGTATTCCTCATATTTTTGCAGACATGGAAAACATTCAAGAGGATCATCAGGAATATATCATTGAGATGGATGGTAAGATTTTTGATCAAGTTATTTCTATTTTTATTGATCCTGGATCCAATTATAGTTATGTTAATCCTGACCTGCTAGATAAGTGTGGTTCGAGAAAAGAAGTGCATGCATAGTCTTGGTTGGTGAAGTTGGATAGAGGTATGAAGAATATAGTTCATCATTAGGTAAGATATTGTGCATTTGAGTTGAATGGTATGCCTAAAACAAAAAATTTGAATTTACTTCCATTGGGATTGTATAGTATTATTTTGTTCATGGACTGGTTGTATCTTCACAGGACCAAAGTAGATTTCTATGACAAGGCTATTGAGTGTCTGGATGATAATGGAGAAAAGAGAATTTTGTAGGGAAATAAGAAGCCTACATCAGTGAGGATGGTCAAATCTACGAAGGCTAAGAACAATTGTATAAAAGGGTGAGTGATGTTTTCATTTCATATTTCTAGTGACAAGGTTAAGGATGTTGAGGATGCAGAAACCTTCAAGAGGTACATTGTATTGCAACAGTTTCAGGATGTGTTTCAACAGAGATTCCAAATTTTTATCTGCACATAGAAGTATACTTTTCTATTGATTTGATACCAGGGGCAGCCCTAGCATCAAAAGCACCTTACAAGATGAGCATATTGGTATATTCATTGATGACATATTGGTATATTCTAAGAATGAGGAAGAGCATTCCAAGCATTTAGCAGCAGTGTTGAGATTTCTAAGAGAGAATTAGTTGTATGCTAATATTAGCAAGTGTAGTTTCTTCCAGACATACTTACATTACTTGGGACATGTTGTTTCCAATAATAGCATAGCAGTAGATCCAGAAAAGATAAAGGCTATCATGGAGTGGGAATCTCCTAGAAATGTGGAGGAAGTCAGGTCATTCATGGGCTTAGCAGGTTACTATAGTAGGTTCATCAGGAACTTCTCACACATTTCATATCATATTACATTAATGCATAGGAAAGGTAAGAAGTTTGAATGGAAAAAGGAGCATGCACCCAATTTTGAGGAGTTGAAGCAGTTGTTGAAAAATTCTCTAGTGTTAAATATTGAAGATCTAGATAAATAATTCATAGTATGTACAGATGCTTGCAAGAGATAGATTATTGGAGTCCTTATGCAAAAGGGACAGGTGATATGCTATGATTACAAGAAACCAAATGAGCACGAGCATAAATATGTGACTCATGATCTTGAGTTGGAACTATTATTTATGCCTTGAATATGTGGAGAAATTATCTTCTTGGAAGGAGGTTTATGTTGATGAGAAATGACAGTGGATTAATATATCTGCTTGAGTAGTTGAACTTGAATGCTAGGAAAGTTAGATGGTTGGCTACCCTTAGTGAGTTTGACTTTAAGATCAGTTACGTTAAGGTAAAGGAGAAAAATGTTATAGATGCTCTCAGTAGGAAAGTACAGTTGAAACATGTTGTAGTAGTGAGCTCATATGGGAGAGATTTATAGGATCATATCTTACAGGAAAGATAGTTGGATGAAAGGTACATGGAGATTATGCACTAGTTACAACAGGATATAGGTGATCAAGGTGTGGAATATCATCTAACAGCAAATGGATTGGTGAGATTAGGGACATGATCTATGTGTCAGATGATAGTTAACTCAAGAATCTTATCTTGAGGGAGTTTCATGTAAAACCATATTCAGGTCACCCGGGATAATAGAAGATGTTGACAACAGTAAACAAGTTTTACTATTGGCAGAACTTGAAGAAGGAAGTGGAAGAGTTTGTGGAGATATGTTTGGATTGTCATAAAGTTAAAGCGGAGTGTAAGAATCTAGGTGGGTTTCTTCAGCCTATTCTGATTTTGGAATGAAAATGGGAGGTAATTTCCTCAGATTTCACTACAGGTCTCCTGAGGACATTGAGGCAGCATGATTCTATCATGGTTATGGTAGATGGGTTGAGAGAGGTAGCACAGGTCTTCATCGGGGAGATTGTGAGATTACATGGTGTTTCGAAGAATATTGTGACAGACAGGGATGCCAAGTTCACTTCATATTTTTGGAAGGAGTTGTTTGTAGGATTGGGAATAGAGTTACACTTCAACACAACTTATCATCCAAATACATATAGACAGACAGAGAGGGTCAACAGGATATTGGAGGATATGCTCAGGATTTTTGTCATGCATCAGTAAAGGATATGGGAGGAGTACCTTCCATTGGTTGAGTTTTCATATAACAACAATTATCAGGAGTCAGTGAGGATAAGTCTGAGGCATTATATCCAAGTGGAATTGTAACACTCCCATTAGCTTCAGTGATCCAATGAATATGGTACTCATTGGATCAGGCATGTTGGCAGACATGGAATAGGAAATGCAAGTTATAAAGAATAATCTAAAGGCAACACAACAAAGGCATAAAATTTATGTAGACTAGCACAGAGCATTTAAGGAGTTTCAGGTTGGGGAGAATGTGTATTTGTGCATCAAGCCCAAGAAGAGCCCCTTGAGGATTAGATCATATGCCAAGTTGGCACCACGGTATTGTGGGCCTTTTGATATCCTTGAGAGGATTGGACCAGTGGCCTAGAAGCTTGCACTGCCTTTGACAACGAAATTTCATGATGTTTTTCATCTTTCATTGCTTAAAATATATGTAAAGGATTTTAATATTGTCTATATTGCAGGTGGAGGAAGAAGGAGAATTGAAAATGGAACCCCAATGCATATTACAGTGGAAACATCTCATGCTCTAGAACATAACACTCGAGCATGTTAAAGTGTAGTGGAAGCACTTTGGGCTAGATGAAGCTACATGGGAGATGGTGGATAAAATGCGGGCTATGTATCCTTCATTGTTTTCGAGTGAAGGTAAATGAGTTTTCGTATTTGTGCATTTTTATGTATGGTTTTTATTATAAATACCACAATGAGCTAAGTTATAAAGCTACAATAAGTGATATGGGTGTCATGTTGTCATGTTTGTCATGATGGTTTTTTTTTTTAGCAGAATGTCATTGTAAATACTGCAATGAGTTGGGTTATAAAGCTCCATAGGTAACATGTTTTTTCTTTTCAATGTTTTTGCTGGGTATAGGTGTGGTTTAACACTGAGGACAATGTTCCCCTAAGGGGGAAGGGTTTGTAACAACCCCAGATTAAAATTTCATGTAATAAAAGTTAATAAAGGTAAAATAAGACCACGAGAAAGGGACACTTATTCCAAGCTGAATGTTGGGAACAATATCCTAATGGACATCACTTGTTATGTTTTATGACTAAGGGGACATTGGCAAAGACAATGATTAAGGCTTTAGAAAGGAAAACAGGTATTTTTGGCACATTATTTATGAAAATAATGGAAATTAGGAGAAAATGAAGGTGAAAGGTCACATGCTGCATGTGAGAAGGAAAATGAAGGAAAATAATGGAAAATTGAAGAAATTAGAGGCCTTGTCAATAAAAATACCTTAGAGCATCAGTTGGTAATATTTTGTTAATTTAGTGTTAGAATTAGTCTCAAGAGGAGAAAGAAACAAGAGGATAAAGAAAGCAAGCAAGGAAAGGAAAGGAAAAACAAAGAAGGACAAGGAAAACAAAGGAAGGCAAGGATCAAGCAACTTTAGTGGGAATACTTGCAGGTAACAGATTGCATGTGTGATTTCCTAATTGGTTTTGACATGCATGGTATGTGCATATTGGTATATGGTTATTTTGTTGTCACTGGAATGGATTTTGCTAGGTTTTGAAAATGGATTTTAGCCTATACTAGCCTTTCCATTTCTGGATAGCCATGGTATGATGGGATTGTTCTAGGTTTTCGGCTTTGGATTTTTGGATGGTTTCAGAATCTGGGGGTGGGTTGGTCTCAGGAAAATTCCCAAAGGCCTAGGAATCCATTGAATTGTAATAGAGGGATACACAGTAAATCCTGAGGGTGGAGACAGGAAAAATTCCTCAAGGATGGTGAAGGAATTCTACGACATCCAAGCTCGGTTTGGTTTTGTGATCTTAGCACTAGTTTAGGTGTGATCATGATATGGAGAGGGTGGAGAGGGTGGAGGTGGTTTAACCTCTGTATTCCCTTGGTTGTGTCTATATTGGTTTATCCCATGATATCCCACATTCATGCTTGGAATATGGCACGGGGGTGATTGATTGAAGAGATATTTTTCTCAGCTAATCTATGGTCAGGTGGAACATGGAAGTCCCAAACTCGGTCGGTATTTTCCCATGTTTAATAAAAGCTAAGTTTCTCTTGATTTAGATAAGGAAATATATTGGTTATTATCTAGTTTTAATTGTTGTTCTCTTATTTTTGTTTATTTGGTTATATTTTGGTTATAAGCATGGTTTATGATAGATCTTAGTCATGGATCTTTTCATGTTTTCACTCATAACTGAACAAATAATGAATGCAAGACCTAATTTGTGTAATGAAAACTAATTTGAGAAGACAATGAACCTTCTTGTTAAACCTCATATAGGTTTTCAATCCCTCATGTTCAGACTTGAATTCATGACCTGTAGGTTGCATATCTACCAAGTGTTTGATATAATTTTAGTCTCGGTTGGGAATGGTCAGGTCAAGTCCCAATTTTATTTTTTGGTTTACAAGAATTGTTTCTATATCATTTATAGACTCGGGATGTATCATTGAGTTCTGGGCAGAGACCTAAGTCCTAGCCCTAAAAAAGTGGCACAAAATTTGAAGTCGCGGGCATATAACTAAGCGAAAAAATCCATAGCCGCATGAAGTCAGGCTTATGAGTGTGACTAGGAACCCGAAGTCGCATGGATTCCTTGGAAATGGAGTGACTGGGGCTCTAGCTAAGGGAAGAAGTGAATTTCCTTAGGGGTTGCACACATGGAGGCGTTAGGTTACTCCTGGAGGTATCGTGGCACTTGTGGGAAGTTAGTAAGGTCTTAAGTTGTCAACTCCATTTCCTTAAGGTCACCTAGGAGGTTGATTCTTATCATAATTACCCTCAACTCATGTTTACCCATGGGAAGTCGATGAAAGTGGGTAAATATGGGAGGAGGCGTTATACAAGGCCATGAATGAGCTTTATATCAATGACTAAGTTTCTAAAAGGGTGAGGAAGACCTTCAATGGGGGGTGATGATGTGATCTAAAATGGGCGTTTGACTTGTTATACTATGCAAGCACCTCCCACTCAGTTAAAAAAATTAAGATATTTCTTATACTTGATAGTGCGGAATTGAATACTTGAAACAGGTGCACGTGTTTTAACTATTTTAAGTCTTTATGTGTGAGGAATTAAACATTTTTTTTGTTGATAATAAGCATGTAAAACAAGCATAAATTGCATCAAACTAATCATAAACACATAATAGCACACATAATAAAGGAGTTCACCCGAATGTCTTGGGCTATGTCTCCTTGAGCCTTTGTCAATTGACTTGGCTCTTTTGGATTATGATGGAATATTTCTTTTAAAAGTTTTTAATAAACTCCAATGGTTTTAGAATACCATCATACCCTTGGATTGGCTGCTATCTCTCTGGAAATGGATCTAGGCTCCCTTTGACTTGACCTCTTCTGTCAGTGCCCTTAAGCTTCCTTGAGCTTCTCTGTGGCACTAACTCCCTTAGAGGTAATTTTATGTCCCTAACACATTTTCTACTATCTCCATCATATATCAATCATCCAAAATAGACTGTTCATTTTCTCCAAATTAGCTCTGGCTCCCCAATCTAAGCCTCCAACCCCTGGTGGCCCTAGGCTGCCCGAAACTTCCCTTTGGATTCTTCAGCTCTAGAAGTATCTAAATGGCTCTAAAAATACCTTCAATGGACTTATAATGTCCAAAATAATCAGAATAGACTATTCAGTTTTTGAAATTGGCCTTTGGCTGCTCTGGTTATGCCTCCAACACCTGGTGGCACCCTGTGGCTCTTAGCTCACTAAAAACTTCTCTGTAGCATCTCGGCCTTCAGAAGTCTCAAAAATCTTCTGAAAATACTTCCATTGGATTCAAAAGGTTCAATATAGTTAGAATAGACTATTGGTTTGTTGAGAATGGTCTTTGGCTACTCTGGCTAGGCCTCCTTCTCCTGCTAGCCCTTGGTGGCCCTACTGGCCCTTTGATCTGAAATTGTGAGAACAAAGTATTTCTCATACAGAGATTGACTGTAGGGGCATTTACCGGATATTTCACCTTTCAAAGAAAGGATGAATCCGGAGGCTACCTGTCCCTTCTACAGACTCTGCCTAAAGAAATAAAATGTAATCACTGAGATCCGATCAATGAAATTATTTTTTTTAAGTGCAAAGTATTCATTGATCCAGCTTTAATGTGTGAATAGGAAAGTATACATATTCTGAAAATGAAGTATAATGGTTTGAAGATGAACTAATAAGTTTTTTTCACTGTTTAACCCTGCTTGGGAAAAATTTTCTTATAAAAATTTATTGTTTAAAGGAGCAGAATCTGAAAATATGCAGCAAAATTATACAGTATGACAGCAAATACTTGTTTAAGCGATTCACCCCTCTCTTGGGCTACCTCCGCTGGGTCCAAAAGCCTCTAATTAGGCTTTTTCCTCTTTGATTAAATGCTTAAAATGTGAATACAACTGTATAGAAGCCTCAAATGGAAAAATACACTGCAAATTAAGATTCAGAAGGCTCAAATCAGTATAAAATGACTAAACAAACACCTCCATTGGATGAAGATAGTCCAAAACAACTCTTCTTTCCTTAGGCCCTGGTGGCTCCACAAGCAAAAACGCTGGTAAATTCTCTGTTAGAGTGCCCTGATGGCTCTGCAAACACTCCCAACAGCTCCAGAATGATCAATTACCCCAGAATCAAAAAACAAAATCGTATCAAAAGGCCTCTCCTAGCCAAAGTTATGGCTCTTTTACTCCAACTGCCAGTTTGGCCTAGAGAAACTCCACTAAATGTGGAGAACTGGAGTTAACTCCAGTTAAAAGTGGCACTACTCCAAATATGTCGGGCGCGCTCCAAAACTGTCGGGTGGTTATAATAAATGTTGGGTGGACGTGGTCACATGCACCACCGTCCAACCTGCCGAAAAATGTTAAACCAAACGGTTTTCCCAAACCGTAACCTTTATACCCGCCGGAAGTTTCATGCGTTCACATGGAAATCGGTGATAATAAATATAACCGCCGAGTTTTTGTGCGCCGGTTCGTTGGAGCTGTGGTTACGTGCCGGAGATTTTATGCGGAGGGGACTGGCCCCCTTTCGGGCCCCGCCCAAAATTAATTAAACTTTAAATACCATTTAACGCCAATGGTTTATAAGAACCACTGCGTGGCGCAACGGCCACGCTGCTCCGTTTCCATCGGCCCGACCCGGGGTCGAACCGCACCATCCATAACAAATTTTTAATATGTCATTCCATTCCGCCTTGGGGCCACGTGGCGGCCTCCAGGCTGGCCACGTGGCTCCCTGTAATTGGCTGTGCCTGAAATATTCCGCAGAATATTTTATGGAATATTCCATGGAATATTCCCAGAATATTCTGTGGAAGATTCTTTTTTTAATAAAAATATTTTTCATAAAGTCAACTTTGGGCCTTTTTTAATTGAAATTGGCAAACTTTAAAGCTGAATATCTTCTTCATACGGCGTCGGATTTGAGTGTCGTTCACGGCTACAGGATCATTTTGGCAAGCTCTTTACAGTCGATCTAGTTCGGACCAATTCTGAGCAACTTCATTTTTGAGCATTTTTCTACAAGAGACTTGATCTCCTGATCATACCTCCCAAATGGGAAGCTTTTGGACCCTCAAAAGCTTTCAATTACCTGTTAAGAAGGTGAGGATACAGCCTCCTCACCTATTACAACTCCATCCACTTTGATTTGCTTGGTTTACTGCCTTTTAAACCAACTCTTAGATAATCAACATCTCCCCTCCTTGAAGTGTGTGTCCTTCTATCAAGGATTGCATCTTCTTTCAACTCATCCAAAAATTCTGGCGAGAAATCTTCTATGGATGGTAGCTGAACATGATTTTCAGAATCATCAATAAGAGGAGGTTCATACAAACGTAAATTTTCCACATTAACAACGGAATACATTTGCATGTATGAAAGAAAATCTAGTTGAAAAGCATTATTTCCAACTTGTTTAAGGATTTTGAATGGACCATAACGAATAGGCTTCAACTTTTTACCTTCTCCTTGCATTCTATCCTTACTTATATGCAACCATACCTCATCTCCTTCCTGAAACTTGTGATCAATTCTATGTTTGTCATGTCTTTCTTTGTACTTGCCTTGACTCTTTTCAAGCTGTTCTTGAACTTGCTGATGAATGAGCTGAATTCTTTCAATGAACATGCGAGCTTTGTCAATGTCACTATGCCCATCAATGGCAATATCCTTCTCAAGAATGAAGTCTAATGGTGACTTAGGCAAATATCCAAAACAAGCTTCAAATGGCGAAGTATTTGTAGAAGAGTGTTTGGCCCGGTTGTAAGCATGCTGAATTTAATGCAAATGCTCATCCCAAAGCTTGGGATGCTTGCTACAATACCCTCTCAAAATATGCACAATGGTTTTGTTCACTACCTCTATTTGGTCATCTGTTTGCGGATGGAAAGTAGTACTCTTCTTCAACTTGGTGTCCATCATCTTCCATAGATTGGACCAAAAATTCCCAACAAATCTGGAATCCCTGTCACTAACAATAGAAGTAGGCAAGCCATAATGAACCCATACATGTTGAAAATATAAATCAACAGTTTGTTTAGCAGTTATAGTTTTCTTACATGGCATAAGAATACACATCTTGCTGAAATGATCAAATACTACAAAAAGATAATCATGCTGCTTTCTAGATAATGGTAATCCCCCAACAAAATCCATAGAAACACTTTCCCATGGTCTAGAAGGTACCGGCAATGGCGTATACAATCCAAGCTTCCTATTGCTAGGCTTGCTTGTAGCACATAATGAACAACCTCTAATGAAACGTGTAACACTATCTACCATGCAAGGCCAATAACAATACCTCTGCAGATGTGCCACCATTTTGCTTACACCGAAATGACCAGCAATAAGAGAAGAATGAACTTCTCTCATCATGCTTAATCTCTCTCCCTGTGGTATACATAAATTTCCCAAATGAAATAGAAAATTATTATGCAAATGATAATCATTCTCCTCAACATGATTCCCTTTACTCAAGTTAGCATACACCTCTTTAAAATCTTCATCTGATGCATACTGTTCTATGTAGCTTTCATGCACAATAGAATCATTCTCAAGCAAAATACTAGCACTAATAATAGGCCTTGAAAGATTATCAACAACTTTATTATGAATACCTTTCTTGTACCTTATTACCAAGTGAAATTGTTGTAGGAAACCCATCCATCTGAAATGTCGTGACTGCTGCAATTTACTTTGCGACTGCAAATACTGTAAAGGTTGATGGTCGGTATGCACAATTGTTTCTTTGCCCATCAAATAGTGCTTCCACTTTTTGACACTTTGTACCAACGCATACAACTCCTTATCATATGTAGGATAATTCACAACAGCACCATTAAATGTCTCAGAATGAAAAGCGATAGGCTTACCATGTTGTAAGAGAACTGCACCCATGGAATAATCACTAGCATCTTTCTGAATCTCGAATGGCTGTCTCAAATCAGGTAATGCAAGAACCGGAGCTGAACTGATCTTTTCTTTCAAATATTCGAAAGCTTTTTGTTGCTTACTTCCCCATTGGAAAGCACGCTTCACACTTGTCACTGCATGCATAGGAGTTGCTATGGCAGAAAAGTTAGCAATAAACTTTCTCCAATACCGAGCTACACCCAAAAAACTTCTTACCTCTGTAATGGACTTGGGAGTAGGCCAATTCACAATAGCTTCTACTTTGGAAGGATCGATTCTCAAAGCGCCTCCACCTACTATGTGTCCTAAATAAACCAAAGAAGTCTTTCCAAATTCACACTTTGACATCTTAAGAAATAACTGATTTTTCTTCAAAACATCAAGTACTTTACTGACATGCATGACATGATCTTCTCTTGTCTTTCTGAAAATCAAGATGTCATCTAAGTAGACAATAAAAAAATCATCAAGAAAAGGGCATAAGACATCATCCATTACCCGCATGAAAGTGGCAGGTGCATTGCATAAACCAAACGGCATCACAAGCCACTCAAAGAGTCCTTGTTTGGTTTTAAAAGTTGTCTTCCAAATGTCTCTTTCTTCAATTCTTACTTGATGATAACCACTTCTTAAGTCTAACTTAGTGAAATATCTTGCATCTTTCAGCTGATCTAACAAATCATCTATTCTTGGAAGTGGGTAACGATTATTTACCATTATCTTGTTCAAAGCTTTGAAGTCAACACACATACGCCAAGTTCCATCTTTCTTCGGAATCAACACTATTGGTGACCCACATGGCGAAGTGCTTGGCCTTATGAAACCCTTGTCCAACAACTCTTTAATCTGCTTCTTTATTTCAGCATTCTCCATAACAGACATGCGATACATGCCTATGTTAGGAAGAGGACAATCTGGATGTAAATGGATTTCATGTTGAATCTCCCTTTTAGGAGGCAAACCTGTTGGCTCCTGAAACATCTCATGATGTGCATCAACTACATCATATAAATCAGATTTAAGCTTTGCATCACGATTTTCAAATGACTCATGATTCACATCAACCTTTGGCTTGACCATAAGAAGTACAAAACTCTTGCTTGAATTGACTAGCCTTTTTACCTGTCCTGCATTTACCATTGCAACATTTGTCTTCTTGCGATGAGCTCTGACAATAAACTCCTTGCCATCTTTGAAAAGATGATATTTGTTTTCATGGCGATAGAATATCGCTTTCCTGTCAAACAAGTAAGGACTTCCCAAAACAATACCAGATATATCAAGCGGCACCACATCAAGTTCAACTGTGTCAATATAGTGTGCAGTTATTGCAAAGCGCAATATGCACTTCCTTGAGACTTGCAAGTTGGCATCCTTGCATATCCATCCAAGTGGATAAGGCTTCGGATGTGGAATGGTCTCAAGTTTAAGTTGCTTGACCAAGTCTTCAGATATGAGGTTAGCTTGTGACCCACTGTCAAATAGTGTGTCAATTTTGGTATGTTTTGACACTACCCTCACATGGAACAGTTCAATTCTTTCTTCCTCATTAGGAGCTTGTGTATGACAGTTTGAAGAACTAGCACTTGCTTGAGTTTCAATTTCCTTCCCTTTCAAACTTTTCAAACACATGGCTGCAATTTTTGTTTCGTCACCTGAATCATCACCTAAATCTTGTGGTGTAGTTGTAGTAGCTGCATTTTTCTTCTTTCCCTTGTTTTTGTTAAATTGGTTTCTTTTTTTAGGATGAAGTTTCCAACAGTTTTTCTCTTCATGGCCACTCTTTGAACAATGTTTACAAATGACCTTTTCACCCTCTTGTTTGATAGATGCATTTTTCTTGCCTTTGCCTTTTTTTTTTCTCTTTGTTCTTTCCTTTGAAAGACTTGTTTCTACCCTCATCAAAAGTATTCTTTCCTCTAGCTTCTAAATGTGTAGCCTGCACACAGACTTCATCTAAGCTGGTAGGATTGAACAATAGGATAGTATGTTTAAGGTAACTGTGAAAACCTTCCCCTCTTTGCAATTTCAGCCTAGTAAGCATCAAATTTTGCAGAATAATACAATTTACTTGCACAAATTTCACAAACTCTTAAGCAAAACCTTGAGCTCTGATACCAACCTGATCTGAAATTGTGAGAAAAAAGTATTTCTCATACAGAGATTGACCGTAGGGGCATTTACCGGATATTTCACCTTTCAAAGAAAGGATGAATCTGGAGGCTACCTGGCCCTTCTATAGACTCTGCCTAAAGAAATAAAATGTAATCACTGAGATACGATCAATGAAAGTATTTGTTTTAAGTGCAAAGTATTCATTGATCTAGCTTTAATGTGTGAATAGGAAAGTATACATATTCTGCAAATGAAGTATAATGGTTTGAAGATGAACTAATAAGTTTTGTTCACTGTTTAACCCTGCTTGGGAAAAGTTTGCTTATAAAAATTTACTATTTAAAGGAGCAGAATATGAAAATATGCAGCAAAATTATACAGTATGACAACAAATACTTGTTTAAGCGGTTCACCCCTCTCTTGGGCTACCTCCGCTGGGTCCAAAAGCCTCTAATTAGGCTTTTCCTCTTTGATTAAATGCTCAAAATGTGAATACAACTGTATAGAAGCCTCAAATGGAAAAATACACTGCAAATTAAGATTTAGAAGGCTCAAATCAGTATAAAATGACTAAACAAACACCTCCATTGGATGAATATAGTCCAAAACAGCTCTTATTTCCTTAGGCCCTGGTGGCTCCACGACCCAAAACGCTGGTAAATTCTCTGTTAGAGCACCCTAATGGCTCTAAAAATACTCCCAACAGCTCCAGAATGATCAATTACCCCAGAATAAAAAAAAAATTCGTATCAAAAGGCCTCTCCTAGCCAAAGTTATGGCTCTTTTACTCCAACTGCCAGTTTGGCCTAGAGAAACTCCACTAAATGTGGAGAACTGGATTTAACTCCAGTTAAAAGTGGCACTACTCCAAATCTGTCGGGCACACTCAAAAACTGTCGGGTGGTTATAATAGATGTTGGGTGGACGTGGTCACATGCACCACCGTCCAACCCGCCGAAAAATGTTAAACCAAACGGTTTTCCCAAACCGTAACCTTTATACCCGCCGAAAGTTTTGTGTGTTCACATGGCAATCGGTGATAATAAATATAACCACCGAGTTTTTGCGCGCCGGTTCGTTGGAGCTGTGGTTACGTGCCAGAGATTCTATGCGGAGGGGGCTGGCCTCCTTTCGAGCCCTGGCCAAAATTAGTTAAACTTTAAATACCATTTAACGCCAATGGTTTATAAGAACCACCACATGGCGCAACAGCCACGCCGCTCCGTTTCCATCGGCCCGACCCGGGGTCGAACCGCACCGTCCATAACAAATTTTTAATATGTCATTCCATTCCTCCTTGGGGTCACATGGCGGCCTCCGGGCTGGCCACGTGGCGCCTTGTAATTGGCTGTGCCTGAAATATTCCGTAGAATATTCTGTGGAATATTATTTTTTTAATAAAAATATTTTTCATAAAGTCAACTTTGGGCCTTTTTTAATTGAAATTGGCAAACTTTAAAGCTGAATATCTTCTTCATACGACGTCGGATTTGAGTGTCGTTCACGGCTACAGGATCTTTTTGGCGAGCTCTTTCCAGTTGATCTGGTTCGGACCAATTCCGAGCAACTTCATTTTTGAGCATTTTTTTACAAGAGACTTGATCTCCTGATCACCCTTGGAACTTATTTGAAGAAAAATCATGCTCATAAGTCCTCAGTTGTATCTTCAAACCTCACCAATGGCTCCATAATGTCTATAACCTTCAAAAATGACTATTGGTTTCCTGAGAAAGGCCTCTAGCTGCCCTGGCTAGGCCTCATTCTGCTGTTGGCTCCTGGTGGCCCTTGGAACTTCTCTAAAGAAACATCACACTAAGAAGTTCTTTGATGGCTCTAAAACCCTCACCAATAGCTCCATAACACTCCAATTAGCTAATAATTTATCTCTGTTCACTTAGAATGGGCGAAAATTGAGCCTCCAACTCATTTTCTCGATAACACTTAGAAAAAATCCACTAATTGTAGAGAACTCCACTTAACTGGAGTTATTTTAGTGCAATCCACTAAATTTTAGGGCACGCTCTAAAACTCCGCTAGTGCTAACTTAAAATAAAAAAATTATGGGTAGGGGGTGGCCACATGCAAACCCCCAAAACCCACGGTCTCCATAAATGTTAGTGGAACTGTAGGCGGTAACCCCAGTGGTTAGGCAGAACTCCAGATTAGGCTGCTGACCACGCGGAGAAATTAATTGTGACAATCAACATGTGATAAGGTTGAATTTTGTGGAGTCTGCGGATGATTTAAACCATAGGAGAACTATTTTGTGGTTGCATTTAATGTTGTCATGTGACCATATATCATGGACCGCTAGTGGGTTGGGATCACTGGTACATTAAAGTTCAAATAATACTCGACCACCAATATGGTTAAGAACTTCTCATAGCCTGGTTGGTGAAGAATTTTGCATGCCCACGGGATGTCTGGGGGTCAATTCCTATGGCCTCCAACCCAAAATTTTAACACACCACCTTGGGGACATGTGGCCGACTCAAGGCTAGCCACATGTCACCCTATGATTGGTCCTCCAAAAAACAACGTACAACCACATTCAATAATATTGTGCCACTTGTCAGCATTTAATTAGCCCAGAAGGAATATTCTAGGGAATATTATAAGGAATATTCTATGAATATTATTTTTGCTAACTGTACCATTTGCCCAATCAACCCTGGTCAAATGTCAAAATTCGCAGTTTGCTGTACTTTTCAAATCGAGATAACTTCTTCATACGGTGTCATTTTTTCGAACCATTCATGGTTCCAGAATTAGGAAGACAAGATCTATCCGGTAGCTCAGTTTCAGCACACTTCTAAACACTTTGAAATTTGAGCTATCACTCAGGTCCTGATCCAAATCTGGTCACTCCTCCCCATTGGGAATCTTTTGGACCCCAAAAGACTGGATTCATGTTCAGTAGATGAGAGTAAAAATCCCTCACCTTTACAATCTCCATCTACTTTTCCTTTCTTGGCTTAGTGCCTTTGAGCCCAACTCGAAGGTAGTCAACACTTCCCTTCTTTGATACTCTTGTCCTCCTGTTAAGAATTGTATCTTCTTTGAGCTCATCCAGAAATTTCTGGCGAGAAATCTTCAATTAAAGGTAGTTGAACATCATTTCCTCCATCATCGATCAAAGGTGGCTCATACAAACGTAATTTTTCAACATAGATACATGCATACATGATTGAAATTTGCATATATACAAATGAATGTATGTCTTACTGGGTCAAGAAGTCAAACCACTTCTTACCAAGCCACTTACATGGTGATTTTTCTTGCTGAAAATATTCTTATTGTGAAACATATGGTCTCACATCGATGATGGAATATTTGGTTCCATTTTCACCATTATTTTTATCCTCTTGCTTCAAATGCTTGGGATGATTGGTTGGATGTAGTGTCCAACATTGGGCAATAAGATGTCCCTTCTTCTGGAAATGTGTGCAAGTCTTTTGCATCTTTTGTTCAAGTTGCCTTTGCTTCAACTGTTCCTATATGCCTTCATCCTCTTCCATAATTTTGAAACTTCATGGTTAAACAAACCGCAATAGGAACATCAACTCTTTCTTCCATTCTTTCATGCAGATTTGTCATGCTTAACAAAATCATAATCCACTTTATTATGGGAAGAATTATAACTCAAATGTTTCTTTTCATGTCCATATTTTTTACCTTCTTGAGGAGATGAACTTGAAGAGGTTCAAACTTTCTTTTGAAGACCAACATCAGTGTTCATGTCTTGATAGCTATCAAAAATCTCTTTCTCACCATAAGCTGCATGTCTACAAACATCTTGCCACAACATAGGCTTCAAACAATGGCATTCAACTTGAAAACAAACTTGACATGTTTGTGGTTTTGAACTTGAAACAAAATTTCTTCTTCTTTGAGTTAACTCAAATTTCTTCATGGCTGTAGAGATTTCGCCATAAGATTGAACATAGCCTAGACCAAACTTCTTAGGCCTTTCCTCAACCATAAGAGGCTCTATCATGCCTTGTTCATGTTTGCCTAGACCCTTTCCTTCATAGCCCATTTTTAACATCAACTTGGACCCTATACCTCTAGTGTGTTTTTCAAATGAACCTACACATCTATCTGAAGAGGAATTTGAAGACAAATTTGAGTGATTTACCTCTTCTTAAAGCATCTGTTTGGTTAAGGCCTCTTGGGAATGATGGAGCTGCATCTCCATCTCATGCATTCTTTGAAGAATACATTATTTCTCTTTCTTCATAGCAATCATTTTCTCATGAAGTCTAGTACAGAATTTTCACCATATCCTTCAGGATGTAGAAGCCCCGCTTCATCTCTTTATCAAAGAGCCTTGTACAGTAGGAGGATTTTGAAACCTCACTTGATGAATTTGTCATCACTATGTAAATGAACTAAAGAACTTCAACAAAAATTCACAAAGCTTCAAAAACAAATTTACAAAGCTTCTTAACAATTTGGCTGTAGATTCAAGCTCTTCTCTACAGCTTGTATCTTTTCTTCAAGTAGCCTCTTTTGCAAACAATCCCTCTTGTTCTTCAAGGGTTGCCTTGAGGTCCTTGGGGTAAGGAGAATTATTTCAGCCTTCTTCCTTCTTGTCCTCTTATGGAATTAGCTAGTAGTAGCTTCCCTTCACCTCTAGCAAACTCAAACTTGTAAGTATCAATAAATTTGCAAACAGTTAAATTCTTTGCACTGTTAAACACCTTTCAAGTCAAACAAGCAACCTTGTGTTATGTCAAGCAAGAAACCTAGTGCTCTGATACCACCTGATCTGAAATGGGTGGCTGACTTTTTATGCTATGCAAGCACCTCCCACTCAGTTAAACAAATTAAGATCTTGCTTATACTTGATAGTGCAGAATTGAATACTTGAAATAGGTGTATGTGTTTTAATTGATTTTAAGTCTTTATGTGTGAGGAATTAAAAATTTGTTTTTACTGATAATAAGCATGTACAAAAATCATAAATTGCAACAAACTAATCATCAACACATAACAACACACATAATAAACGAGTTCACCTGAATGTCTTGGGCTACGTCTCCTTGAGCCTTTGTAAATTGACTTGGCTCTTTGGGATTATGATGGAATATTTATTTTAAAACTTTATACTTAACTCCAATGGTTTTTTATGTTGTACCAATGGTTTAGAATACCATCATACCCCTGGATTGGCTGCTATCTCTTTGGAAATGAATCTAGGCTCCCTTTGACTTGTCCTCTTCTATCGGTACCCTTAAGCTTCCCTGAGCTTCTGTGTGGCACTAAATCCCTTAGACGTCCTTTTATTTCCATAAAACCTTTTATATTGTCTCTCGCATATATCATTCATCCAAAATAGATTGTTCATTTTCTCCAAATGAGCACTGGCTCCCCAATCTAGGCCTCCAACCCTTGGTGGCCCTAAGCTGCCAAAAACTTCCCTGTGGCTTATTCGGCTCTATAAGTCTCTAAATGGCCCTAAAAATACCTTCAATGGATTCAAAATGTCCAAAATATTCAGAATAGACTATTCACTTGCTGAAATTGGCCTCTGGCTGCTCTGGTTATGCCTCCAACACCTGGTGGCACCCTGTGGCTCTAGGCTCACTGAAAATTTCTCTGTATCATATCAACCTTCATAAGTTTCCAAAATATTATGAAAATACTTCCATTGGATTCATAAGGTTCAATATAGTTATAATAGACTATTGGTTTGCTGAGAATGGTCTCTAGCTTCCCTGGCTAGTCCTCCTTCTCCTGCTGGCCCATGGTGGCCTTTGGAACTTATCTAAAGAAAAATCATGCTCGTAAGTCCTCAGATGGCTCTAAAAACATCACAAATGGCTCCAAAATTTCTGAAACATCCAAAAATGACTTTTTTTTTCCCTGAGAAAGTCCTCTAGCTTCCCTGGCTAGGCCTCATTCTACTGCTGGCTCCTGGTGGCCCTTGGAACTTCTCTGAAGAAAATTCACACTCAGAAGTTATCTGATGGATTTTCAACCCTCACCAATAGCTCCATAACAATCCAATTAGCTAATAATGGCTCTCTTTTCACTCAGAATGGGCGAAAATTGAGCCTCCAACTCATTTTCCCAGTAACACCTAGAAAAACTCCACTAATTGTGGAGAACTCCACTTAACTGGAGTTATTTTAGTGCAATCCGATAAATTTTAGGGTGCGTTCTAAAACTCTGCCAGTGCTAACCACAAATAAAAAATGTTATGGGTAGGGGGTGGCCACATTCCAACCCCCAAAACCCGTGGTCTCCATAAATGTTAGCGGAACTGTAGGCAGTAACCCTGGTGGTTAGGCAGAACTCTAGGTTAGGCTGCTGACCGCACGGAGAAATTAGTTGTGACAGTCAACATGTGACAAGGTTGAACATTGTGGAGTCTACATATGGTTTAAACTGTTGGAGAACTATTTTGTGGTTGCATTTAACTTTTTCTTGTGACGATATATCATGGACCACTGGCGGGTTGGGACTGCTACATTAAAGTTCAAATAAAACTCGAACACCAATATGGTTAAGAACTTCTCGTAGCCCAGTTGGTGAAGAATTGTGCGTGCTCGTGGGAGGTCCGGGGGTCGATTCCTGTGGCCTCCAACCCAAAATTTTAACACACCACCTTTGGGACATGTGGCGGACTCAGGGCTAGCCATGTGTCACCATATGATTGGTCCTCCAAAAAATAACGTACAACCACATTCAATAAGATCGCGCCACTTTTAAACATTTAATTGGACCAAAAGAAATATTTTGGGGAACAATCCAAGGAACATTCCAGGAATATTCCTTGTAATATTCTTTTTGTTGACTGTACCTTTTTCCCAGTCAACCTTGGTCAATTGTCAAAATTTGAAATTTACTGGACTTTTCAAATCGCGATAAATTCTTCATATGGTGTCGGTTTTTCGAACCGTTCACGGTGCTAGAATCAAGAAGACGAGATATATCTAGTTACTCAGGTTTAGCACACTTTTGAACACTTTTAAATTTGAGCCATCACTTAGGTCCTGATCCAAATCTGATCATGATGGGTCCCATCAATAGATATAATTTCAAGTTCATTATGCTATCCTCCAACCCTTAAAACTATCTTTTCTCACATTAATTCACATTTCTATCCATAATATTCTTAGTAGGAATACTAAAGGGTTTTTTCACATTATATGGAATAATGTGATTAATTTTTAGGAAAAGAAGCATTTTTGGAGGTATTTAATGTGCATGGGATTGATGGAGAAAACCAAGAGAGAATATAGGGGGCTTATCTACCTCATTAACTCTCTAACTCATCTTGAGATCACAGAATTCTCGATCATAGCTCGAATTCAATAACATCTGAGGGACTCCAAGTACATGTGAAGATCAATGAGGACCAAATCCACAAATCTCGAGATATTGGAGGGATTTTTTCATCTTTTCAAGGGAGTTTCCATCAACTACCTTTTTGTATGAATAAACCAGCCAATAAGCTCATTAGGATTTGAAATTTTTTTGTAGCTAGGAGTAGCTATTGTGAGCCTAGTGCTTGACATTGTTATTCTTATTTTTCATGATGTATGTGACTATCATTTTCTGTTAATGAGAACTTTACCATTGGTCTACATCTGAGTTGGTTTTAGAGGGCTAAAACCCTTGGGTTTGTGCTTAACCAATGGGCTTTAGTCCCTCTCTTGTATTTATTTCTTATTCTTGTTTCAAAGTATTGAAATTCTTTCCTTGTTTCAATAGATGTTGTATAATAAGAAATTGTAATTTCAGGCTTTCCTATCACCTCTCTTGTGGGAAGAGTGATTGGAAAGAATCACAATAACAACTCAAAAATATTTGTTTATGATTTCTTGGGAAGTGTCAGGTATTAGATTGAAATATATTTTCATGTTTAATATTTATAACTTATGAGTTAGTAGCATTTGTTTGGAATTTGGATTTGTTTTGTAGGATAGAGTAGACTTCATTAAATTCAACTCATGTTTTCCATGATTATTTACTTTGTTGCAATAAAGATCATTTGATACATGTTCTTAGCTAGCTGCAAGAACTGTGTTGGTTTTCAGGGGTGGGTGAACCTTTCCACATCCACCTGGACCTTTTCATCTTCCCCCTAAGCACCTCACCTAGCTTCCAATCTCTATCTCTAAATTCACTCTATCAAGGTAAATAAAGGACACCGTGGGCATCAAATTTGGTGAAAGATAGACCTTCGAGGGGTACTAGGCTTGGCTAAGGGATCCCACACCTTTAATTCACCTTCTTCTACCTATATCACCTTCATTTTCCTTCAAGACACCATTTTTATCCTCAAAAATCTCTCAAAGCCTCTTGTAGAAAAATAGGGCCTCATGTAGCAATACAAGGCAACACCTCCTGTAGCAGACATGTAACATTTCTTTCTTCAACCAATTTTGATCCATACTTTGAATCTGGCATAATGAAGTTGAATCATGTCCCCCACAATTTGATTTTGATGATTAGGGAAGACTCTAGGACCACTCCAACCTCATCCTTTCTTCACTGCAACCATTACATAACAAACAGAGTTAGAATTAAATTTTTTCTTCATAGGTATGTTGAAGATTAGATTCCTAATTTTCAAGAAAGTGTGAGTATATAAATGATGCATGCAAGTAGTTTATTTATTTTATGAAGTGTGCAAGTAAAGTATCATGACTGATTTCTACAAGTAGATCATCCTTTTCCTTTCATGAAATTTCAATTAGAATTTACATGTAATGAATGGTATTTTCACCTTTGTAGTTAGAATCATGTTCATTTATGATTTCATAAGAAGTTTTCATTGTAACTAGCTGGAGGAGTGGTCTCTGAACGCCTTAATATGATTTTATGAATGAGGGTGACATGAGTAGAACCTAACCTGTTGTGCATATAGCATTGTCACCTTTAAGTGTGTACTAACCCTTGGTTGATAATTTAAGTTGAGAAGCCCTTGGGAGTTGCAACATCCTTGGTGAAATACTAGGGACCATCACTATGCTTGTTGGTACAATAAATAATGCATCCTCTTATGAACCTAGCTACCTTCTCTTGAATATTTGGCCAATACACATACCTATGCAAGCTGGCCATGATCTTCCCTACACTAAAGTGCCCTACAATCTTGGAGGTGTGAGCCTCTCTAATTAGTTGCAATATCTCACCTTTAGGAACATATATCTTATCAAGCATATAGAGTAACCCATCCTGGAGATGGTATTCAACGATGTTGTCCCCATCATGCACATGATTCTGACTATGCAACTTTTGAAATACCTCTTTGAAGTCCTCATCCTCTCAATATGCCTCTCTATAGGTATCATGGGTGAATGGATCCATGTGCATAAGGGTTACCAAAGTTGTGATCTTTGGTGTGGGTGGCCTTGAAAGCATGCCAACCAACTTGTTTGTGTTGTCCTTATTGTATTTGATCACCAAATGAAACTATTGTAGAAACCCCATCCATTTGTAATGTTTGGTATGTTGTAGCTTACTTTGGATCTCCAAGTACTGTAGTGGTTGGTGATCTATGTGGATTACTATCTCCTTTCCTATCGGATAGTGCTTCCACTTCTTAACATATTTCACCAATGCATAGAACTCCTTATCATATGTAGGGTAGTTAAAAATTTCCCCATGGAATACTTCAAAATGGTAGCATACAAGCCTTCCTCCCTGCATCAAGACCGCTCCCATAGCATACTCACTCACATATGTCTCAACTTCAAAAGGTTGATGCATGCTTGGTAATGTCAAAACTGCTGCTTGACTAATTTTCTTCTTTAGCTCCTCTAAATCCCTCTATTGACCCTTTCCCCACTGGAAAATATTGATACTTGTTGTTATTGCATGGAGCGGTGCTACTACCACTGAAAATGAGGCTACAATTTCCTCAGGTATTGTATTTCCCTAGTGAAACTCATAAAATCATAAACATTAGTAGGGACTGACCATTTCATGATGACCTTAATATTGGAAATATCTATCTTTAGCTCTCCTCCACACATACCCCAGATACACCAAAGACTACAGTGAAAACTCACACTTCTTGAGGTTTGATAGTAGTTGGTGATCCTTTAATGGATCCATTAGCCACGTTAAATGTGATATGTGCTCTTCCAAGGTAGCATTGTATACCAATATATCATCTGAATAGAGAATAACAAATGAATTTATAAAAGGGTATAGTATATCATTCATTAATCTCATAAATGTAGTCGGTGCATTACACAGGCCAAATGGCATGACTAACCACTCATACAAACATTTCCTAGTTTTGAGGGCGGTCTTCTAGGTATATTCTTATTTGACTCGAACCTAGTGATATCTAAACTTTAAGTCCATCTTAGTGAATTATTTTTCTTGTTGCAGTTGATCCAATAAATCATCTATTCTAGGTAGGGGGTATCTATTCTCGAGTGTGATTTTATCCAACGCCCTATAATCTATACACATCCATCAAGTATCATATTTCTTTGGCACAATTATGATGAGTGACCCACATGGTGATGTACTCGATCGAATGACACATTGTTCCAATAGTTGCTGAAACTATTTCTTCACCTTTCTTTTTTAACAGACTGCCTATACAATGCATTGTTTGGCAATGGGGAGTCTGACAATAGTTGGATCTCATGCTCCACTTCCCTCTTAGGTGGTAACCCTTTAGGCTCTCAAAACACATACCTATATGGATGTAGCAACTCTTCTAGTTGTTGTTTATGTTTCTTAGTACACCCCTCTAGGGACGCCTTGCATCTTATTGACTCTTCTACATACTAAATTTCTCTTTAAAATAATAAAATGTACTTCTTGCTGGAAATGATCAATTTGTTGGCTTGGTTAGCACTTACCAGTGAAATTTTCAACTTGCCTTTGTGTGCGTTGATGATGAACAATTTTCCATCCTTGAAAAGCTTGTATTGGTTGGATCTCTAATATTTCATGTCACATGTACATGTAGGGACTCCCAAACATGACTCCACATACATCAAGGGGAACCAAATCTAGTTCTACTTCATCAATAAAATAAGCACTAATAGAAAATCTAATTTTGCACATTTTTGTTACCTTCAACTCTGCATCCTTATTTACCCATCCCAATGGATATGGGTTTGGATGATGATGAACTTCCAACCCCAACTTCTTGACCAACTATGTTGCAATGAGATTCACCTATTGTCCTAAGTCAAATAGAGCATCAATATTTGTCTTATTTAAATATATCTTTATATGGAAGTGTTTGATCATTTATTTCTCTTCCTTTTGTTGAAGGCTTCTGAGATTCATCTCCATCTGTATTGATGTATAGATGATCTTCTCATCCACGTCTAAATTTTTTTCAACTTGGTTGATCGAATCAATGGCCATGCGATTCTTCTTATTATTATCTTTCTTTTTGTTCTTTAGGTTTAGTTCTAGATTCAAATTATAATACTTCTCCTATATATGGACATAAATATTGCAGTGGTTGTAGTGGTTGTTGGGATCTCTGCACTAGTGTGTTCCGGCTATCATATTTTTCTCTTTTCCCCCTTTTTTCTTCTTCTTCCCCTCCTTAGAAGCATCTTGTTGTTCCTTCTGCTTCGATCCACTTGATTGCGCTCTCTTTAGGCCCATGATCTCCAAGTACTATGCTTGTACACAAGCCTCATCCACTAATTTGGGATTGAACAACATCACTTAATCCCAAAGATGGTGATGTAGACCACAAAAATACTTGAGGAGTACATATGGGTTCTTTAGGGAGATACCCAACATTATGGCCATCTTTTTGAACTCTGTGGTGTACTCTTGCACTCTTTTCCCTGAATTTTTCCTGAAATAGTGCCATTAAATCCACTAGTCGTCTATGTACGCAATAGGGTAAAATTGTGACTTAATTAGGGTTTTCAAGTCCTTCCACTTAGTCACTAGAGTTTCTCCCTCCAACCTCGTAGTCTCCGTGTGGCTCTTCCACTGAGTCAGGGCATGACCCTCTAATTTTAGTCGTGCAAATGAGATATTTCATTCTTCCTTAGTTAGATAGATGTTGAAAAACACTTTTAGTTGTTACAACCAATGATTCATATTTAGAGTATTTATCTCTCCATGGTACAACTTGATATCAACCTTCACTTCCATTTTAAACAGGGGTTGTGATTGATTCATGACACTTGAACTGGTTTGATCTTTCTTGGGTTCTTTCTTCGGCTGGTTCTCCATTTCTTCCTGATCTACTGATCGCCCTTTTGATTTTTCCTTTGTATTTGAACCCCCATGTTAGGCGGATAAATATTTCTTGCGGACAAGAAAGATCTCCCTAGTGTCACAAGGATAGCTAGTGTTAGGGTCCCGTGATTTGGCTGATTGGCAAGCCAAATGACAGTGTAACATCAAACCAATATTTGGAGCCCAAGGACCTAGCCTTCCTGGACTTAGAGAGGGCTCTCTCTATTTGTGTAAGGGATATCTGTGTGTTTTCTTATTTTGTTCTAATTTTAGGCTAGTTATGAAGTAGGTTTTTGGTTTTGGTTTTTAGGTTGTGAGGGATAAAACTGATCAAAGATATAAGATAGGTAAAAAGATGTCAAATCAACTGGGCTATGGGGTCGAAGAGGTCAAGAAAGCTTTCAGATGATGATACAAGGTTGTTGAAGGGTTGATTTGATTCGAGGTAAAATGGATCTTTGGGAAAAATGGAGTAAGATGGACATCAAGTTTGTGAATAACAAAGGATTTCAAACATAACTAGTTTAATAGTTGACATAAACATGGTAGGGAAAACCATTAATCATGAGAAATGTAACTTTAAGCTAATTAATGCATAGAAATAAACATTCAAGCCATGCATAGAGATAAATAACTCTCTAACTTTAGGAAATGGCTATCAGACTTTGGGGAAATACATTTAAGACAAACAAAAAACTCAAATAACTATGTCGGAATGCCTAAACATAGTACTTCAAGCTATTGGGCACTTTGAAAACAAGATTGCATAGTCTTAAGCAAAGGGCAAGATTAGAAAAAGACCTCCTTGGTTCAACAATTGACAATCTAATCAGTCAAAGAGAAGTTTCACAGATGGAGCTATGACTAGCCATGAGTAAGCAGGGCATATCGTAAATCATACTTAGCATGCATAAAACCATGAATGAAACAAGAAAACAATATTCTTAAGTTAATAAAGAGCAATCAAGAATTATTTAATGTGACTAAGAATGAAGAAAACATGGAAGCTATGAAGAAGCAGAAAATTTGAGGTGCCTCCAAGGGCATGTCTCAAATTTGTTCTCTATTTTCCTATAGCAAGCAAGAAAATGGATTTATGAATGAAAACTAGGAAACAAAACACAGAGAGAGACACTATACCATTCTACCAAGTCATGAAATCCAACAACAATCCTCTTTCATCATCCAAGAACATCCAAGAGACTATCCAAAAGCATGAGACAAGTATTTCTTCCAAATCTTATATGACCATATATTGCTTCTATTCATCAAGTTCAGCCTTGTTTACAATGAAAGTCTTTGGAATATATAGGCCAAAGTGAGGAAAACCTCTTAGTTCAACTTGCAATCTCATTGGCCTATCCAAAATATCTTATTTTGTCCTTGAGGCTTTGCAAAGCATAAGGCACAAAATATCTAATAAAATATCTCAAAAATGCTAAAAAAGGGAAATAAATTGACTTTTCATAACTTATCATGTACAAAAATAGCTAAACGCACATGAGGAAAAGTCAGTTTTGAAAGGTTCAATTTTTACAAAAATACTCAAAAAATGCATCAGCAAAAGGTCCCCTGACTTGCCGGCAACTTTTGGAAGCCTTCTCGATGTCGAAATGAGGCTCATGATGGCTCGTTGGAAATATCTGAGTGTCTACTTTTGGAAAATGTTTAGCTTTCTCCCAAATTACCACTAGAAGTCCTCCAAAAATAGATCTGTGTGTAAAAAACCAGAAAATAGGCCTTGTTGATAAACGGGGCAGAGTGTAGAAAAAGCGAGTGTTTTTTGCCATTTTGGGGGAGCAAATGATCTTCAATTGTTCTGAAAATCGCTGAGTATGTGCCCCTGAAAATATGGCATCCAATGATACCATTTTCATCCTTTGATGATACCCCAAACTGAAATGGCGATGCCCATGAGTTTTGGCCAAAAACCCAAAAATGACAAAAAAACCAAAATATGTCGAATTTCGCCCAAAATTTGGAGCCTTGAGGTGTCTTTCCTCAATTTTGGTGCCAAGAACTTCCCTTTAACCTCCTTGAGTTTTTATTGAGCAACCTTCAACTTCCGTGGGGAAAACTGATTGAGCTTTTTATAATGCCTGGTCATCCTCTGTTGAAGGTCCAAGTCCCTGTTTGCCTTCTCCAATTTCTTCTCCAAGTGATCATTAACTCTCTCAAGCTATGCTTCCTAATTGTTCTCTATCTTTTGTTCGAACAATGCAGTGAGAGGGGTATATTGGAGAAGGGCATCTTCTTCTTCTTTTTGTTTCTCAAGGGCCCTTTTTAGCCCCATGGTTCTTGGCCTCTTTTGCCTAGGCTGATCTTCACCTTCACTTTCATCGAACTCACGTATGAGTTCTTCCAATCTCACCTGTGCTTTGGAGGCCTCCTTTTTGTATCAGCCTGTGTCTCATATATAGCCATATGGACACTCATCTGCTTGTTTTGGCCTGCAAAAAGTGATTGAATTTCCTAGCTCTATAAATATCAGTCCTCAAGGCATCAATTTGGCTTTCTCTATGGATCAAGAGATTTTCTAAGATCGATGATTCATTATCACTATCATCACTTTGGATTTGGATGATGTCGAATTTCCTTTCCTATTCATGACTGCTTTCTTCCTTGTCCTTCCCTTTGCTTTGGGTGGCTCTTTTAGTCCTCTTCCTCTTGGGAAATTCGACCATGGGTTTCTTGGGCAGTTTTCCCTTGCTTCGGAGGGCCCTAGTCACATTTGGAGTTACAACTCTAGGCACCCTTTTCTTTGATGTCCGGGGCTTGGCGACTTTCGGAGAAGAGAGCATGGCCCCTTACCTAGGAGAGGCAGCTAGCACATGCTCCATGGGCTCTTTACCCTTGTCACTTTGCCCCTCATTTTTTCCACTGTCTTGGATTTCTTTATGGATGCCTTGGCTGTCCTTTTGCACTTCCTTTTGAGGGTTGTCCTCCTCACTGTGTTGCACATCTTCATGCTGCTTCCCCTCTTCTTCTTGATGTTTTTATTCCTTTTTAGGAGGCTGTTGTGCATCACCCCGAGGTTGCCTCTTCTCATCATGTTGTAGTTGTTGTGTATCAGGTTGTGGCTGCCCCTGTTTAGCATCTTTATGAGTTTGCTCACCCTCACTGTGTTGCATATCCTCATGCTGCTGTCCTTCATCATCTTCCTCATCATCCCTTTGTTGTTCTGTCTCATTGTGATGATGTTCATCAACACTTTCTTCTTCATCCCCTTGCTGCCCTGTTTGATTCTGCTACTGCTCATCATCACTTTCCTCTTCCTGCTCATGTTCTTCTTCCTCATCATGGTCATGCTCTTCTCCCTCTTCAGGCTCTTTTGTTTTCTCTATGGTAAACTTGAGCTTCTTGGGAATAGGTCTGCTAGAAGAAGGCAAAGGATGGTGAGTAGGAGGCGTAAGGGATGTATGAACTAGAGGGACAGTGGAGAAATCCGGATGGGTGATGAAAGTATCCCAAGATACCTCCCTCTTTTCAAGCTGATGAAGAATGATGACTTTGATGAGAGAGTGATGGAAGAGGCAGGCTATTTTTTGTGAAGGAGGTTTTTTCTGAACAGTGGAGGCCATTTTCTCAATGCTCCTGTGTAAGAAGAAAGGAAGATTTAGCAAATTGGCCCTTGTGAAATGCATGAGAAGTTGAATGTGATAGGCATAGACTTGGGAGAATCTTCCCTCACAAGTGAAGTATTTCATGATGATCTTCATGAGGGGGGCATAGCTAGTCAAAAGATATGAGAAAGGGAAAATGGAAGGACATGAATCTATGTGCTCAGGCTTTAGAAAGGGCTTGTATTATTCTGAGTCCAGGTGGCTTTGTTTAAACCACTTCTCCTCGACATAAGGGATTTTAGTGGCCTTGGAGATGGACCTTGGAGAGAATTTGAAATCAAGGTCTGCCAGCTGGAAATGCTTGTCTTGAAACCTCAAAGCACAAAGATGTGTCAAAGGAGAAAATCTCTTCACCTCTTGCACTCTTTGACAAAAATATAAACACCCAACCTCATGGAAATTGAACAATACTGATGGGTGGGCATTCACTTCTTCAGTGGAAACAGGCTCAAATCTCTTATGCAAGCCACTCCTACTATCCTGCCTAGGAGGCATCTTGTTTTGAATGTTCTCTACAACACGAAGCTACCTCAAATGGCTTTTGAAATGCTTTCTCAAACACAACTCTGTCCTATTTGTTAGTCACTGTTTAACCAAGGCGAATTTCCTCAAATGCTGTGTGAAATGGTTCTTTAATATCAGCTCTCTGCTCCTTACAAATCATTGCTTGTCCTCCTTTGTATGCGAATCAACAAATAGTTATCAAATAAAAAGGTACACACAGTCAAATGATTACTTTGTTTGGAGAAGGTCACAAAGCTCTTTTGTGTTTTGGTGTAAGAAAGACAACCTTGTAGAAAACAAAACACCCCTCCCAATCAAAAAAACTCTTCTTGTTCTTCATTGTTTTACATACACAGTTAGACAAAACATCTTCAAATTGAATTAACAACTTCACTCACCATATTATGTTTCATGGATCAAAGGAGGCAGCCCTAGTTTCACTATTTTTCCACACAGAGAGGACCTTTTGAAGGGATAAAGTATTTCAGGCTTGATAACTGTTGTCTTTTTACAAAACTGTTTCTCTACTTGTCTCTTATACCCAGGTAACAAAAAAAAATCTCAAATGATTTTGTAGAACCTCTCACCACACTTTTTATGGGACAAAAGAAGGTAGCAATAGTTACACTGTTTCACTTATTCAAAAGGAGACATTCTTTGAAGGTGACAAGGCATTTGAACTAAGACTACTGCTTTTAACATAGGCTCATTGACGTCACCTCACCATCACTGTGTTTTCCTTACAACCACTACTCTACCTTCTAATCACTGTTTTCACCATACACTTGGCTGACAGAGGTTAGCTTTGCCCTATCGCAGTTAGGGCACCTCCAACAATTTGACAAAACCTCTAATACTATGTATATTTTGACTTGTAGGTAGTGTTATGTTTTAGCATTGTTTTGAGGGAAGTTTTAGGCTCTTTGAAGCTAAAATGAACACTCCACTAGCCTCCCACTGTAGCAATATTCTTCAAACTATTTACCCAAAACACCTTGATTTATACCAAAGAGCTTCATTTTTTCAATCCCCATCTAGCAGCTCGAATATATCAAGGAGGTAAATGAGAATACCTTGAAGATGGATGGCAGCCTTGGTTGAAGAGCTTGAGCAGCTTTCAGAGCTTGTTGGAGTCGTTTTAATTGTTAAAACATGGGCAGCACGTTCAAAAGGGAAGGCGTCGTGCAATAGACAAGGTGTTGGGTCGATGATGGGCAGTTGTGACCGGCGCCTGCAGGTGCACCGCGCAGCAATAAAACCTCTTTGTAAGCCTACTCTTGAACGCGTCGTGCGCTTTTCCAGGCGCGCCGCGCAGTCTCCAAGCTTTAAATTCTGCAAATTTTCTCTTAAGAACTCCTTGTTTTGGTCAGAGAGCAATGTAGGGGAGTGTTGCTCGTGTTTTGAAATGTAAATAGAGCTTGCAACGGTCCTTTCAAATTCTTTTGAAAGCAAGAAAGGTAGAGTCCTTTTTACGTTTGCTTGGTGAGGGTTTTTGAAAATGTTTTGAAAAGGCCTTTGCTTTAAACAAAACTTGAATCCCTGTCCTTTTAAAACATAACCGAAACTCTTTTTTGTTCAAATAAATGACATAGGGGCAAGAACCACTTCCTTTATAGACATGACACCTTTTTGAAGCAAAGCAGCCCTTTTAAGAATTAAAAACTTTCCATTGTTTCTCACTAAGGAATGAGACATTTTTTTCTCTTTGATATCTGTACTGTGGAAAGAATTTCAGCTCTGAGCCATGTGAATGACTGTAGGTGTGCCTTTTGAATGATACTGCCTTTTTTACTGGGGGAAAAACTTAGCTGCAATTTCCATATCCTTTTTCCACCTCTTGTCTTTGTGTTGTTCATTTGTGAAGTCCCTTTTAGAAAACACAGCTTAGGTTACCTCTTTGTCACTTTTGACAAGTTTGAAAAAAAAATTTATGAATAGGAAGAGCAACACCTTTTTGAATATCAACATCACTCAGTGTTTTTCTCATTGAAAAAGGACACCTGTTGAAAGACACATTGTGATATGTGAGGTTTTCTTTGACATTTTGTAAGGAGGTAGCTCACCCTTTTAAAACTCAAACTGACAGTTTCTGCTCCTGATGCTTTGAAGGTAGTCATGCCCACTATGAAGCTGATTGAACTAGCAGGCGCTGCTCTGAGTCTCTCTTGACTGTGAGTGAAGAACCTTACCTATGTTTGTAAATGAAAAACTCTGCTATAAATAGCTTCCATCATCAAGGCAACTGACTAACCCTAGATTGCTAAAGTAATGAGTCTTCAACTTTTATGGAGATAAAACAGGGGATGATGAACTGAAGTTTGAAATGTGAACATGGGAAGGTTGTCCCTTTGTTCTTCTGTGAAAGAGGTTTGCAAGAAAGATTATTTTTCATTCATTTCACCCTTTTTGAGAACAGTCCCTTTTGAAATCTTTTCCACGTGTAATAATTGATTTTCATCCTCAAACAATGGTGAGTCCTTTACTTTGTTTATGAAGGAGGCCTATTTTTGACAGATGTCTGGTTTTCTTTTCAACCTCTGTCTCAATCAAATGAAGAATTGTTTGATGAACATACTGATAGTGGTTTCCTTTATACTTGATGGCAAAAGTCAATTTGAGACCAATACTGTTTGACTCCTTTGGCCATCTGCTTAAAAATATTTCTTCATTGATAATCAACCCATTAGCTTCTCATTGTAATTAAATAATAGTGAAAATCATGTAAACAAATTTTTAAAAGCACCACTGCTTTGCCTCTGCCTTTAACATCATTTTTATTCAGAAACCTTCAATTGTATTCCACTATACCTAAAATTTTCCTTTACAGTTAGTGAAAAAATTAAAAACAAACTTTATCCCTGGCCCTCTGCTTATAGATGAAGGAGGCCTTCTTAGTCTTCAACCCTCTGCTTATAAAATGAAGGAGGTTTTCTCAATCCTCAACCCTCTGCTTATAAAATGAAGGAGGTTTTCTCAGTGATGCCATTTCATCAGCTTTTAACAGTGTTATTTTTCCTTTCACTGCCTTTTCATGCTTGAGCAAATGAAGAATGAAAAATTGATAATAGTCAAGATGGGCACTTCTTTGAGACATGTAATTCTGCTTTTCAAATACCTTTGTGCCTCTTTAGACATCACAAGCATTTTGGCTAGTATTTGCAAAGCACTTCTTGTCATTCATAATTTACTAACCTTTGACTGTGATTGTGGGAGCTTAATGAAACACTCTCTGTCCTGTGGCTGCATCCCAGGCTCAAAATCACATGAGAAGTAGCTATCTTCTCATGTTGAGCCAAATACTTTCTTCTGGAATGGTGGCACACTTCTACTCTTGAAAGATCCATTGAAACACTGTAAAACCACCTAATATCAGTTTGACCTATGGCACATGCATTGCTGAGACTTCAGGGCTTGTTAGTGGCGCGACTTAAGGGTGTAACCAACTTTATTTGCAGAATAGGAAGGTCTGTTATGACTGGTCTATAGTAGATAGAGTTTCTTTCGCTTTAGGATATTTTTCCAAGGGAGAAATGCCTAAAGCGCCACTACCCAACTTAGGGGAGACTTCTTGGACAGATTTGGATTGTTTTCTTTAGAGCTGACATATAGGCTAGTAGGGATGAGGCTAGATAGGGCTTGATAATGAGGTTTCATCTCGTCATTGGCGGATTGAAAAGGTAGGAGGGAAAAAAAATTTATGGGTGTTTTCCAGCTGGAAAATTTGACAATTTTTTAGATCAGCTGCTAGAAAACTTGGCTGTTACAACTAGTCATCACCAACAAGTGAAAAATACTGATGACTAATAGCTAGAAACAAACAGGACAAATGTAAACTACTTTCTCTAGATTATATATGATTTATAATTTTCTATGATGAAGAAAGGACCTACCTATGATCCAATGCTATTTGAATTCTTCTTTCCCGTTGCTCTAAGAAGTCACCTCTTAAGATCTGCAAACAAAGACATGGAAGAGAATCAAAAGCACCTGCAACATATGCTGATTCAAAAATCACAAATCTATCTTAATGATCAAGGAATTTAAGAAATAAGTCATTCAAGTAAACACATAAACAACTTATTGAGAAAAAAGGATTCAATTGTATTATCTTTAAATAAAATAAGGAGTCTTACAACCGCGTTCGCCTTGATTCCGTACATATCCTTCCGAGGTACGGAACAAGCATTTTCCTTTGGTCTGACAAGCCCTTCCACTCTTTGAAACAGCCTAACTACGAGTATGTAATCGTTCTCGCAGCTAGCAAAAAGAATATGTTTCTTCAACAATTCCCATCTCTATCGTAGCTACTAAGTACAAAGAAAGTACTAAGTGTATACAAAATGTATAGAGAATTTTTACATATGTGAGCATGTACCCTTGAGATTGAACCAAAGCTTCAATTTATAGGAGAAGGAAAGTGGTTACAACTCCAAAATGAAAGGGATAGAGTCCCCTTATCAAGGTATTAAGTTCCAAATACCAAGGAATAGGCTCCTTTTATGAAGGAATGAATGTTCATGATAATGGAGGGAGTAAGGCTTCGACTGGATAACGCCTTCTAGAAGCTTCCAGCTGGGAGAATAGTCAACTAGTTGGGCTTCTATAATTTACTTTCACCTTCAATTTACCTTTTACAGGGGTCTGCACTTTTAATGAAGAAAATGTGTGGTCGACTCCACATTTTTTAGAGCAAAAGGGTGCGGTGCCACAGGTAAAGCTAAGGAAAAGTGTGGTACAAGTGTTTTTATGATTTTTACAAGCTTTTCTCCAAATTCAAGACTTGGTCTAGGAACTTTAGGGTTTTAGACCTCTAAGGGAGAATTATATAGGTATTGATGAACCTATATAGACAGTAAAATGTCATGGTGACAAAATAATGTATAACATATTGCCCCCTAAAGCGGGAAGTCTGAGATAATTCGAAGAGTGAAGTGCTTGACCATTCCGAGGATTGGCTTGTGGCAACACCGGTTGGAACCTGTAAAAACATTCAATGCAAACATATATATATACCTATGTGTGTGTGTCTGTGTGTCTGTGTATGTATACACACACACACACACACACACACATATATATCATCGTTGAGGTAGGCATTCCCATACTCAGAGAAAAAACTAACTAAATCAAAACTTAACTAAAATGTTTTGATATAGAAATGATTATAATATTACATCAATAGTAGACACAGTATGGACGCAACCATATATCATGAATAGTCTACTACATAATGAACAATAAATATCCTCGTAGCCTGGATGGTGGAAGCTAGATCTAGGGTCTTGATTTCCGCTACCTGAACTAGTACGATTCTATCCATGCGATTGATTGTGTCGAAGTCGAACATGGTAGAAACCACTTGATTACCAATCAATTATGTGAACTGTTAACAAGTGTGAGAGAAACCACCAATAATGAAAATGGCTCTCAAAGTACTCATTACAATCCATGAAGTGTGAATAAATGATTTGAAGTCGAACACTTCATAGAATCATCCGATCGGAGGTCAATGATGTAACCTGTCATTGAAGGCGAGAAATCTACCATTAGGGCATGTAGATTCCAAGGTACTGAAGGATTCTAGATCAACTTCCTAGATGATATGTTGTCGTCGATAGAAAGTGATCCGTCGTAGGAAAGCCCACGACACGAAACCATTAGATCAAGTTTTGTAGAAATATTTTGCAAGGACTAACTCAGGGATGGTCAACGCGAATGGAGACATGTGTTTGTAGATGAATGGTTTGTTTGAAATATCCTCTTGAACACATAACGACACTGCAGATGCTTTGGTAACAATTGACCTAAATCTAATACCCAGAAACCAACTGAATACTTTCAATGTGGTTTGATTAACTAATAGGCAAAGGATTTTCCCAACCCAGGTAGAAATGTGACAAAAAGTGTCATGTTCAAGAGTGGTTTACTGCTTTTAAACAAATTTAAACAACTGGATCCATTTTCTCTCTTTTCCCCCACCATTTCTTGCAAGTGCCTCTTTATTTTTTGACAAGCTTGAGGAGGATAACATTTGCTTGTTATATAAGCTTATCTTTCGAATGAGTCCAACTTAGTTTAAAATCGAACCCTAAGAAGGAGTGGTCTGTTCCTGTTTATAATTGACAGGTATTTTACTGTTAAATTTTAATGAGTCCAGTATAGGCGAAACTCGGTGTTTTTCAGTTTTAGGGAGTCAGAAGAAAAACTTAAGAAAACTCCCTAGGTGTAATTTTTCATAAATTTAGTCTCTCAAGCCTAAAAAAGGATAAAATAATACAAGAGAGAACTCTATTGACCATGATTATTCAACGTATGCCTTTTTCTTAAATATTCCATTTCAGTCTGGAAAAGGGGTAAAATTATACTAAAGGGATGACTGTTCATTTCCTTTAACGAGTTCGAATAGTCAAGTACTCGACAACCTTTTCATGTTTAAAGAGTCTGAAAAGGGCTTAAAAGAGAACTCAAGATTTCACTTTTTCATAAGTTTTAACGAGTTCGAAAAAAGGATAAAAATGTACTCATGGTTTTCTCTTTTTTTCGTAAGTTTAACGAGTTTGAAAAAGGGATAAAAATGTACTCCTAGGTTTCGCTTTTTTCATAATTTTTACCGAGTTCGAAAAAGTGATAAAAAGTATTCTCCTTTGTAAAAATGATCATTTTACCCAAAAAGTCCTGTATTCTGCAAAAGAACTCAAAAATTAAATATACCTGGTTATAATTAATAAAAATAATTTAGAAAACAACTTTTCAAAGTGAAAAATAAACAAAATTATATTTCATTTATTCAAAAAATCTTATAAAAAGGAGTTTTTCTAAATCATTTTCACCATTTGATTCCAGAGTGAAAGTTGAGAGCTTTTGGTGAAAAACGTTCCAGAGGAAATTACAGAAAATTTGACCGTCAGAATCGAAAAATAGTCAGCTCCAGGTAATCCACATCATCGTCGCCTTCAGTTTTTTCCATTCACTTTCTTAATTTAGGTTTTAAATTCATTTTTTAGAGGAAAAATATGTTCAAAATTTCGCCCACGGGGGTTCGCAGGTAATACACATGACACCTGCGGACCCTGACAATTTTTCAAAGAGAGAATTGTCGTGGTCCTGCACTTTTTGTACAAAATGCGTGTGGATCCCCACACTGTCTTTGTGCAAAAGGTGTGGAGGCGCTGTGAAGAAAATAAAATGATAGATTCTCCCAAAATAAACCAAATTTTTTCACTCAAATTGTTTCTAATCTTCCAATTTTCCCATTGCAGAATATCTACAATGCTTGAGTGGAGGGAACACGAACATGAAGAGGTTGATGAGGCCGCAATGGTACATGTGCCCACATTGCGTCTGTTGAGGGAATGTGGTTTATATAAATTCTGGGCTATTCAGGGTATGAGGGCCCAAGTAGACTTACTCACATGGCTAGTAAACAACTGGGATGTCTAGGAACATTGCTTCATAATTGGAGATCACTGGCTCAAAATTGAGCTGGAAGATATATATTTTCTTACTGGTTTATCAAAGAGAGGTGAACCAATCTCTTTGTTTGGGGCTAGGGTAGGTGGCCAATCTATCACTAGCCTTCAACAAGAGTTCTGCAATGAAGAAGCGAATCCCAAAGATAAACACATTGATATAAAAACAGTCATCCGTCCTGAACTAAAAGTAGTTGCGTTTACTGTAACCCGGTTGTGTGGGAGCGCAACTCCACACGTTGCTACTAGATCCCAAATGTAGACTGTTGTTGATTGTTTTAGAGGCACCATTTTCAATTGGTGTGAGGCAGTATTGGCCAACGTAAAAGGCCAATTGACCTGGGCAAAGAACTCAAAGTTGAAAAACTTTGGGTATGGAGATATTGTTGTCACATTTTCCCTGGAGAAAATTCCTTCACTTGTCCCGCAGCTTATCTCAGTTGATCATGGTAGAGTCAGGGAGCCCCGGATGTTCCGATGCGTTGCAATGATGGCTCGTCATAGCAAGGGAGGTGGGATTTTTCATTTCACTCCAGCTCATTTCCATTGGTTGGAGAACCAAATATTTGCCATAGAATTTTTCCCATATGTCGAGATAGACTTCCGTGGTGATCGAGAGATGTCCCTTCCTCTAGGAACATAGTGGGATGACTCAGGTAAGAATCATTTTGACATGTTCTAAATTCTAATTTTTATTTTATTTTTACTTAAATCGTCCAATACTGATGACAAAAATTTTAAAATGAAGATGTTGGTCCACGCAGGCTAGCCACGCTCTGTCGCTTCGATAGGAAGCAAAGAGAGCCCGTTTCAGCACCACAGGATCAGGAAGCTGAGATTCTTACAGACCTAGAACACAACCTAGAACGGTTGACCTTGGATATCCCGGAGACTTCGATATATGATATCCCTCTCCCTCTTTAGAGACATGTTATGGAGTTCCTGGTCAGTTCAGGAGATTCCTTAATAGAGTAGCGTGAGTTGTCGTGTACTATCATGATCACCACCATGGATAGTGGATGATTGTGCAGACTATGAAATTTTGTTTTTTGTATCACTATTTTTGTCGATCATAAGGTGTTTTAAACCTATAATCGAGGAAGATGTAATATTTTAAAAAAAAAAACATTACTCTATTCTATGATATTACTACTATTTCCGGCTATCTGTTCAACATGTTTATCAAATGTTTCTTTGATTTACTGCTTTAATGAAAATGTCTATTTATAACACTAGTAGCTAATGCATCAGCCAATGTGTTTAAATTTCTTGGAATGTGTTGATATTCAATGTAATCAAACTCTCATTCCAAGAGATGTACCTTCAAAAATAACCTCAATAATATGGATTTTTAATTGCGTATGCTCTATTTAAATGTAATACAATGAGTTCAGAATCTAACCTAATGATCAAACGTCGAATTCCAAATGAGATGGATTCAGATAATAACTCAATCACTGCGCTATATTCTACAATATTATTCATTGTTTGACTGAGGCTTACCCCATGCATAGATATTAACTCATCAGTGGATGAATAAATAACCCAGGCTGCGGAAGAAATTCTCTGTGTACTACGACAAGCACCATTGGCAAAACCAATATACGTTTGAAGGGATGTCGACATTTTCAATATCAAGAGTAATCCAAATAAGCAAGGATAGTAGTAAAAAAAAACTTAAACTAGGCACACTCTTCTAATCTAAGGCACACTAGCTACAAAAAGAACTAAAATACAAATAGGATCTCCACACAAAATTTAAGCATAATATCTCTTCAAATAAGCCCATTTCTGGGTTTCCGATTTTACTGTTCATGTTCGGGGTTCCACTTATAGTCATGCTTCCAATCCAACAACAACTTTGCACCTTTGTTATATACATATAAACTCTAGTCAAAGTTTTATTTTCTTATTTCTTCAGTGCTTTAATAGATGAACCATATTTCATTAATATGTTAATTCAATGCTACCATAAGGTTTAATACCCGACTTCATTAGGTTTTTACTGCTAAATGCTTGGTTCCATTTCCCTTAGGGTTCCATCTCTGCTTGATCATTTCACTGTTTGTTAACTGCTCTGCCTCTGTTTCTGCTGCTTGACTGTTTCATCTCTGCCTCTGTATTCTCTGCCTCTACCTCTGTTGCTCTGCCTCCTCTAGTGTTGCCTCATTTCTCTGTCTCCACCTCTCTTTTTTTTGCCCTGTCTCTGTAAATAAAATCTCCCTCTATTCTTCTCGTGCTCCCTGCTGTCTTCTCCATTCACCATTCACCAAAGACCTGTTGTATTCTCCTGTGCTTCTGTTGTTGTCCTTTGTCTGTCTCTACCTTTGCCGCCTCCTTTGCCATCAATGACAACATTTCCAACACTCTTCATGCTTCTGCTCTTCTTCTCTGTGAGAATAGGAAGTGCATGGTCCTTCCTCTTCTCCTTTTTCTGTCTCCTCAACCTCCTTGGAGAGGTTCTTGCTGGATCTAAAAAATTATGAGATTAATCTCATCCTCTGCATCATTCTAGCATCTTCTTCTCTCAAATTCAAACTTCATGTATAAATTTGAATAACTGATATGTTATCCACTGAGATTCTCCTGATCGCACACTATTTTAACTTCATGCACAATACAAAATCTCTTCTACCATTGATCATTAATTGCGGAAATAAAAACAATCGCATGCGCACATTAAAACCATAAACAATCACACATATGAACATAGTATTTTATGGGAAAGCTTAAAGCTGAAAACCCCCAACTATCTGTATATTATATGTCATAGAGATCATGTAACAATCATCATACAAAGCTCCTCACAAGCTCTTAGTACAATCTCCAATTGCTACACACTAATTAGGTCCGATCTAGCAAATCCCATGCACCGATCTCTGCCACCTGCTAGCCTGCCTCTACTGCGCAATCACTGCTGAAGAATGGCTCTGAATGAACTCAAATTGGTCCAGCCTTGCTCACGCAATCCTCATTGGCATCTCCAACCACTGTTTGTTGCAAATCATGCAACAGTATAGTCACAACTGATAGTCACACTGCTCTTTCACCTATATCTTCACTGCTCTCCACTGAAATTGTCCATACACTGAAGTTAACTGATGTATTCTTTAGTTGATTAATGAGTTTATAATTAGTGAATTAATTATTAATTAATTCACACCACTCTCACTAGTGTATCAATTATTTAGACTAGATACAACTAACTCATCTATGTTTAGATTAGTTAAACTGAACACAACTCCATTAACTTCCTCAATCAACTCTACCAAACTCTCTCACATGAGTTCTAACTAAAGTATCCATGAAATAGCTCCACTTAACCCTCAGGAATAGCGTAATTCCTTCTGTTAGCTCCTGTTCCATATCTGTGCACTTAACTGAAGTGCTCCAAGAGAATAAGATAATGTTTATAGTCCAAATATTATTAAGAGCTAATAATATTCGACATATCTATTTTTAGATTGGCAATCTAAAAGTAGATTCCGCCCAATATTTCTAAAAATAGAAGTCCATCTATTTTTTTCCGACTTGACCAACCATCCACAAATAGCATCCTGCAACTCATATAACATGATCCATATGTCTAAAAATAGACATAGTCTAAAAATAGACTTTGCGCCAAAAATAGCCTGCGGGCCCACTTAGTGAAGGCGACTTCTTTCCACTAAGCTCATCATATTGTTTCAATCTCAACACTCCCTCTCAACAAGATAAGGATTATCTGCCACCCCTATCCTGCCTCTATGGTATTCGAATTTGCTCCTGGTGAGCACCTTCGTCAAGATATCAGCATCCTGATCCTTCGTGGGAATGTATGAAAGTAACATGATCTTTCGCTGCACACAATCTTTGATATGATGATACCGGATGTCAATGTGTTTAGATCTATCTTGAAATATTGGATTAACCGAGAGTTTGATGCAACTCTGATTATAACAATAAATCATAGTAGGATCTAAGTGTGAACCGAACAACCCGACCAGGATCTTCCTCATCCATATAGCCTTGCATGCAACCAAAGTTGCTGCCATATACTCGGCCTCTGCTGAAATGAGTGCCATGGATCTCTGCTTCCTGTTGTACCAAGAAACTGTTGTCAACCCGATACTAAAAATCCCTCCAGATGTGCTCTTTTTGTCCATTGGGCTCCCTGCCCAATCTACATCCGTGAAGCCACATAGCTTCACCTCATCCGACTGTCTGTACCATAATCCATATCCCGATGTGCCTCTGAGATATCTCAATACATGCTTTCCTGCCTTCCAGTAGAGCTTGGTAGGCTTAACCATAGCTTGTGAAAGCTGGTTAACAGCATAACATATGTCGGGTCATGCATTGACCAGATACATAAGTGACCCCACCAACTGTCGATAAACAGTGGCATACACTACCTCCGTTGAAGTAGCATCCTCCTTCCTCCAACCACCAGGAAGAGGAGTATCAATAGGCTTGCAGCCATGCATGTTGAACTTCTCTAGTATATCCTGGGCATACTTGCCTTAAGAAACAAATAGTCCATCACTGCGCTGCCAAATTTCCAATCCCAGGAAATAATGAAGGAGGCCCAAGTCCTTCATCTCAAACTCTTTTGCAAGATCATCCTTGCATGAGTGTATCAACAGTTCATCACCTATCAAAATCAAATCATCTACATAAAGTAAAATGATCAACAACTTACCCTCCACCACAATTTGGTATAGGTTCGGATCCGCCTCACTCTTGGAGAATCCAAGTCCGTTGAAATAAATGTCTATCTGTGTGTACCAAGCACGAGGTGCTTGTTTCAACCCATACAACGCTCTTTTGAGCCTGCACACATGCGACTCGTTGTTGAAGATCTCGAAACCTTCATGCTGCTCTATGTACACCTCCTCCTAAATCACCCCATTGAGGAACGCAGTCTTCACATCTATCTGATGAATGTGCCACCCCATCTGCACTGAGAGAGCAAGAATCGTTCGTATGGAAGAATACCTTGTGACAGGTGAAAAGGTTTCCTCATAATCGATCCCCTAAATCTGTGAGAAGCCTTGGGCAACAAATCTTGCCTTGTACTTCTCCACACTCCCGTCAGCTTCTTGCTTCACTTTGTAGATCCAACTCAAACCCACCACTGATTTCCCTTCTGGCCTTGGGACAATCTCCCATGCACTGTTTCTGACAATCGAATCATACTCTTCCACCATGGCATCTACCCATGTGGGATCCTCCACTGCTTCCTCGAAAGAAGATGGCTCTATCACGATACACTTGCTCATAAGAGCCATGTATCCAGTATACTAGTTAGGTGACTGTCTCTGTCTGCGCTGTGATGTAGGTGCTCCTACAACCTTCTCTGCATCTTGAGCCAATCGCTCAACTTCTGTAGTGCACTTCCGCCCTTTGATGGTTGGCGCTGCATGAGTGGTCTCTTCCACTCCATGAACCTCCTCTTGTGGCTGATCCACATCCTAAGGCTCATCCTTAGGAACTAATAGCTCCTCATCTGCATGCAAGTGTGGCTCCCTCTCAAGCGAACACTTCATGGATTTCTCCTTATGAAATTTGATATCCCGTCGCACAACAGTCTTGCGACTGTCTGGAAAATACACACGATAGTTGTGGGGCGTATCAGTGTACCCCAAAAATATCCCAACCTCTGCGGTCAGCTCCAGCTTCTTCCTGACATCCTTCATCACATGAATGTAAACAGGTGAACCAAAAATCCTCAAATGGGAAATATCAGGCTTCTTACCAGAAAATGCCTCCTCGGGTGTACTCATGCCAAGTATCCTGTGAGGACAACAGTTCTGCACATATACTGCAGTATTGCATGCCTCAGCCTACAAGTGTATGAGAAGGCCCTGATCATGTAACATCGCCCGTGTAGCACCCACGATCATTCTGTTCTTCCGCTCAGCAACCCCATTCTGCTATGGGTTATGAGGTGCTATGAGCTCTCTTTGAATTCCTTATACGCTGCAAAAGTCCTTGAATTCGCCAGAGATAAATTTACCACCATTGTCGCTCCTAAGAGCCTTCACCTGCTTCCCCGATTCTTTCTCAACTAGTGCCTTGAACTCACAGAACTTTGAGTATGTCTCGCTCTTCTTCTGCATGAAGAAGATCCAACACTTACGAGAAAAATCATCAAAAAATATCACATAGTACCTGTGCTTTGTTATCAAAGCTACTGAGAAAGGTCCACACACGTCTGTGTGAATTCTCTCAAGGATCGTCGTGGCACAACTATCCTTCTCGTGAAATGTGGCTTTCACAAATTTTCCCAAAGTACATCCCTTGCACTGATCTGACTGTGCAAGTGTACCTTTTGGAAGCCCAGTAGAAATCTACTACAGTATCTTCAAAGCTCCATGGTGAAGGTGGCCCAATCTCCGGTGCCACAACTTGCCATCATCCCGGCTCACCACTCCTTCTGCCTTGCCTACCATTTCTGCGCAGCCATCTACCTAAAATTGATAAAGGTTCTTAACTCGAACCCCTACCCTCTGGGTCTCACCAGTTTCCTTACTGCGCAGGAAAGCATTTCCCTCGCTAAAGACAACATCATATCCCTTGTCTTCTAACATCGCCACAGAGATCAGATTCTTTTTCAATCCTAAAACATGCATCACTTCCTTCAATACGAAGGGTTTACCAGACTCCCTCTCAAAGGAAATGGTACCGATACTGGTCACACTGTATCTACCATCATTTCCCATCTTGATGTGCACTCCAAGATCTTTCTCATCCAGATCAGTAAAAAAATCTCGATCTCCTGTCATGTGAAAAGACGCACCACTGTCAAGAAACCACACTGAACCCATCACACTTGATACAAAGCATGCGATCAGCAAAAAATCCAGCTCAAATTGCGAGGCTAAGGCCTCTCTAGCTGTAGATCTAGCAGCCTGGTTATTTTTCTTCTTCTGTGGACAATTAGTGGCATAATGTCTGTGTTGGTGACGGTGAAAGCACTTCACCTTGGACATGTCCTACTTCTTGCCTTTCGCACCGGATTGAGAAGAATTATTCTTGCTCTTCACCTTCCTTGCTTTGGCAGCCAAAGCGAAATTTTCTTCATCTGATTTCTTTGATGAAGATCCGTCCCTAGTACTTCACCTTATCTCCTCTTGCACAAGATCCGACCAAAGTCGCTCCCATCCTAGCAATTTCTCCTGACCATTGACAGAGTCCTGATAGGAATTCCAAATCTTTGGAAGCCCAAGGAGAGCTAAGCTCACCAAGTCCTCATCATCAACAGTAACCCCCACACTTCCCAGCTCATCCCTACTTTGGATGAACTTCGTGAGGTACTTGGGCATACTGTCGCCTTTCTCCATTTTTATGTTCCTGAGTTTATCCTTGAGCGTCAACTTCCTCTGGTCGCTCTTGCTTTGAAATAAATCTGTCAAAGCTTTCCACATCAAGAATGGAGAAGCCTTACCATGAAGGATGGACACTATGTGATCCTTCACACCTTCCAACAGAATCCTTTGACACTTTGTTGTCTTCTTTTTCCATGCGTCAAGTACGGTAGCATTGCCAGAAGTAGGTTTTGGAATTTCTGCATCTATGAACTCCTTCAACCCATTGTCATCCAGCAATGCCTCCATCCTGTCCTTCCATGCAATATAATTCGAGCTGCCCTCAAGGGCATACTCCAATCACAATCCGTTGAAAGACATCTCAACTTCGACACCAAGAAAACACTCGCAAATTTGAATTCCACCAAAATTTCAAAACTCAACCGCTTCAATGTTTTGCAATTTGTCTTAAATGATCAATATCGCTCGATAACATGTATAAATTTGAATAACTGATATGTTATCCACCAAGATTCTCCTGATCACACACTATTTTAACTTCATTCACAATACAAAATCTCTTCTACCATTGATAATTAATTGCGGAAATAAAACAATCGCATGCGCACATTAAACCCATAAACAATCACACATATGAACACAGTATTTTATGGGAAAGCTTAAAGCTGAAAACCCCCAACTATATGTATATTATATGTCATAGATATCATGTAACAATCATCATAAAAATCTCCTCACAAGCTCTCAGTACAATCTCTAATTGCTACACACTAATCAAGCTAGATCTAGCAAAACACATGCTCCAATCTCGGCCACCTGATAGCCTGCCTCTACTGCGTAATCAATGTTGAAGAATGGCTCATAAATAAATTCGAACCACCTATCTTGTACTGCGAAATCCTCATTGGCATCTCCAATCACTGGTTTTTGCAAATCATGCAACAATATATTCACAACTGATAGTCACATTTCTCTTTCACCTACCTCTTCACTGGTCTCCACTGAAACTATCCATGCACTGAAGTTAGCTGATGTATTCTTTAGTTGATTAATGAGTTTATAATTAGTGAATTAATTAATAATTAATTCACACCACTCTCACTAGTGTATCAATCAGTTAGACTAGATACAACTAGCTCAACTATGTTTAACTTAGTTAAACTGAACACAACTCCACCAACTACCTCAATAACTCCACCAAACTCTGTCACATGAGTTCTAACCGAAGTATCCATGCAATAGCTCCACTTAACCCTAGGAATAGCGTAATTCCTTCTGTCAGCTGCATGTGCCACATCCAGGCATCAAACTGAAGTGCTCCAAGAGGATAAGATAACGTTTATAGTCCAAATATTATTAAGAGATAATAATATTCGACATATCTATTTTTAGAATGGCAATCTAAAAATAGATTCCACCCAGTATGTCTAAAAATAGAAGTCCATATATTTTTCCAACTTGACCAACCATCCACAAAATGCATCCCGCAACTCAGAACATGATCCATATGTTCAAAAATAGACATAGTCTAAAAATAGATTTTGCGCCAAAATAGCTCGGCGGCCCACTTAGTGAAGGTGACTTCTTTCCACTAAGCTCATCATCTTGTTGCAATCTCAACACTTCACAGGCTGAGCCAAGTTCAAGCTCTCCTGAGATGCCACCTTTAGTAATGTTCAAATGAAAATTTCAGCAGCTTTTACACCACTCAATCAATCCTTTTGTTGGAAATATGAACAAGGCTATTTCAGAGATGGACTGAGAGGGATTTTAGCCGTTATTTCACCTCTAAAGAGAGGGTGAGAACTGGAGGCTATCTGGCCCTTCCTTAGACTTTGCCTATAGCTATGCAAATATTTCTTCCTCGGGAAGATCTTGCTCAAAGGGATGAGCTACAACAACATCTAAACTTCAATAATGAATAGAAACAACCATGAAATAATGCTCATAAAATGTGAGAAGAGTGTAAATCTGATATATAATATGTAGCAGGAAAATATATACAAACTCCTTGAGGAAAAGACTTCTCAAGGTGGGCTCAAATAAGCCTCAAAGGAAAATGCACATACAATGGAGAAAATAATCTACTACATAACCCAACAACTCTATAACTATGCAGTCTATAAGGGAAAATGACTGCAAGTATATGTGAACACAAGGATATAACAATATAAGCTCAAATAAAGAAGGGGGAGTGAGATATCAACCCCAGAAAATATATAACATCAATCCTTTAAGAGGATTGGCTGAAATCTATACAAGAATGATAAATATACAAAATGTCGGAGTTGCAGTAGCAGCAACTACAACTCAAATACAATACAACATGGGAGAAGGATGTGAATGCTGAAACAATTGTAAAAACCTCCTCTAATGATCTTCTAAGTGAAAGGCTGCTCCTTTCACTGAAGATTGCACTCTCTAGTGCACAATGAGAACCCCTTGTGCATGCCTCCTCTAAAGATAACACTGTAAGGGAAAGAGACTGCACTGGGAATGAGAAGAAACATATGGCCTAATGCCAAATCTGCAATATGAGCTCCAGAAATCTCCTTTTCTGATCTCCTAGAGAAAGAGAGGGCTCCTCCTCTAAAAACTAGCTCCGGAAATGAGTGATGATGGTACCTCACTACAACACCAGCAACTCCAGCGTTTCTTCCCAATAGAATAATGCAGTAGCTGAAGATGAATGCTTTGGCCTCAAGCCAATATGTGAGGAAGATGAAGAAAATCTCCTCCAAGGCCTCCCAAGGAAGAGAAGGAAACTCCTAAATAGGAATTCCCCTTGTTTTGAGTAGCACAAGCTATCTCAGTTGAAAAACTGAAGAGAGAAAATCAAAATTCTCAAGCATAATGAACAATGGCTCTCCTTCACCTTTTTATGCAAGGAATGCTTCCTTTCCATGGACCCCACTCACATTAGGGTTTCTCTCATTTCAAATTTCCCTCCATCCAACTACGCAATCTTCTTGTGTAATTTTCCCCTCTTGGGTACGTTATTGACATGGGTCAAACATGGTCTAGCTCACTTTATTTTGGCCCTTTTCACACTTGGGACTGCTAACTTAAGCTACTTAAGTGACTTTTTTCACCTTAGGAGTGTTTATTAGGTTGCTACATGGGATCCCTCGCCCATTTTATTCACTTTATTAAAAATAAAACAATTCTAATGTTCCAATTACCTTATTGAAAAATTTGGAACATTACACCCATTCTCTCGATATCTTCTTCTTTGTCTCTTTATCTCACCCCCAAACATACACACTCACTCTCTATCTCTCCCTTGTCACTCCCTCTCTCTCTCCCCAACTAGCTCCATCTCTCTATCCATCCCTCTCTCCCACTCTAACTCCATCTATCTATCCCTCCCTCTCTCCCCATCCATATCCATCTATTTAGCATTCCCTCTCTCCCACTCCAACTCCATATCTATATCCCTCCCTCTCTCCTCCTCTCTCTCAAGTCCCCTCTCTTTTCCTTCATCTCTCTCCCTTTCTCTCTTACCCCATTACTCACTCTCTCTCTCTATCTCTTTCCCCTATAATCCTCTATATTCCCACATCACTCTCTTTCTCTCTCTCCTTTTATCACCTGCCTCCCTCTATCTTCACCCCCCCCCCCCCCACCAAAACTCTCTCTCTCTCTCTGCCCTCAAATCCTCTCTCTTCCTCCCCATCACTCTATATATCTCTCCAACTATGTTACTATATCCCTCCCTTTCTTCTTCTGATCTCTCCTTCTCTCCCCCCTTATCTCCATCACTCCTCCTATATCTCTTTATCTCACCCCTAAACATACACACTCTATCTCCATCTCTCCCTTGTCACTCCCTCTCTCTCCACTTCTCACTCTCTATGTCTTTCTTCTTCTCTCTCCCTCCAACTCCGTCTCTATATCCATCCCTCTCTCCTCCTCTCTCTCTCTAGCACATCCATCTTTATGTCTCTCTCTCTCTCTCTTCATTCCTCCTCTTCTCTCTCCTTCAATTTATCTCCATCTCTCACCCTCCCATATATATCTAGAGTATATATATATATATATATATATATATATATATATATATATATATATATGTATATATATATATATATGTATATATATATATATATATGTATATATATATATATATATATATATATATATATATATATATATATATATATATATATATATATATATATATATATATATTGTATTAATATAAGTTTAATAAATTTTAATATTAATGTTAGGGTTAATATTGTTTTTTTTGCATGGTATTATTATGAATTTGGTTCATGGTATTTGGTCCATGGGCTTCAAATATAATTTTAGATGTTGATTTATACTCCTATTTTATATATTTTTATTTATTTACGTTACCTTTTTATACATCTTTTATAAATATGGTATTTGGCCCATGGTATTGATAATAATTTCTCCCATTGTATTTGGCCCATGGTATTGATAATAATTTGTCCCATATGCTTCACCTAAATAAAACTTATTTTTGAGTTTTTGTAAATATAAAAAGTTTTATGGAGTAAATATAAAAAGAGGTTTGATTTATTTACCATACATCTAGTTTATTTATATTTTTATTTATTTACCATATCTTTTTTTGAGTGTTTGCAAAACTCTTCATATTTTAAATTTTAAATATATAAAATTTTGGCTTCCAACATACTTACACATCCAGGTCATACTGGTTGTAGGATGCCCTTCCCGGCACAATAATGGTGGGAAGTAACACACATGTGTCCTGTTTGTTACATCTTGTTTGGTATCCCATATTTTACGTAAATACTTGCTTAAATTATGGTGGGTAGTAGCTTATGGTAAATATGTTATTTAAGCAAGTATTTAATTTTAGGTGTTTTGTTCTTTTTCTTCTAATTTAAATTTAATTTTCTTTTGTAAACATATTATTATAAATACATCAATGATTATGAATATCAGCCATAGTTTCATTTTTAAACCATTATGTATGTATATATATATGTATGTATGTATGTATGTATGTATGTATGTATGTATGTATGTATGTATGTATGTATGTATGTATGTATGTGTATATATATATATATATATATTTTTATTTTTTATTTTTTGTGCCAAAAACTCTCACTTCATACCCTGAAAATGGTTTGATACTATTAGTAAAAATTCAAATATATAAGAGAAAATGTGCCTTAAAACTTATAAGATAAACCCTAAACACAAAATATAACAAAACACCCATCACGAACATCCAAATAACATAAAAAGAATAGCTCTTAAGATAGGGCAATACCATTCAAATACTCCTTATGGAAGAAACCACTACACAAGCCATGCTTGCTACAAGATAATACAAGATAATATAGTTCAACACCCTTACAATAAAATGATATGCACGTATATTTATACTTTCTCATGAGTATTCCTAGGGGCCGATGCCAGATACCACTATTATATTTTTTTATTTGAATTACATAGTAGGCATATTCCATCATTATGGAAACATTACATTTTTTCTCCCCTTGGGTACTTACCCAAATGCCCCATGTTATCCTCCTTAGGTACATTACACAAAAAAATGATGGAACTGAAGAACCAAAAGATGAGATATAACAAGGAAAAAAAATGAGGGTAAATCTCATAGTAAAGCGAGGAGGAAATATAAAAATAAAAAGTAAGACCAACAAAAAATAGAGGAGAACTACCCATTTTGGCCAAGAAAAATGAAGCAAGGAGAGCACAAGTGCAAGAAGGATAGAGCTTATAGTGAACCCATTGGAGTTGCATAGGTTAAAATGAATTGTGCCACCCTCCTTTATCATCTCTCTTTTACTTTTCCATTCATAGATACTTTAATTAGTTTTTTTTTACGTTGAGGGAATCATCACAACAAAATCCCTCACCATGTGTACCTTGAAGCAATTTCTCCTCCATTTCCCACTGATTACTCTTGAACCTCCATTGAAGTGTCATGATAATAGAGTAGCACCACAAAACTCATCCCAAGGAAGGATAAAGAAGAGCACTACTAGTTTAAGCCTCTTCCCTTCATGGTAGAGGAATTATTACATGGCATGACCACTTGATCTTGTGTTTTCCTGTTCATTTAGTTTGAGGCAGTTGATGTAAATTTTTCCTTGCCTCAACTTCCAAGGACATCTCAAGGTCTTGATTTGTGGAGTCAACCCTTTTATTTTCCACTTTATCTTCTAGGCCACTGCGTTTCATTTTTATAGTGATAGGTTATTATTGTTTGTACCAATAATGTTGTTAGCAATAACTCTTCTTTTAGATTTGATACTCTATGTTAACAATTTATTTTGTACTTTTTGTTACACAGTAATTTGTCACCATGCTCATTTTCCCATCCCTAATCCTGAAATGCCCTGTGAAAGATCCTGTGCAATGTTTCAACCATTAAGAAATATGTTGTGAAACCAGCTCCAAAAAGAGAAGAAAAGAGATATCAATGCCTTGGAAATAAGCCACTTCGAGGGGGCAACCTCCAATACATTAAATGAATGAACAATTCTTGGATGATACAAATTACAAAACCTCCTTTCTATATATAGGAGTCCATGGGGCCAAAATGTAATCATAGTGGGGCCACAATGTAATCCTAGCCAACCTAACAATAATAATTTAAGGGCACAATAATAACAATATGGGGGTTACGGGGGTACAAAAATAAAAATAATGGGGGCTACAATAACATAATAAGGGACTACACTATTATTATAGGGACTTAACATGCCCCTCTCCTTCAAACAAGTGTTTTCCTCAACGCTTGATTATTTCTTGATGCTTTTGTATAAAATTCTCATCCTCCCATGTGGAATCTTCTACAGGAAAGTTCTTCCACTTGCTGAGATACTCTAAAATTGGTCATACTTGTCAAGTTCTTGTTTCTGTAACTACTTCTGAACTTCTTTCGATTTGATGTTGATCTTCCTGTTGCTTCATTAGATTCTGCACCAAAGTTAGGTTATCCTTTGGGAGTTGGAGAACTTGTTGTTGATGTTCAACGTGATCTTCCACTAATTTATCATCCATATTAGCTAGTATTTGATCCTTCAAACCATCCAACTTAGCCTCCATTTCTAATTTTAAACCATCTATGTCATCTTCAGTTTCTCTTCGTAAGATCGAAATTTTTTTCACTTGGTACTCTAATTTTGATATCTCATACTACAATTATTCCTCTTCATGCGTCATAGTATATATTTTTGGGGGCTTAATGGGTATGGAATTATTTTTTGGAGGCATTATAAAATCCAATATTGATAAAAATTCTAAAATATTCCCTTGGAATCACTTCAAAATTCTTTTTCAAACAAACGTTATGCAATTTTAAAAACCAAATACACACATTTTTCTTGCTTTTGAGGAGCTCAATATTGAAATTGAATTATCTCTATAATTGTGGATCCTCAATATCTGAAATTCAGCCTTGTAGTTGATCTTTAAAGCTTCTTTAAAATGCCATAGGTCTGATCTGATTTGGATTCTTCAAGGCAAAGTTATGTCCAATATCCCACAATAACCCAATTTTGGACTGGTTCAATAGAGCGAAGTTTTACGACTTGCCACGTGTCATTGTTTCCTCCTTTGGCTCTGAAATAGATAGACCGGAAACTACAATCCGTGTACTTGCAACCACCTTTTACAGCATTCCAATCCGATGCTCAGTGAGAGAGCTATGAATATTTTCTTTGAGATGAAATTCAGAAGCCTCAAAAAGCCCTAACTTCCACAAATCATATCTCCAAAAATATTTCGAACCAATGTAATGTTCCTTTTTCAGGATTGCTCATAAATCAAGCATCAAAAACACATTTCCAACAAAAATTACAATAAAACAGTAAAATGGACTCTTAGATCCCATATATTAGTCAATATACATGCTAAATCCAAGAATAGAGCTGAAACAAATCAAACTAGGTGGGCTAAACAGACCTCCCACACTAGTGTAGCTAAAAATGGTGAAAAAACCCAAGACTGCAAAATGCCAGAGCAGCTACTCAAGGGAATGCACAATCTAAGAAAAGGTTTGCACACAAAATAATAGGAGAAAAATATATCTACTCATTTATTGATAAATAATACTGAAGAACATATATCTAAGCTCCTTATACAAAATACAAAATAAACCGGCAAGGGTTTCTTGTCAAACACTCTGCATACAAATGTGATCTTCAGAAAATAACTGAATAATCAATGAAAAAATGAAGTACATGAGTGTAGAAGGCTGAAATATGTCTTATATTATGTAGAACCCTCAAGGGATTCCTCCCATGAAAGGATGTACCTCTCAATCATAAGGAAACACTACAACGAAGCCACCAAACCATGCAATGAACACTGCCTCCAAAATAGCGCACTCCCTAGAAAAAACAGCCCTGGGAGGGTATGATAAATGTGTGGTCTGATACCATAGATATGAAACATGTCTTGGATCTCTCCAAACAGATCTCTCAAGTGAATGAAATCTTCCTCCAATGAGAAACTAGCTCAGAAGTTAGGATTTCAATCCCTTCCACTGTTGCACCCAGCAACACTACACAATCTCTAGAAAAGTTGTGCTGATGAATATGGCTGAAGCTTGGCCTGAAAATATAATGTGGAATGATGAATAAAAACTCTCCCAATGAGCTCCTCAAAGGAAAGAGGTGGGATTCCTGCCCGGGAACACCCAGTGCTAAACAGCACTGCAACTTTTCTAAGGAGAAAAGTAGCAACAATTCTTGGCAGCTAAGAATAATAATCTACAATATGATGAATAATGTTGCCATCATATTCCTTATATAAGATTTGAGTTTTCTTTCCCTTGGCCCCACTCACTTAGGTTACTTCTAACCCAAGTTACATTTCCCTCCAAAATTGCATTATCCATCCTAGGATTCCTCCTCGACTAAAACTCCACTGTTGACTTGGTAAAAGCATCTCCATTTTATCTTTGTTCACACATGGAGGTGTTTTATTAAGCTAGAAATAATGTCTCCTTTCACACTTGGAGTGTTTTTATCCTCCTTAGAAGATTTATGGACTTTTCTACCTATTTATTTACCGGCTATAGCTGCTGCTAACTCTAATGTTCCATTTAGCTTGGAAGCTAAAATTTTGGAACATTACAGTCCTCCCCTCCAAAATATTTTCTTATCCTCAAGAAAATGCATAAGGAGAAAAAAATTTCTCCCCTCTTCCTCATGTGGCCTCCATCAATAGCCTCCATCACTGCATCAAGAAAATCTGCAAATAAATTGTCATCCAATGCTTCCTCCCAAGTGTGCAAAACCAAGGTATCTGCATCAATCAAAGGTGGAAAGTGTGAATGGAAACATGCTATCTGTCTCATGGCCTCCAAAAAGTGGGAGTGATGACCAACATGGTGAATGAGTGCCTCTCTCACCCATGCTATCATCCAAATGAAGTGAGTCACCCTCCAACATGGTAACTCATGAAAAGTCTCCTCCACCTTGTGCTCCTGAAATGAAGGTGGGCTGAATGAATGTATATGATAGGCAAGAAGGCCTATCCCATTCTGTCCTCTTCTCCACTTATGATAAATTTATAAGGTATGATGATCTTGGGCTGCAACATGATTTCCCTCCAATGGGAAGAAGAAGATGGAATCTCCAAAGACTCTTCCTCCAAAATCATGAATCATGCCAACCCAAACCATTCCATTCAAGATGAATGGCACATCATCACCACATGGCATCCAAATCAGGAAATGGCTGAAGGTTATGTGCAAGTTTGGATGATACATATGGTTCCTCTGGTGGATACAACGCATTTCTCCCAACTGTTGCTTGAGAATGTCATATGGCAAGTGTTCCTGCAACAAGTTACAAGCTGGATATGTATGTTCTCCCAACATTGGGAAGTAAGCATCAATGTATATCAGTTGTACATATATAAATAAAAATACACTTGCCCAAAGTCATGTATAGATGGGCTACTATCATCATAACCATTGGCCCTAAAGTGACCATGAAACCCAAAAATACTCTTGCTCTTTTGAGTAGAAATGCATTGTTCAAACATGGTGGTAAAGTACAAATACTCAATGGAGTAATCAACAAGTACAGAGATGCATTTCATACCATACATAGTGAGTAGGCTAAAAGCGAAGTCCATGTATAAGTTCCCCCATGAGGATCCTCTCACAAAAATCTTCAAGAAGAAGGGATACACATACTCTTTGGAACACTCCATCAAAAAGAACATACTCCCATGTGTCAGCGTTGTAGGCCTTAGAAATAAGGCTTCATGACTCCTCTCTTTGACATTCCATATGCCAAATTCATCCACCATCATGCTACTATGTGAGAAGATCTCCTTCCTGTTAGGTCTCTGTAATAAGCAATATTGGCAAAGTCCGATCACAGAGTTAACATCATTTCAACCAACTTTGGGATTCTAGGATCTAGCCCTCCTGAATCCGGAGAGGGATCTCTCCAATATGTACAAAGATGGATTTGTCTTTGAAAGCTTAAGGTAATGATATTAGGCTAGTTATGAAGTTCAAGGGTTTGGTTTTGTGTTTGGATGGTTGAACATAATTGTTGTCTGAGGCGAAAAGATCTATATGCAAAATAGGTTCAAAAGTGAAAAGTTGCAAGCAACAAGAGTAAGCTTTAGCTAAGATGAAAGATGATGGCAGGTTTTCAGTCCATTGGGCTATGGAGTCATAAGAGGATTTAATTGAAGAAAATTAGGTTCAAGAGTGGTCTATGGGGCAAGTCATCTATGCCTAAGGATCTCTTTAAGGTTTGATTTATGGAATGGAGTGATACATCAAGAAAGGGAAATAAACAGATGTAGAAAACAAAGAGCAGCCTAAGATCTGATAAGTACTTTGAAACTAGTCAGCTTTTGACATACACTTAAGAAAAACATAGAAGTAAACTAGGATCTGGTAAGTACTTTGAAACTAGCCAACCTTTGATACACTTCCAATAGAAAACATATGAAAAACAAAGGGAAACTTGAAGGCAACCTTTGGAGTAGAGACTAACGGGCCGGGCTCACCACAAATCCTCTCCTAGCTCTTCTTTACTTGGTTTCTTTCAGGACAATCACAAAGATAACACAGAATGGCCTAAGATCTGATAAGTACTTTGAAACTAGTCAGCTTTTAACACATCCTAAGGGAAACAATCAAATAGTCGAGCAAATAAGAAAGGGACTCAGGGCTAACCTTAATTTCCTCAGTTCATCTTCACACAACATATTTTGAAAGTAACATTTAAAAATAACATTTAGTCAAGGAAATAAGATGAGGGAACGCCAACATGCCTATGCCTAAACTGAATTAATCATTTCCAAATAACACAGATAGAAGAAAACATCTAAATAAAGATTTCTCAGCCAGAGAAGGTTACTGGTATACAATAGGTCCTAACTCTGTTTAAACTGTTCTTTATAGCAGAAAATGAAACAAAATGGAAACAGAAATAAAACAAAAGTCACAGTAAGAACAACATCACCGTCAGTATAGACCAGGATCCCATAAATCAACTTGTATTGATGCTCCAAACCGATTACAATCTTCAAATCCAGTGTGTCAATTCATCTTTCTTTCAAAACCTAACTTATCTATTACAAGCAGAGCTCCAAGAGCTAGTGAAATCCTATCTACAATCAAGAGCCTTCAGCTTAGTTACAATTACAATACTTCAGCAATTACATTAACAACCAACCAACCCCTCACTCATATTCTACTGAAGTATTTATAGAAGAATGAGGAGGTGAGATCTGATAAAAGATCTCAAGATCAATTAATACAGGCATTAATGTCTTTTTGGCCTTTGAGGGGCTCAGCGAAGAAACTGTACAGGTGTTTCGCTGTATTAACTGATTCATACTTATGATTTTAGCTCAGTGGAAGATTTGTTGACCTTTTGAGGATTTGTGTACAATTAGGGTTACTCTGCGGACATCAGTTTAATAAATTTCATGGCAGAAGTAACTTCTTTGGCTGTTTCGAGGCAAAATATATGATCCTGCTCCATAAATTCAGCTCCTGATTGAGTGTTTTGAGGCAATAGGTGGCGCTGTGGTGGTTGAGGAATCAATTTGCCTCAATATGGCGGTGGAGGCATCCTGTCTGATGAACGATTTTTAGGTTTCCCTTTCAAACTGTGTTTTGAGTCGGGGATTAGGCGTTTGATAACTGTCTTAGCCTTAATCCCCATAAATCTGTCCACCTATGCTCTGTTCTGGTTCATTTTTAGTCTTCAACATCTGATACTCTTTCTCTGTGATTTCTTTGTTGTTTCCAGGTTTAATAGGGGTGCGTGATAGCAGAGGCTCATGAAACCTCATCGACAGTATAGATTTACACCCTGTGGATAATTTCTCTGAGTTTTTCGAAAGGCAGAGGATCATCATCCTCATCCCACGAAATTTCTCCATTTAGATCGGAAAAAACCTTAAACCTGCACAATACAAACAAAATGAGGAAATCCTGCGTTTATATGGGTAAATCTGCATAGGAGGGTGTGTGGGAGAATGAGGCGATCGGAGCCGTTGATCGCGCTATGATCAACGGTCGGGAGCGATTTGGAAAGTCAGCGGCGGAGGAGGCTTTGACGGGGCCATAGAATCAGGTATTTAAATGTGGACCGTCGATCTGTAGAGATCGACGGCGGAGATGGAATTTTCGATCATGCCGGGACCCAGTTAAATAGTACGCAACTAGGCTAGAGGTCGGGCAGCTTTAGTGAAGGGCAGTCACTGGATGTGAAGGATCAGATCGAACGGTGATCGTTGATTCCGCTGGGTGGCCTGCGTACAATGGATAACGCATGGGGGACTGACTTTATGCGGCGGTTTTGAAACAGGTACAAGGGACGCGTGGCGAAAGATGTGTGGAATCGCTGGCGATCGGGTTGAAACCACTTTCCGCTGAAGAGCGGTGCGGAGAAAACCAAGCAGTTTTGGGAAACAGCGTGGGGGACGGCGGGGTCCACATGGCAGGTCGCTTGCCGCACCATCCGATTTGCGGAGCAGATCGACGGTCGAGATAAATCCATAATTTCTTGGGTGGAAAACTTTAGAATTTAATTAAAACCCGTTTTTCATGCTTTTCGAAGGTTTTTTGGTGTTTTCGGGCAAAAGAATTTCATTGGAGGGATAAGCGCCCGTTGGTTAAAGCAGTCGGTTCCGGCGCTCGAGTTTATGGAGGAAGGGGCTAGAGGCTTAGCCCGAGGGGGCTAAAGCCTGATGTATGAAAAATAGGCATTTTGTATGGTTTTTACAGGGAAATGAAGGTTTCGGTAAGGTCAAAAAGTGGGTTTTTAACCTTATAAAAGGGATTTTAATGAAATGGAAAGGACGGAATATGAAATTGTGGGGTTTTTATGAGAAATGGAGAATAGAAAATGACGGTAGTGGTGGGAAGAAAGAAAAGGAAAAAGGGTCCTTTGCAGAAGTATTCAACTGTGGATTCTTATAGGATTTCAGAAGCTTTTGAAGTGTGAAACAATAGTAGTAAAGGGTTTGAACAGAGGGAAAAAGGCAGGAGGCCTTATAGAGACTTCAAGAGCCAACAAGTTTTAGTGGTAAAATTTGTTCCTTGGAGGCTCCCAAAAGTTTTAGCCACCTTTAGGTCTAACAAAATATTATAGGTGGCTAACAGTGGCTCCACTTGGGGATGGTGCCTTCTTGAAGGCATCAAGAATTCAGACTTGATTTCTCTGGGAGGCTGACTTGTGCCTGATCCATTATATTTTCTGGGATGCTGACCAGGTGCCTCATCCATTGGATTGCTCTTCTTTTGCTGGATGATCTTGCTTTTCTCTGAAAAATAGTAGCAGCTATGAAAGAATAATGGACTTCATCAATACAACTTTCTACCTACCCAATCCTACTGATCTAACATTTTTTCTTCATCGAAGTGCACTTGGATTTGCAAACTCTTAACAACATTTTATTCTTTTGAAAGCATAAAAAACTAATCTAATTGTACTCCTTATTTCTCCCTGAACTCAGATTAAACAGTTGAGCTCAGATTCTTCTCTACCTAATCTACTGTCTGTTGGGATTAAACTGTCCAACAGACTTTCATTCTCTAAATTCTACAACAGAAATTTAAAAACAGTCAAGTCAAGATTGAGCTGTTTGACTTGCTGTGATCTATGGTATAAGAACAAGCTACACATAGATTATTATTTGCAGAAAATTTAAAATAAAAAAAATAAAAAATGGAAGGCTTAAGATCTGAAAGTTTCTCATCATGGCCTTCTCTTTTCTTCACAGCTCTGTTTTTGCTTTTGTTTGAGCTGTCTCTTCCTTGATATCTGATTCAGATTTTGGGCAAATTAGAACCAGTTTTTCTCTTTTATGACTCATAAAATAAAACAGTTTTGAGTCATCTCTCTTTGGAAACTTTGGTTCATATTTTGAGTTTGTTTGAACCTTCATTTCTATCCTAATCTATCTACTGATAAGCCAAGATTGAACAGTTTGGCAAATCAAATTCACTATCCTATCAGCAGAAAATTTAAAGCTAATTTGTCAAGATTAGGCAGTTTGACTAACCAGAAGTGTGTTTTGAGGAGTGGCATTTGAGCTTGCACACTTTCAGATTTGTTTCTCTTTTTTGGTATGGGGCTATACCTTTTTTGTTTTGACAATCTGCCCTCTTTTCTTTCTTTCTTCTGTTTTTGTATTTTTGAATGTTTGATTTTCCTTCAAAGCAGAAGACAATCAACTAACTACCTGCTCAGAACTGAGCTTTATTGACATTCCTATCTAACCTATTCTAAACATGGAGTATTTACATTCATCATATGATACAAAAATGCCAATGTAGCCAGCTGAGTAATGTCAAGAAGAAGAAGAAACTATGGCTGCTTGTCAGAGGTATCCATAGTATATTTTGAAGATTAATCTTCAAAACCGAGGCTATCATAGAAGGTGATAGCTTTTAATTTCTCTGGCTTTTGCAAAGGATCAATGCTTGATAATTTGAGCCAGTCAGGATTTCCACACACTCTTCCATAGGATCAACAAAGAAAATATGAAGATTCTCTTCCTTTTCGTCCTCCACAATTGGTAGATAATCTACTTCCAAGACATCAGCTTTGAGGACTATCTCTTCAATATGTTATTTGGAAGTTTCGTCATCCTTAACCTACACAATAGAAAACAGTGAAATATTTTCTTCTTTTAAATCTATGCTTGCTTCTGATATAAATTCAGGCTCTTTAAATGACGGACTAATATCAGTGAAGGGAGAAGTTTCTTTTTGGGAAGATGATATATCCACAGCAGGATAGTCTTCTATTTGTTTTTCTCCTTCATCTTCATCATCTTCTGAACTGGAGGACTCATCATATTTGACAGTGTTGTCCTCTTGTGGCCCTTGTATGCTTGGATTCAGTGGGCTGAACTTTGTGAAGAGGTTATTATATTCTTGAGTAGGGGTGTATTCAATGGTTTCCTCTTGCTCAAAAATTTCTTCATTGCTCTTCTCTTCACCTTTTGAAAGGTTGCTGATTCCCAATCATGTGAAAGCCATTTATGATGGATCGAAATGGATGATTGCGGCTTTCTAGCTGACGATGGTGAAACTCATAACACCAATCAAATGTTGGTTGCCTTGCATGATTAGTTTCTGCTTGGGAATCATCATCATCATCAGACTGATTAAAGTTTAAAATTTTATCAGAATAAACATTGTCATCAGTCAAACATATTGGGATATCAATTTGCCTTTCTTCTAACTGATCTACAAGTTTATTTCTTGTATCAAGACAACAAGATGGAGTAGGTAGATGAGTAGAAGCGTTTGGTTCAAATGAAGGTTTGGATGCTGGTTTTCTGTTCAATACTAGATCAACCTCTTTCTCTGTGAAGAGAGAAGGAGTTTCCTTTTTGCTTAGAACGGAGGTATAGCAGTCTTGTTTGTCTTGTGTTGGCTGATTTTTAGGCTTGATGTCTTCTTGAGCGTCTTCTAGCGAAACTTCACTTGTGTCACTAAAATTTTTTGCATTTAGGTCATGGAGTTCTCTTATCAGCATGGTACAAGGCATAGGCGGGCAATTAAGTTTTTCTTGACAACCTTCTTCATTGCTTTCTTTGTAAGTTTGCTCATCATCTTTTATAAAGTGTTGATCATAATACATGCCTTGGTTAGGATGTTGGTTTTGAGGTGATTGGGCTTGCGTTTGATCAAGGGAAAGTCTAGCTTGATCTAGATCACCAACATTCATATTAGCCATCAGCCTATCCATTATTTTCCCAAGCATGTACATCATTTTTTCCATCATGATTGGAAATTTTCCTTGATTATTTTCTTCATTTTCATCATGCATGTCTTGTAGTGGCAGAGGTTTTGTTTTCTTAAGGAAAAGCACTTGTTCTTCTTGATAACCAATATTTATATTAGCCATCAACCTATCCACTCTTTTTCCAAGCATGTACATTAATTTTTCCATCATGAGCATATGTTTGTCTTCTGGATCTATATCTAAATCCATGTTTGTAAATCAGAAAAGAGGTCACTGTGTCTGGTCAATCAGATCAGGGTCTTCTACCAGTGGAGTCATTTGGTCTTCTGGGAGTTTCAGAGTGTGGAGTCGCCAGGTGGAATTTTTTAGCTCCTTTTTGGAGGTAAAATATTTTATGGTCCACCACCATGTACCAATCTAAAGATATCAGGGGTACTCTGAGTCTTAGCAGTATTTAAAATGAAAAGAACTCAGCTCCCCAGCGGAGTCGCCAGAAATGTTAGGTCTCTGTAATAAGCAAGATTGGAAAAGTCCGATCATAGAGTTAACATCATTTCAACCAACTTTGGGATTCTAGGATCTAGCCCTCCTGAATCCGGAGAGGGATCTTTCCAATATGTACAAAGATGGATTTGTCTTTGAAAGCTTAAGGTAATGATATTAGGCTAGTTATGAAGTTCAAGGGTTTGGTTTTGTGTTTGGATGGTTGAACATAATTGCTGTCTGAGGCGGAAAGATCTATATGCAAATAGGTTCAAAAGTGAGAAGTTGCAAGCAACAAGAGTAAGCTTTAACTAAGATGAAAGATGATGGCAGTTTTTCAGTCCATTGGGCTATGGAGTCATAAGAGGATTTAATTGAAGCAAATCAGGTTCAAGAGTGGTATATGGGGCAAGTCATCTATGCCTAAGGATCTCTTTAAGGTTTGATTTATGGAATGGAGTGATATAATAGGAAGGGGAAAATAAACAGATGCAGAAAACAAAGAGTAGCCTAAGATCTGATAAGTACTTTGAAACTAGTCAGCTTTTGACATATACTTAAGAAAAACATAGAAGTAAACTAGGATCTAGTAAGTACTTTGAAACTAGCCAGCCTTTGATACACTTCCAAAGAAAAAATATAAAAAACAAAGGGAAACTTGAAGGCAACCTTTGGAGTAGAGACTAACGGGCTGGGCTCACCACAAATCCTCTCCTAGCTCTTCTTTACTTGGTTACTTTCAGGACAATCACAAAGATGACACAGAATGGCCTAAGATCTGATAAGTGCTTTGAAACTAGTCAGCTTTTAACACATCCTAAGGGAAACAATCAAATAGTTGAGCAAATAAGAAAGGGACTCAGGGCTAACCTTAATTTCCTCAGTTCATCTTCACACAAAATATATTGAAAGTAACATTTGAAAATAACATTCAGTCAAGGCAATAAGATGAGGGAACGCCAACATGCATATGCCTAAATTGAATTAATCATTTCCAAATAACACAGATAGAAGAAAACATCTAAATAAAGATTTCTCAGCTAGAGAAGGTTACTGGTATACAATAGGTCCTAACTCTGTTTAAACTGTTCTTTATAGCAGAAAATGAAACAAAATGGAAACAGAAATAAAACACAAGTTACAGTAAGAACAACATCACCGTCAGCATATACTAGGATCCCATAAATTAACTTGTATTGATGCTCCAAACCGGTTACAATCTTCAAATCCAGTGTGTCAATTCATCTTTCTTTCAAAACCTAACTTATCTATTACAAGCAGAGCTCCAAGAGCTAGTGAAATCCTATCTACAATCAAGAGCCTTCAGCTCATTTACGATTATAATACTTCAGCAATTACATTAACAACCAACCAACCCCTCACTCATCTTCTACTGAAGTATTTATAGAAGAATGAGGAGGTGAGATCTGATAAAAGATCTCAAGATCAATTAATACAGGCATTAATGTCTTTTTGGCCTTTGAGGGGCTCAGCGAAGAAACTGTACAGGTGTTTCGCTGTATTAACTGATTCATACTTATGATTTTAGCTCAGTGGGAGCTTTGTTGACCTTTTGAGGATTTGTGTACAATTAGGGTTACTCTGCGGACATCAGTTTAATAAATTCCATGGCAGAAGTAACTTCTTTGGCTGTTTCGAGGCAAAATATCTGATCCTGCTCCATAAATTCGGCTCCTGATTGAGTATTTTGAGGCAATAGGTGGCGTTGTGGTGGTTGAGGAATCAATTTTCCTCAATATGGCAGTGGAGGCATCCTGTCTGATGAACGCTTTTTAGGTTTCCCTTTCAAACTACGTTTTGAGTCGGGGATTAGGTGTTTGATAACTGTCTTAGCCTTAATCCCCATAAATCTGTCCACCTATGCTCTGTTCTGGTTCATTTTTAGTCTTCAACATCTGATACTCTTTCTCTGCGATTTCTTTGCTGTTTCCAGGTTTAACAGGGGCACATGACAAAAAAGGCTCATGAAACCTCATCGACAGTATATATTTACACCCTGTGGATAATTTCTCTGAGTTTTTCGAAAGGCAGAGGATTGTCATCCTCATCCCACGAAATGTCTCCATTTAGATCGGAAAAAACCTTAAACCTACACGATACAAAAAAAATGAGGAAATCCTGCATTTATATGGGTAAATCTGCATCGGAGGGCGTGCGGGAGAATGAGGTGATCGGAGCCGTTGATCGTGCTATGATCGAAGGTCGGGAGCGATTTGGAAAGTTAGCGGCGGAGGAGGCTTTGACGGGGCCATAGAATTAGGTATTTAAATGTGGACCGTCGATCTGTAGAGATCGACGGTGGAGATGGAATTTTCGATCGCGCTGGGACCCAGTTAAATAGTACGCAACTAGGTTAGAGGTCGGGCAGCTTTAGTGAAGGGAAGTCGTTGGATGCGAAGGATCAGATCGAACGGTGATCACTAATTCCGTTGGGCGGCCTTCATACGATGGATAACACACGGGGGACTGACTTTATGCGGCAGTTTTGAAATAGGTACAAGGGACACGTGGCGAAAGATGTGTGGAATCGTTGGCGATCAGGTTGAAACCACCTTCCGCTGAAGAGCAGTGCGGAGAAAACCAAGCAGTTTTGGGAAACAGTGTGGGGGACGGTGGGGTCCACATGGCAGGTCGCGTACCGCACCGTCCAATTTGTGGAGCAGATCAATAGTCGAGATAAATCCATAATTTCTCAGGCGGAAAAATTTAGAATTTAATTAAAACCCATTTTTCATGCTTTTCAAAGGTTTTTTGGTGTTTTCGGGCGGAAGAATTTCATTGGAGGGATAAGCGCCCGTTGGTTAAAGCGGTCGGTTTCGGCGCTCGAGTTTATGGAGGAAGGGGCTAGAGGCTTAGCCCGAGGGGGCTAAAGTCTGATGTATAAAAAATAGGCATTTTGTATGGTTTTTACAGGGAAATGAAGGTTTCGGTAAGGTCAAAAAGTGGGTTTTTAACCTTATAAAAGGGATTTTAATGAAATGGAAAGGACGGAATATGAAATTGTGGGGTTTTTATGAGAAATGGAGAATAGAAAATGAGGTTAGTGGTGGGAAGAAAGAAAAGGAAAAAGGGTCCTTTGCAGAAGTATTCAACTGTGGATTCTTATAGGATTTCAGAAGCTTTTGAAGTGTGAAACAGCAGTAGTAAAGGGTTTGAACAGAGGGAAAAACGCAGGAGGCCTTATAGAGACTTCAAGAGCCAACAAGTTTTAGTGGTAAAATTTGTTCCTTGGAGGCTCCCAAAAGTTTTAGCCACCTTTAGGTCTAACAAAATATTATAGGTGGCTAACACTTCCTACATGGAAGTATCTCATGATCCTTCAATGTTGAAGGGTAGCCTCCTTGCATCATGAATGTGCCTTTCTTCTCTTCATAAATATCATGAAAAGTATGGGAAGAATTTTTCCCATACTCTCCCAACTTCAACCATAGAAAAAACAACCTTTGTTGCTACCTCATCTCTCCCTCATACAAGCTTCCTTTGAACAAGAACACATCAGCAATACATGGAAGCAAGATACCATAAAAACAAGTTTCCAGTTAACAACCGGAGAGTGAATCTTGGTCCCTCTCATGGTACCAGCACAATGCACCCTTGGCCTGCATCAGAATAAGAATCAACAAGTGCTTTACCAGCCACTTTCTTTCTACCATAGTCATCTCATAAGATGAAAACATGAAGTCACAATATGGTGTCATTGGTGCACACCAAGAGACATATGGCTTCCCCCACAGCTCATCAAAAGGATAGCCAAGATCAATGCTACAAGTAGCTGCAAGTACATCATCATATAATATGAAAGAATAAATATTTCTGCTTGTTACATCATGCTTCTCAATAAAGGAAAGAAGTACAATACAAAACATGAAATGATACCTCCTCCATTATGTACTTGAGGTCTTGAAATGAAATGGCTCAATTGGAAATTCTCCCTCACTCCCAATGAGTAGGAAGGTGGTTGTGACATCCTCTCTCTCACCATCCGGGCTATGCATCTCTCCATATGTTGATATATGTCATGTTGGCTGCCCTCCCAAGTGAACTCCTCCATCAACTGGAAATATGCATCAAAGTGCATAGAAGAGAAGTCCTCATGTGCTGCATGTAGCAACTTCTCCTTGAGACTAGAAGATCTAGTCAAGAAGATCCTTCCATAGGAATAGATGACCACATATTCTACCATGTATCTGTCAACTCCATCCGGGTCATCAAGAATCATGCATGCACCAAGATCCTTGGAGTACTCTACCAAAATTTGATATCTCCAATATGGATCAATCCTCCTCAGTGACAGCGCTGGTGATCTGGCATGTGAAGCTCCACTCATGTTGTTGCCAGCTTCTTTGACATCCCCCATGCCAAATTTCTCCTCCAAACTCTTCACCTCTCCAAAATCCAAGAGTGGTGAACCCAAAGACAAGACATCTCTCATCAGGTGGCCTCCCAGGTGGAATGCCTCCATGAAGTGAAACATCAATGTCAAGAGTAGACTGCATAGGTGATTGGGAAATCTTGCCCCTGCTTCTACAACGCAAATTAGTTTGCCTCTTCCTTGCATTGGCTCTCTAAAATAGAGAAGGGCGTATGTCTCTCATCAACTGATGTTGCTCTTCCTCATTTCCTCCTCCTTCCAGTTGCAATGATGCACAATCATGTTGCTCAATGATTGTGCTTGGACCTCTATGTATGAGATCCTAGGGAAATTTTTGCAAAGATACAAGAATCTCTCCTGTGGGAGCACGTGCTCCTCCCTCCTCTGCATGAGGCACTGGATGTGCTCTAGATTTGATAGCGTTTTTTCCCTCTTCTTCATCAATGTTTGTAGGAAACATCTCAACAATTGGATCCCTTTGTGGAAAAGTGATCCCCATGCCCTCTTGTTCAAGAATATGAACTGGAAGTTTTGCCCCCGGCAATGTGTAATGCAATACATCAGCTCCTCTCATGGTTTTATGAAATGGAGTTTCATCCATCACATGCAAGGGTTTTGTTTTCTGCAGTTTTCCTTGCTCATGTGTCTTAGGAATTTTTTCACCAAACCTCTCCATCAATGTTTTTATGAATCTTGCATAAGAGGATATATTGGCATTTTTTAAGGAACAAGATTCAAAAATCCACCATGCATGGGCCTTACCTCTGAAATGCAGTGTTGCAACTCTGATAGCTTCATCTCCGGAAATATGGTGCAGCTGCAAATAGGAGTTTAGCTCCTTCACCCAAGCTCCAACTGAACATGTAGGTGATCCGACAAAAGTAGATAGAAGAAATATATTTTCATCCTGATGTTGGCTCTTCTCCATCTAGATCTTTCAAAACTCTTGGAAATAAGTATGATCTCTAAACCTCTCAGTTTTAGATTCATACTCCTGCAACAAATCACTAAGAGTCATTCTCTTAGGAATTCTTCCTCCTCCCATCCATCTCAGGATAGCTCTGGGCATTTGACTGCATGCTCACACTCACCATGTGAAAATCTAGATTCATCTCTAGAATCAACCTCCTTTGGAGATTTCATCTCCAATCTTATTTTCTTCAGCTCTCCTTGAAAGCTCTTCATAGATTTTGGAAGAAGCTTTGTGAGCTTGTCTTCCTTTCTCTCTGCACATACTAAAGCTTTCTGGCTTCTGTCCATCTCTTCTTCTTATGATATCTAGATCTCATAGGCTGGGCCAAAGATCATGCTTTGATACCACTGTAATGTTCCTTTTTCAAGATTGCTCATAAATCAAGCATCAAAAACGCATTTCCAAAAACAATTGCAATAAAACAGTAAAATGGACTCTTGGATCCCATATATTAGTCAATATAAATTCTAAATCCAATAATAGAGCTGAAACAAATAAAACTAGGTGGGCTAAACAAACCTCCCACACTAGTGTAGCTAAAAATGGTGAAAAACCCCAAGACTGCAAAATGTCGAAGCAGCTGCTCAAGGGACTACACAGTCTAAGAAAGGTTTTACACACAAAATTATAGGGGAAAAATAGATATACTCATATATTTATAAATAATACTTAAGAACAGAGATCTAATCTTCTTATACAAAATACAAAAGAAACCGGCAAGGGTTTCTTGTCAAACACTCTGCATACAAATGTGATCTTCAAAAAATAATTGAATAATCACTGCAAAAATGAAGTACATGAATGTAGAAGGCTTAAATATGTCTGATATGATGTAGAACCCTCAAGGGCTTCCTCCCATGAAAGGATTAACCTCTCAATCACAAGGAAGCACTACAATGGAGCCACCAAACCATGCAATGAACACTGCCTCCAAAATAACGCACTCCCTAGCAGAAATAGCGCCGGGAGGGTATGCGAAATGTGTGGTCTGATACCAAAGATCTGAAATATGTCCTGGAGCTCTCCAAACAAATCTCTCAAGTGAAGGAAATCTTCCTCCAAGGAGAAACTAGCTCAGAAGTTGGGATTTCAATCCCTTCCACTACTGCACCCAGCAACACTACACAATCTCCAAAAAAGTTTTTGATGAAGATGGCTAAAGCTTGGCCTGAAAACCTGATGTGGAATGATGAATAAAAACTCTCCCAATGAGCTCCTCAAAGGAAAGAGGTGGGATTCCCGCCCGGGAACACCCAGTGCTAAATAGCACTGCAGCTTTGCTAAGCAGCAAAGCAGCAACAATTCTTGGCAGCTAATAAAATAATCTACAACATGATGAATAATGTTTCCATTCTCTTCCTTATATAATATTTTAGTTTTCTTTCCCTTGGCCCCACTCACTTAAGTTACTTCTAACCCAAGTTACATTTCCCTCCAAAATTGCGTTATCCATCCTAGGATTCCTCCTCCACTAAAACTGCAATGTTGACTTAGTCAAAGAAGCTCCATTTTATCTTTGTTCACACATGGAGGTGTTATATTAAGCTAGAAAGAATGTATCCTTTCACACTTGGAGTGTTTTTATCCTCCTTAGGAGACTTATGGGCTTTTCTACCCATTTATTTATCGGTTATAGTTGTTGCTAACTCTAATGTTCCATTTATCTTGGAAGCTAAAATTTTGGAACATTACAACCAATATCTGAAATTTTGCGACGATGTTCCTCAGGATTGCGGCTTTGCACTCTAAAAATTTCAGATTCTAAACCTTCGTAGAAAAAAAATTATTACAAAAATACCACGATGATCTGTTTAGGTTAAATTCAGGAGCCTGCAAAATGACCTAACTTTTACAGATCGGATCTCCAAAAATATTACGAAACAAGCTCTGAAATTTTGCGATGATGTTCCTCAGGAGTTTGGCTTCACACTCTAGAAATTTCAGATTCTGAACCTTCGTAGAAAAAAATTTATAGCGAAAATTCCACGATGACCTGTTTGGAGCAGCGAAACCTTAGAATATCAAAGCTCTGATACCAAATGTTGTGAAACTAGCTCCAAGAATAGAAGAAAAGAGATATCAACGCCTTGGAAATAAGCCACTTCGAGGGGGCAACCTCCAATACATTACATGAATGAAAAATTCTTGGGTGATACAATTTACAAAACCCCCTTTCTATATATAGGAGTCCATGGGGCCACAATGTAATCCTAGCCAACCTAACAATAATAATGTAAGGGCACAATAATAACAATATGGGGGTTACAGGGGTACAACAATAACAATAATGGGGGCTACAATAACATAATAAGGGACTACATTATTAATATAGGGACTTAACAAAATATGTTAACATATCCCCCTGAATATTTGAATAAGACTACTTTAGAATATTTCTTAAGAAACTTGGCCAAACTCTTAGTTTCCTAGGTTAGTGCCCTTACTGCTGCCATGACCGTGCTGATGTCCTTTTCATAGTTCTGGCCTAGCACTGTTAGTGCCCTTATTTCTTGGAAATCCATGTTGATCCCCTTTCTAGCAGTGCTTCCTCAAATGGAGGGGAAGCTTCAACCTCTAGAAGCTCAAGGGCGGAGAGTTGGTTGTTGAACGGTGGTGATAAGGTCGAGATCTCCGATTTTAGAGCCTTGATTTCATCCATGGGGGATCATCCCTTAGAAAGTGGGCCTTCCTCCTCCTTTCATGGGCTCCCAACCTCTTCTCCCTTCCTATAAATTCACATCCCTCATTCCCCCAAGGTTAGAGCTTGTTTTATCATTGTTAGACTCATCTGAACTCTCATCCCTTTACATGCTAGAATTTTGATAAAGCCTAAGTGCTTAGGAGAAGGAATGTTTTTTGAGCTTGGTGAATGACTCATATTTTCATTTAAGGACACCTCCAACATCAATGCCCAGCTTGTAAGCTCTCCTTTTTAATTTATCAATAAAAACATCTGATGTTTTCTTTCTATATTTGTCTAAATGTTTATGTAAATATTCAGGTACTCCTTGATCTTCTAGATAGTTAGTGTTTACGTTTATTATGTATTGTATCACGTTTTTTGTTGTCTCTTGATCATCCGCAGGTATTCGCATGCTATCAGTAGCAGGAAGCGAGCTTACAAGGATCGTGGATTGAGGCCACCATCAACGGATTCAAGTGTAGCATTTGGAAAATGATATTTATGTCTCTTTCCTCATTACATTGTAAACATTAGTTAAGAGATATTTGCATTAGAAAGAATATCATATTGCTAGACCCACTCTAGGGCTAGAGAGATCACCTCTATCCGTAGAGGGGATTTATCTTGACAATAGAATTGGTGACTCCACTGGGGAGATTTAGCCCTTTAGTCCTCCTTCCCCGAACTAATCTTGGATCAGTTTCATCGATTTTTTAAATTTAAATCTTCTTAGGCCTTTGTCAGCTTGTGTAAGCATTGATAGTCACTTCACTGTGTCAATTTTGGTGTTTGTGTGAGACTCTTTTTATTTTTTCTTTGTTTTTAGCGACCAGCGCCCTTTCTGTGTGCATAGTAGCGCTGGTAGCGGTGTTCTATATAGTACAGCGATGCTAATTGGCCTTTCATGACCCTTCTGCTTAACACAAAAGCGTTGATCTCGATCCTAAGAAAATTTGAGTTTCCCTTTTGATTTTCTAGTGTGTCCTGGCCCTTGAAGGAGTTTGTGAGATCTCAATGATCTCCTTTTTGTGTGTTTGACTTACCTATCTTATTTGAGCAAGTATTTTTTGTCTCTTTGATTTGTTTGTAAGTTTACGAATTCTTCACCATTTCAAACACCATTTTTCACATTGTTCTTTCCTTTTTTCAAAGTGAATTGTTGTATGCTTTGGTCATCTCTACATCTCTGATTTTCTATTCAGTTTAGTGTCAAGCTTAGGATCACAAATTGTTTGGCGCACAAGTATAGAAGAGTGTGTTTTGTATAAATTCAAAAAAAAGTGGAGGCAAATTTCATTTTTTGATTTAGATTATCTTTTTCATTTTAAGAAAAATGAAAATAATTTCATTCATGCATTATTTAAAGTGATTTTTGTTTGGTTCAATTGAAAGAAAAGTGAAATAATTTTCATTTCTTCTTTCGTTCATTTTTTTGTATTTTGATTACATTTCAAAGTGAAAAACAAAAAAAAAGTATTTTCGTGCATCTTAGTGAAAAGAAAAGCATTTTCATTTTTCAATAAGTTTCATTTGTTGGGAAAAGTGAATTCAATTGAAAATCATTGCATTTCATAACTTTGAAATAGTATAGGGGGCATTATTGTTACTACATTAATTGTATTTATTGCTTGTCTCTCTTCCCTAAATATGTTAGGATTCATCGAAATGGAAAGCTTTCTTCTTTGCATTTAGTCTGCACTATAAGGATTCAGGTGACATTCGTTTTGAGCCTTGAAATTGAAACTTTAATCAATATAAACTTAAAATGAACCCAATTTACCTTAAGGAGCATTGGAATTAACGAAATATTTAGTGGTCTAGGATAGATATTTTTTTTGGCGTTGTTAAACGTAGGAGTTGTCGCTAACGGTCTTCGTTACAATCTGGGGGTGATATCCCGTCCCACGTATGGAATTATATTGATATATAATAAGTATATTTTGGGTGCTCTCATCGAATAGTTACACATTAGACAACACTACTATGGACTATACTCCCATGTACCGTCGTGTATATTTGGGGAGACACTAGTAGGTTGTAAGCCTGCCATATGTAATCGAGTTGGCTGCCTTGTAGACATGATAACCTGAACACAACATTCGGGGAGATTGGTTGCCGTACGTTAATTACTTGGTCATTTTTCTATCATTTCATCACCAAGGTGTATATTGCAGTTCACGAATACTTGGTAAACCTTTATGCCTAGCACACCCTTTTTTATTTATTTTTTGTTATTTATAAAAGTAACTTCCCACGAAAACATCTCACCCATGCAATTCTCTAGCCTCATTACTGCTTGGTAAATTGTGAATTTTTTCCCCTCCTCCTTTTTTATCTTCTTTTGAAAGGTAATCATGGTTAAATCATCGAATTCGCCCATTCCCTCCTCTGACAGATCTCAAGAACCTTCTCCTGATGTCCCTCGATTTCTGGTTGGCCCTCTTGAAGTGCAAGGTGAAGAGAGTGGAATTGTCATCAATATTCAACCCATATCATCTCAAGCACTGCCTAATGATTCTCCTTGGAGGCCATCAAAAGACTCTGAGTTAGAAAGCCCTGAAATATCTGCACAGTTCTCAGCCTTTCCTCAAAATCCGCTCTTTGATTCGATTGTGGTATCGCCTCAGCAACCTTATAACGCTTTTAATCAACCTGAATTCCCTTTTCGTGCTTCTCCAATAGCGTCTCACTCTACTATCCATCAGTTTTTTCCTGACGAAATGACATATGATGTTGATGATGTTCCATTCGTGAGCGTTCCTCAAAGCACTCTTCAGGAAACCTCTGGCTCTTATATCCTAGAAGTTGCTTCATTAGTGTCTCCCTCCGAGGGAGAGTTGTTCATATCCACACCTCACGATTCAGGTAGTGGGACCAAAATATCATCTAGTCATGTTGTGTCTATGCTCCTACATGGTTATACCTCTTTGGGAAACCTTATTTCTAGAGCTTCCAGTGGCACACATTTATTTTCGGACCCCGTTTGGTTAACAGGTATTCCTCTGTCTTCTGGACCATTCTTTACGAATATGGCCATTGTGTCTCAACCTGTTGTTCAACCTACATTCACCATTGGTCAAATGATCATGTCTATCGGATCCTCTATCACCTATTCACCATATATTATTACTACAGTTCCACCACTGAGTGGGAAATACATGGTTTCGTACGTGCCTGGGGAGCAGTCTAACCCTCTTTATGTACCTCCCCTATTGGGTGGGGGGCAGCCTAGTTCTAGGTCTATTCCTAGGGCAGCACGGCCTCATGTTCAACATTCTCAAGTTCATCATCCCCTTCAACAACCGAGCGTATCATATTTATATGTTCAACAACCTAACATTCCTTATGTTTAAAGGCCGAACATACAATATTAGTATGTTCCTCAACTGAACGTATGTTGTTGCGACTAATCCTCAGTTTGGTTCATATGCCCAAGCTGGTTTGAATCTCCTTCTGGGTCAATATGGTCCTTTCCCTCATTAGTCTGGTGCTCAATACAAGCCATTTCCTCAAGGTCGATAACAGCAACCCCAGTATGGGCCAAATCTTGGTGCTTCATATCAGCATATTCCTCAGTACCAGCAGGCTCAATCAGGACCTCAAGCTAGACCTTATGTTCAACAAGGACCACAAGTTGGACCCTATCTTCAGCAGGGACCTCAGGCTAGACCCTATGTTCAGCAAGGACTGCAGGTTGGACCCTACATTCAATAGGGAACTCAAACTGGACCTCATGTTCAGTAGCGACCTTATCTTGGATCCTATTTCAAGCAAGGTCTGTAGCCTCAGTTCCTGCTGGGGTCTTATCAATAACCCTAGTAAGGTCCCTACCAGCAATATATGCAGCAAATTCCTTACCATCCATGGGGAGAATATGCATATCCGGGTTAGAATCTGCCTTATTGGGCACATAATCCATATCAATTAGGTTGGAACCCCTGACCTTTTTCGCCTCATCATCCACCCTTTTTTTTCCTGGCTACGTTGGAATTTTTGGATGTGTTAAAGCTCACAAATGACCCCATCCAACATCAGCTGCATTGGCCACCAATTCCAACTAAGATTCTAGGAGATTATCCCAATTTCAAAGAAAAATATGGGGAATACCCCCAAACCCATGTTATTAATTACCACTTGTGGTGTTCCTCTAATTCTTCGGTTGACGATTCTATTTGTCCTCATCTTTTCCAGCATAATTTGACTGATACCGCGGCCAAATGGTACAGTGAGCTCCCTCGAGGGATTTTCTTTCATTTAAATTCCTTGGTTATGGACTTCCTCACTCATTTCCATCTACCTATCTAGTATGAAATTGGCACCCGTATTCTCACTTCGCTGAAGAAGTCAACTACTATGCATATTTCAGATCACATTCATGAGTGGTGGCGTTGTCGTCGCCTCTTCAAATTGGAGATTCCTAATCAGTTGTTGACTGAATGGTTTATGAAATCATTAGTTACCAAGATTGCAAAAGATCTTGCAATGGGTGGGTATGTCAAGGAATAGGAGGTCATTTCCAAAGCTCAATACCTCGATTTATTTTATTCCCAGTCCGAGACTCTATATCATTTATTACCTGATGCACCCCGACCTTCGACTGATCTCGCCTCATCTTAGCCTCCTGTAACACCTTCGGTGGATGGTGTTATTGGGACAGTGGCTCATACTGATAGTAGTGCACCTAAAAATTCTTTGAATTCTAAATCCACTACTTTCGTTGCACCCCCGACTCCTTCCCATAACTAGAATAATATTGGTAAAACCTCAGAGGTAAATGTTGTTCAATCTACCGCAATAGATAAATCCTTGAAGGGTAATGAAAATGGTAAAGGCAAGTCTAAATCCGAAAACCATAAACATGATTCAAAGAATTCATCTACTAGTTATTCTTCAACACGTAAGCCCAAATATCCTTGTCTTATATGTGATGAATATCATTACACCAAGGATTTTCCTCGACGTGCCAATTTTCCCGTCTTCTGAAGGGCGCACTTGAGACTCTGGCTATTTTGAAAGAACCCTTTCCTTCTCAGCAGATGCAAATGGTAGATCTGGCTCAATTGTGTGGAAGCTCTCAAGTTTTCATGGATGGAACGCAATATGTTTCCATTACCATGAGAATGAAAGATTATCCCAATCCTTCCAAGTCTCTTGTTGAATCAGAAGTTACAAATCACCCTTCCTCTTCCACACCTCCTACTTCTAGTCCTCTCCAGATTGAGAGACCGAGTAGTGACTCCATCATCCGACCACCCCCAAAAGGTGTTCTTAGGAAATATTCTTACAATCTTAATGTGAGAGCAGGACAACACTACAATATTGTAGAATCTCTGGCCTAAGCACCTTTGGCTCTGTCGGCTTTGGAGGTCCTTGAGTCATTCCCATCACAATGGAAGGAACTACTCTCCGCTATTGGAGGGATTGATCCTGAAAATTATAATATGATTACTTTCGATCCTGAGAATTTCATTCCTTGCCTCCCATATCAGGTAGATTTTCTAATTCAAGTTACCATTACGAGAAATAATGTTCATCGAAATGTTGTTGATCAAGGCGCTTCAACCTGCATCATTTTTGTCACATGCTAGAAAGCCATTGGCTCTCTCCCATTGAGTGAGTCCCCAAATACCTTAGAAGTTTTCGATGCTAGAATTTCTTGGCCATACAGTATTCTTAAGGCATTTCACACCCTGTTGGAAGGGAAAACAGTAACCATGGAAGTTGAAGTGGTAGACTCCAACTTGAACTATAATCTCCTTCTTGGACGTAGTTGGACAAACGTTATGATTTGCATGGTCTCCACCCTCTTTCGCATCCTTTGTTTCCCTCATCAAGAGAAGATAGTGATTGTCTATCAATTTTCTTTCTTCCCCTTTGATTCTTCAACAGGTAGCATTCCCTATGTTGGGAAGACCGCTACTCATTATGATAACATTAGGTCGAATCTGCTCAAAGACTCGTCTCTTATGGGAGTTTTTCTGCTTCCACCTCTGAACTTCACCTCCGTCAATATGATTTTTTCTCGTCATGATCCATGGATTTTTCCCAATCCCGACCAACTCAAGAAGTTTGCTGACGTTATGCCTCTAAACCTAGCTGAGAAAATGTATCAAATTATTCTAACGGATTTTGAGGTTGCATCTGGAACCAACACTCATTTGGTTTCCTCTCTATACACCTATTCACAATCTCCCTAGTTTAGTTCTTGGGACTTTGATGATCCCTTGAATGAGACTTTATCCACCAACAATAATATCGTGGAGGTAATGTCTCTCGAAGAAACTACATGGGATGATGGACATCATCATTCCTTGTTTCTCCCAATCCCAGGTGACATCCCTACTTGTCTGGAATCCCATGCTTCGCTAGTACCGACTGACCCACTTCAGAGTCCGGCTTTGATTCATGAAATTTTGTCCGAAGGGAACATGGGAAATATCATTCCGACCATTCCGATTGACATCTCTGTCAAACCAGGGATTGTCGAGAATGTGCATATCGATGCATCTTGTTCTCCTGATGAGATCAAGATCTATACTGAACTTTTTAAGGAATTTCGTGATGTCTTCATGTGGTCATATGAATAAATGCCCTACATCGATCCGAGTATCATTGTGCATGAAAGTCCCACCTATCTGAATTTGAAGCCCGTTCGCCAAAGGCTTCGTCTTGTGCACCCAAGAATGGTTGCCACCATAAAGGGTGAAGTTTAAAATCTTCTTAAAGTTGGTTTTATTTACCCCATACAATTTAGAGATTGGGTCTCGAATATTGTTCATGTCAATAAGAAGTAAGGGACCATTTGGGTTTGTGTTGATTATCGTGATATCAATCGAGTTTGTCCTAAGGACAATTACACCACTCCTTTTATTGACCAGATCATTGATGAATGTACCATAAGTGAGATTTTTTCCTTTATGGACGGTTTCTCTAGCTATAACCAGATTAAAATTTCTCCAGCTAATCAACACAAAACCACATGTATCTGTCCATGTGGGACTTTCACCTATAAAAATCTCCCTTTTGGCTTGAAGAATTCCAAAGCCACCTTCTAGCGAGCTATGTCTTATGATTTTCATGACATCAAGCACATAGTTTAGCCATATCTCCATGACCTTCCTGCTCATTCTGTGAAATGTCGAGATCACCTGAAACATGTAGAAAATTTGAATAAATGATATATTATTCACCGAGATTCTCCTGATCACACACTATTTTAGCTTCATGCATAATACAGAATCTCTTCTACCATTGATCATCACATGCGGAAATAAAATCAATTGCATGCATACATTAAAACCACAAACAATCACACATATGAACACGGTATTTAATGGGAAAGCTTAAAGCTGAAAACCCCAAATATCTGTATATTATATGTCATGGAGATCATGTAACAATCATAGTACAAAATCTCCTCACAAGCTCTCATGCACACCCTCAATTGCTACACACTATCAAGCTAGATCTAGCAAAACACATGCTCCGATCTTTTGCCACTTGATAGCCAACCTCTATTGCATAATCAATGCTATGGGATGGCTTCATTAAATAGATAAACCACTTGGCTTGTATTGCACAATAATCATGGGCTTCTCAACCTATCTATGTGTTGCAAATAGCAACTGTATAGTCACAACTGATAGTTAACCTGCTCTTTCACCTATTTCTGCACTGGTCTTCACTGAAACTGTCCATGCACTAAAATTAACTGATGCATTCTTTAGTTGATTAATGATTTTATAATTAGTGAATTAAATAATAATTAATTCACACCACTCTCACTAATTGTATCAATTAGTTAAACTGAATACAAATATCTCAACTATGTTTAGATTATTTAAACTGAATACAACTCCACTAACTTCCTCAATCAACTCCACCAAACTCTGTCACATGAGTTCTAACTGAAGTCTTCATGCAATAGCTCCACTTAACCCCTAGGAATAGCGTAATTCCTTCTGTCAGATCTTGTGCCACATCGGTGCACTTAACTAAAGTGCTCCAAGACAATAGATAATGTTTAGAGTCCAAATATTATTAAGAGCTAATAATATTTGACATATCTATTTTTAGACTGGCAATCTAAAAATAGATTCCGCCTAATATGTCTAAAAATAGAAGCCCATCTATTTTTTCCGACTTGACCAACCATCCACAAATAGCATCCTGCAACTCATAGAACATGATCCATATCTCTAAAAATATGCATAGTCTAAAAATAGACTTTGCACCAAAAATAGCTTGCGGGCCCACTTAGTGAAGGTGACTTCTTTCCACTAAGCTCTTCATCTTGTTGCAATCTCAACACTCCCTCTCAACAAGATAAGGATTATCTGCAACCCTTATCCTGCCCCTGTGGTATTCAAATTTGCTCCTGGTGAGCACCTTCGTCAAGATATCAACATCCTGATCCTCCGTAGGAATGTATGAAAGTAACATGATCTTCCGCTACACACAATCTCTGATATGATGATACCGGATGTCAATGTGTTTAGATCTATCATGAAATACTGGATTAACCGAGAGTTTGATGCAACTCTGATTATTACAATAAATCACAGTAGGATCCAAGTGTGAACCGAACAATCCGACCAGGATCTTCCTCATCCATATAGCCTCGCATGCAGCCAAACTTGCTGCCATATATTGGGCCTCTGCTGAACTGAGTGCCACGGATCTCTGCTTCCTGCTATACCAAGAAAATTCTGTCGACTCGATACTGAAAATCCCTCCATATGTGCTCTTTCTTTTCGTTGGGCTCCCTGCCCAATCTGCATCCGTGAAGCCACACAGCTTCACCTCATCCGACTGTCTGTACCATAATCCATATCTCGATGTGCCTCTGAGATATCTCAATACATGCTTTCCTGCCTTCCAGAAGAGCTTGGTTGGCTTAACCATAGATTTTGAAAGCTGTTTAACAGCATCGCATATGTCGAGTAGTGTATTGACCAGATACATGAGCAGCCCCACCAAATGTCGATAAACAGTGGAATCCACTACCTCTGCCAAAGTAGCATCCTCCTTCCTCCATCCACCAGGAAGAGGAGTATCAACAGGCTTGCAACCATGCATGTTGAACTTCTCCAGTATCTCTCGGGCATACTTTCCTTGAGAAACAAACAGTCCATCACTTCACTGCCAAATTTCCAATCCCGGGAAATAATGAAGGAGGCCCAAGTCCTTCATCTCAAACTCTTTTGCAAGATCATCCTTGCATGAGTGTATCAATATTTCATCACCTGTCAAAATCAAATCATCTACATAAAGTAAAATGATTAGCAACTTACCCTCCACCACAATCTGGTATAGGTTAGGATCTGCCTCACTCTTGGAGAATCCAAGTCCGGTGAAATAATTGTCTATCCGTGTGTACCAAGCACGAGGCGCTTGTTTCAAACCATAAAGCACTCTCATGAGCCTGCACACATGCGAATTGCTGCTGAAGATATTGAAACCTTCGGGCTGCTCTATGTACACCTCCTCCTCAATCACTCCATTGAGGAATGCAGTCTTCACATCCATCTAATGAATGTGCCACCCCATCTTCACTGAGAGAGCAAGAATCGTCCGTATGGAAGAATACCTTGCGCCAGGTGCAAAGGTATCCTCATAATCAATCCCCTCAATTTGTGAAAAGCCTCGGGCAACAAATCTTTCCTTGTAATTCTCCACACTCCTGTCATCTGCCTGCTTCACTTTGTAGATCCATCTCGAACCCACCACTGATTTCCCCTCTGGCCTCAGGACAATCTCCCATGCACTGTTTCTGACAATCGAATCATACTCTTCCACCATGGCATCTACCCATGCGGAGTCCTCCATAGCTTCCTCAAAAGAGGATGGCTCTGTCATGATACACTTGCTCATAAGAGCCATGTATCCAGTATACTGATCAGGTGACTGTCTCTCTCTGCGCTATGATGTAGGTGCTCCTACAACCTTCTCTGCATCTTGAGCCAGTCGCTCAGCTTCTGTAGTGCGCTTCCGCCCTCTGATCGTTGGTGCTGATTGAGTGGTCTCTTCCACTCCATGAACCTCATCTTGTGGCTGATCCACATCCTGAGACTCATCCTTAGGAACTAATAGCTCCTCATCTACATGCAAGTGTGGCTCCCTCTCAAGCGAACACTTCATGGCTTTCTCCTCATGAAATTTGATATCCCGTTGCACAACAATCTTGCGACTGTCTAGAAAATACACACGATAGTTGTGGGGTGTATCAGTGTACCCCAAAAATATCCCAACCTCTACAGCCGGCTCCAGCTTCTTCCTGGCATCCTTCGTCACATGAATGTAAACAGGTGAACCAAAAATCCTCAAATGGAAAATATCAGGCCTCTTGCCAGAAAACGCCTCCTCCGGTGTACTCATGCCAAGTATCTTGTGAGGACAACGGTTCTGCACATATACTGCAGTATTGCATGCCTCCGCCCATAAGTGAATGGGTAGGCCCTGATCATGCAACATCGCGTGCATAGCACCTGTGTGATTGTTACATTTCAGCTCATTAGCCAGGTCTGGCAACCCAGGTTATGAAGTGCTATGTTTCTTCTCTTCAAATTCCTTCTGCACTACAAAATTCCTTGAATTCGCCAGAGATGAATTCACCACCATTGTCGCTCCTAAGATCCTTCACCTGCTTCCCTGACTCTTTCTCCACCAGTGCCTTAAACTCACAGAACTTAGAGAATGTCTCCCTCTTCTTCTACATGAAGAAGATCCAACACTTCCAAGACAAATCATCAACAAAGATCACATAATACCTGTGCTTTTTTGTCGAATCTACTGAGAAAGGTCCACACATGTCTGTGTGAATTCTCTCAAGGATCGTCGTGGCACGACTATCCTTCTCGTGAAAGGTGGCTTTCACAAATTTTCCCAAGGTACATCCCTTGCACTAATCTGACTGTGCAAGAGTACCCTTAGGAAGCCAAGTATAAATCTATTGTAGTATCTTCAAAGCTCCATGGTGAAGGTGGCCCAATCTCCGGTTCCACAACTCGCCATCATCCCGGCTCACCACTCCTTATACCTTGCTTGCCATTGCTGCGCAGCCATCTACCTGTAATTGATAAAGGTTCTTGACTCAAAACCCTACCCTCTGGGTCTCACCAGTTTCCTTACTGCGTAGGAAATCCTTTCCCTCGCTAAAGACAACATCATATCCCTTGTCTTCTAACATCGCCACAGAGATAAGATTCTTCTTCAATCCTGGAACATGCATCACTTCCTTCAATACGAAGGGTTTACCAGACTCCCTCTCAAAGGAAATGGTACCGATACTGGTCGCATTATGTCTACCATCATTTCCCATCTCGATGTGCACTCCAAGATCTTTCTCATCAAGATCAGTAAACAAATGTCGATCTCCTGTCATGTGAAAAGACGCACCACTGTCAAGAAACCACACTGAACCCATCACACTTGAAACCAAGCATGCGATCAGAAAAAAATCCAGCTCAAACTGCGAGGCTAAGGCCTCTCCAGCTGCAGTCCCAGCAGCCTGCTTATTTTTCTTCTTCTGTGGACAATTTGTGGCGTAATGTCCGTGTTGGTGACAGTGAAAGCACTTCACCTTGGACATGTCCTGCTTCTAGCCTTTCGCACCAAATTGAGAAGCTTTCTTGCTCTTCCCCTTCTTTTCTTTGGTAGCCAAAGCGCAATTCTCTTCATCAGAGTTCTTTAATGAAGATCCATCCCTGGTACTCCGCCTTATCTCCTCTTGCACAAGATCCGACCAAAGTCGCTCCCATCCTGGCAATTTCTCCCAACCATTGACAGAGTCCTAATAGGAGTGCCAACTCTTCGAAAACCCAAGGAGAGCCAAGCTTGCCAAGTCCTCATCATCAATAGTAACCCCCACACTTCCCAGCTCATCCTTGCATTGGATGAACTTCGTGAGGTACTTGGGCATACTATCTCCTTTCTCCATCTTTATGTTCCTAAGTTTATCCTTGAGCGCCAACTTCCTCTGGTCGCTCTTGCTTTGAAATAAATCTATCAAAGCTTTCCACATCAATAATGGAGAAGCCTTACCATGAAGGCTGGACACTATGTGATCCTTCACACCTTCCAACAGAATCCTTCGACACTTTGCTATCTTCTTTTGCCATGCATCAAGTATGGCAGAATCACTAGAAGTAGGCTTTGGAATTTCTGCATCTATGAACTCCTTCAACCCATTGTCATCCAGAACCGCCTCCATCCTATCCTTCCATGCAATATAATTCGAGCTTCCCTCAAGGGCATACTCCAATCGCAATCCCTTGAAAGACATCTCAACTTCGACACCAAGAAAACACTACTGCAAATTCGAATTCCACCAGCACAAAACTCAACCGCTTCAATGTTTTGCAATTGCTCCAATGATCAATATCGCTCTAATACCATGTAGAAAATTTGAATAACTGATATATTATTCACCGAGATTCTCCTGATCACACACTATTTTAGCTTCATGCATAATACAGAATCTCTTCTACCATTGATCATCACATGCGGAAATAAAATCAATTGCATGCATACATTAAAACCACAAACAATCACACATATGAACATAGTATTTAATGGGAAAGCTTAAAGCTAAAAACCCCAACTATCTGTATATTATATGTCATGGAGATCATGTAACAATCATAGTACAAAGCTCCTCACAAGCTCTCATGCACACCCTCAATTTCTACACACTATCAAGCTAGATCTAGCAAAACACATGCTCCAATCTTTTGCCACTTGATAGCCAGCCTCTATTGCGTTATCAATGCTATGGGATGGCTTCATTAAATAGATAAACCACTTGGCTTGTACTGCGCAATCCTCATGGGCTTCTCCACCTATCTGTGTGTTGCAAATTGCAACAATATAGTCACAACTGATAGTTAACCTGCTCTTTCACCTATTTCTGCACTGGTCTCCACTGAAACTGTCCATGCACTGAAGTTAACTGATGCATTCTTTAGTTGATTTATGAGTTTATAATTAGTGAATTAATTAATAATTAATTCACACCACTCTCACTAATTGTATCAATTAGTTAAACTGAATACAACTCCACCAAACTCTGTCACATGAGTTCTAACTGAAGTCTTCATGCAATAGCTCCACTTAACCCCTAGGAATAGCGTAATTCCTTCTGTCAGCTGTTGTGCCATATCTGTGCAAATAAATGAAGTGCTCCAAGAGAATAAGATAATGTTTAGAGTCCAAATATTATTAAGAGCTAATAATATTTGACATATCTATTTTTAGACTGGCAATCTAAAAATAGATTTCGCCCAATATGTCTAGAAATATAAGTCCATCTATTTTTTCCGACTTGACCAACCATCCACAAATAGCATCCTGCAACTCATAGAACATGATCCATATGTCTAAAAATAGACTTTGTGCCAAAAATAGCCTGCGGGCCCACTTAGTGAAGGCGACTTCTTTCCACTAAGCTCTTCATCTTGTTGCAATCTCAACATAATATCAGGTTGAATCCTCATAAGTGTGTCTTCTGCATTGAATGCAGTCGGCTCCTCGGTTTCGTGGTGTCCAAAGAAGGCATCCGCATTGATCCTCTTAAAGTTAAGGAAATCGTCAATTTGTCTCCTCCCTCTTCTGTTCATCAACTACAGAGTTTACAGCGGAAAGCCAATTTCCTCCCTCGTTTTGTATTGAATTAAGATGAGCTTGCTAAAGGCTTTACACACTTATTGAAAAAGGGAATCTCATTCTTGTGGGACAAAATTTCTCAGATCTCTTTCGATGTGTTGAAACGAGCCCTCATTACAGCTCCGCTATTCAATCCTCCAAATTATCACTGCGATTAATGCCTATATTTGGCCGCTGTTGACAAAACTATTGGTATGGTGCTGGTTCAGGATGATGAAGATTGTCAAGGGCATGTATTTTACTACTTGAGCTACAATCTCTTTGATACTATGACCAATTACACTCATGTAGAGAAACGCGCACTACCTGTTGTCCATGTTGTTCAACATTTCTGTCACTACATTCTCTTGCGCAAAACTTTGTTGATTTCTAATTGAAACCCCATGACTTACATTCTCACATGTCAATTGCATGGGGGAAAGTACTTGAAATGGATCATCATCTTCAAGAGTTTGACTTAGAATTCACTGATGCTAAGTCTAATAAATCCCTGGTCTCTACTGAGTTAATCTATGGCCTTCCCACCATGGATGATCCCAATCCTCTCAATGAGTTAATCCTCGATGAGACTCTATTTCTCATTATTACTATTGCTCCATGGTATGGAGAAATTATTGTATATCTTTAGACCCAAAATTTGCGGCCAGAGCTATCGCACTCTGAGCGAAGATGGATTCACTACCAGTGCCAACCTTACCGTATCATTGGAGATACCCTCTATCACACTGGTATTGACTCTGTCCTATGTCGATGTTTGACTCTCGAGGAAGCTGAGAAAGCTCTCAATGAATGCCACTCTGGGGCTTGTGGTGGTCACATGTTTGGATACGCTGTCACTCAAAGGATCCTTCACGCAGGGTATATTTGGTCGCCTATTTTTAAATACTGCATTATCACAGTACAAAAATTCCATGATTTCCAGAACTACTCTCAGAAAGAATGTGCCCCACCCACACCCTTGCACCCAGTTGTGACTATTGGACCTTTTGCAAAATGGGGCCTATATTTTATAACATGTAACCCTCACTCGACTGGGGGGCATGATTATATCATCGTTTTCATTGACAATTTAACTAAATGAGCCGAGGTGATGCCTACATACGATAATGAAGGTCTAACTGCGACACAGTTCTTGTTCAATCATGTCATAGCTAGGTTTGGTGTCCTGAAAGTGATTATCACGGATCATGGCACTCATTTTCATAATCATATGATGATAGAGCTCTCCGCTCAGTTGGGGTTACATCATGATAACTCCACGCCTTAATATCCACTGGCCAATCGCCAAGTTGAGGTTGTCAACAAAGTATTGGTGATTATGCTTCAACGCACCATTGGGAAGTACAAACGAGACTGGTAGCTCATTATTTTCTCGGTTCTGTGGGTGTAGTGAACCTCTGCTAATACTACCACTTGATTCACACCATTCTAATTGGTGTACAGTCTAGAGGCCACACTCTCGATCGAGTGTGAGATTCCTTCCCTGAAGCTAGCTATCGAAATACTTCCTGGTACTTTGTCAGAAGAGGAATGTATGTTGTACCTCAAGCACCTCAACAAGACCTGAAGGCTTTTTTCTTTAGTTCTTGAAGCGCAGAAATGACGAGTTAAGGTTCAATATGAAAAATCTATCACCCCTCACATTTTCTTTGAAGGTGAATTGGTCTTTCTTTATGACTAATCCCATGATAAGTTGGGAGTAGGAAATATTGAGCCAATGTAGCATTGGCCGTATATCATTCAACTTGTATTTGAGAGAGGATCCCATGAGCTAGTAGATTATGAAGGAAATCCTTTGGCTGAGCCCTGAAATGGGCTCTATCTGAAAAAAAAAATTTATGCTTAATCATAAGTATGATACTTTGTACATTAGTGTTTTATTCATTAGTGTGTTTTGATTTGATTTTTGGTGTGATTTTTTTCCTTGCTAACATGTTTCCTATGCTCACCTTGTGTTCCACTTGGTTTGTAGATGTCTTGATCGAATCATTACGTTGGTTTTGTTGATGGCACTTGTCGTAGCACACGGAACCTGTCTTCCACAGCATGGGCACTCTTTGCTCCTAATGGCGAGTTGATTAATTTACAAGGTATTTTTTTGGGTCAAACAACTAACAATATTTCTGAATATAGTGCGGTGATTGAACTGTTATAGAATGTCATTGATCTTGGGATTAGAGATTTGGTTGTTAAGTTATACTCGCAACTCGTTGTGTTATAATTAAATGGGCATTATTTTGTGTGCAATCCTCAAATTTTGCTTATGTATTTGTGTGTTAGATTATTGGAAAGACATTTTGATTTTATCACATATCAACATATTCCAAGACATTTAAATACATTAATAGATACATTATCAAACCATGTATTATATAGACATTTGCACAATATGTAAAATCAAGACATCATCATGATATACGAGTAGTCATAGAAGCATTCATATGTGTGTGTGATATATATATATATATATATATATATATATATATATATATATATCGGTTTTTCAAGTGTGTTACATCCAAAATCTCAAAAAATATGTGTTATGTTACAAAAATGGCTCTTCGAGCCTACATCAGTACAAGAATTTAAAAGTAGGGTTGCTATCCTCGCACATGGTGCTCATGGTAGTAGGTGACTGCTCGAGTTACTCGCTAGAGTAATCGATGCCATCTTCGCGGAACTCTGACTCTATGTCTCTGAAGGCATAGAGGAATCGCATCAAATGTAGCATACTCTAGAATGCCTCTCATGAGGCCAACGAGGTTCCACTCCAGCTCAGCTAGTGTATCTACTCCCTCCTCATAAGGAGCATCCTTTGTTGGACGGGCTACCCTCCGTGCAATCGATGACATGCCTAGAGGTCTCTGAGGACCCATATCTGTAAACACATCATAAGTTTACCTTTCATAATACATTAAAAAAAGCATTCAAAAAGTAAAAAATGTTTAAAATAATTTTTACCTGCATCGGTCCACTGTGTGCCTGGTGGAATCGAAACACATAGATCTCTTCTAAAGTCGATGTCGTCATATGTGTAGTCCTCAAGTACGATAGTTTGATGCCGCATCCAACTGAAAAGGGTTGTGGGGAAATGCATCTGTTGGCCCCCACCCTATCGGGGCATAATGTCGCACCATCTCATTAGCCTCAGATCCCTCTGGGCTAGATCATGTATCTTTAGCCACTCGTACTAGTACAGGGCTACTCTCTCTAGAAAGAAGGTCACCAGGATTGACCCATACCCGAACTATTTCAATGTCCCTAACTTGCACTTGGTTAGCTGGTTCTTCATGTTAACCAATAACCCCTCACACTAGTTGAACATTGTTGAGGCCAAGTAGTCCACCGCGTATTGGAACTAATATTTCATTGCCTCATGCAACTCTTGGGCTCCTACCACTCTCGTGATGCAATTTATTATTGTGCGTAGGGGAAGCACTCTAATGGAATGAATGTATACCTTCCTGCTCTCTGTTTTCTGAGCCCTAAGACAGTATCTCTGGATGAGTATGCTGGTACTCTCACCCCCTGCGCAAGCTACAGAGAGTTGAATCCTCTCCCCTCTCCTAGACATAATAGTGATGAAAGAGATTTCCATCACATCTAACTCTAAATCTTGGTCCTCAATGACAAACAATTGTCGGTCCACATCCCATATACTGATAAAGTATTGGAGTAGCCCCTATTGAGCTCTTAGACCGGATGTTTGAAATAATTTCAAAAATTTGTAATTCCACAAAGCATTGATGTAATTTTGATCCTACAAAGCTTGGTGGTCTTCCACCTCATGGCCTCATTCTTTCCATTCAACTGGAATCTTTGACAAAAGCACCCACAAAAAAAGTCCAATTGGATTTTTAGGAGTTTTCATTGGAGTAATTTTAAAAATTAATGGTGGATTTGGGTGGATTTATTTTTTTTAAATCCTTCCCATGGCCAACATGACTATTTGAATTAATTCGTTGTTGGTGGCATGCTTCCTTAATGGGATAAATGCGACCAGCGCGGCCCCGACAGCTCAAAATTGCGCTGGTCATAGGTGATTTTAAAATTTTAAATTCTCACCTTAATCTCCCTATTTCTGAAATAAAATGACAAATGAATGGAATCAAAATTAAAAGGAGTTTTAGATCTCTTAACTGACGCTGATGTATTAATAAATGGTGTCCTGGATCAGCCGCACCACTGATTTGAATTTCAGAGGGAAAATGGACAAAATGTTCTTCTAAAAATAGAAAGGCGAAAATGATTTTTTTTTGGTCTATTTATAGATTTTTAAAAAAATTCGCCAATATTTTATTATTTTTCCTCCATATCCATAATGTTTGCTATTTATGTGTAGTACAAGACTTCCACATCGTTGATGATTATTTCCAATGCAAACTAGTTGAATTTTATCTCTTTTTTGGGCTCGTTAAATGTTTACAAAAAAGGAACCTCCCTGGAGCCAAATTTCAGCTCTTTTCTAACTCTCGTAAAATGAAAATATTGCCGAGTAATTGTCATTTCAAACTTGTTAAAGTGAATGAATTGACGTGGTTTCAGTATATGTTTACCCCTTTTTTGGGTTGAGATTTACTATTTATGAAAAAGGAATACCTTGATCAAACATGATTAAGAGGTTCTCTTGGATATTGTTTTCTACCTTTTCAGATTCAAGATACGACTTACGAAAAGGGACATGATAGAGTTTCATTTTTGTTTCTTTTTAAACTTCTTAAACATGAAAAGTTACCGAGTTTCCCTTTCATTGGACTTGTTAAATATTAAATGACGAAAGACTTGTCACCATGACGAGACCGAGTTCCTCCTTCCTAAGGCTCGTTAAACTTACTGGGATGGTTTCATTCAAAGAATGAACTTACATGCTCAGCATATGCTATCCTCTTCACACTGGCTATAAAAAATAAATAGGTACTCGTTAGCAATAACAAGGGAAAATTGAAAGTGAAGATCCTATGTTTATTTTGGGCAGCTTGTCACTCTTTAACGTGACCCTTATCTACAGTTCATGTCAGGTTGGGGACATCCTACATTCGTCACTTTGCCTCCATGGGTTTGGGAAATATGTTTGCCTCTCATTTGATTACCAACTTTATCAACATGACCTATGATCCTATTTGAGTCAAATGTTGCCACACTCTGGAGTCGTGTCGCCAATATGTTTAAGAGAAGTCCTTTTTTTCAAACATCCTCTACTTATCTGACCTCTTCTGTTACAATCCCGAATCACTCCTATCATCTTATGATATCTTTTCTTTCGTGTCGAAGATGTGGGAATCATCATGGTCCTCCCTCGACAAATCACTTCATGTCGACTTCATCTCATTATCCAGGAAGTTGATTTAGAAACTTCTTTCGGTACCTTGGAGGTTTCATACCTCAATGGAAATTTCTTTGTGTTCAAAGACAGGTTTACATCATTGGCCTATGATCAAATGATTTTGCAAGTGTTTGACTTCAACACATTCATTCACACTTGTATATTGTGTTGTTGTACCTTGAGTTCCATCATCATTATTGGTGGTATCTCTTGTGCCTATTAACAGTTCTCATCATTGACTAGTAATCAGGTGGTTTCTACCATGTTTGACACGAACACATGTATTCGCATGGCTAGATTCGTACATTGGGTTGATTGACATCACGGTGAAGACCCTGGGTCACGTCTAATTTTTGGTCCAGACTGCAAGGATTTATTGAGTATTCATGATTTTATACATGATTCTATATATACGGATGGTTGCATCCATTCGCTGATCCATTTCTATTATCTCTTGCAGACGGATGGTTGTGACCATTTCATGGATTCATGTGTCATTTTATGCCTAGTACATCATTATGTGGTTGGGCATATTTATACCAAATATTTCATATATTGTAATATGTTTGATTTGGCAGGTGTTCCAGAGGTGGTCTACATTCTTTGCCTTGGTTCATAAAGCATTTTAGCCATCACTCCCTGTTCTACCTTCATGTTAGGGGGAATCTGTTACACAATAATTTTTCACCATGCTCATTTTCCCATCCCTGATCCTAAAATTCCCCGTGATAAATGCTGTGAAATTTTTCCACCATCAAGAAATATGTTAACATATCCCCATGAAGATCCAAATAAGAATTCTTTGGAAGATTACTGAAGAAACTTGGCCAAATTCCTAGTTTCCCGGGTCAGCGCCCTTCATGGTGCGATGACCGCGCTGATGTCCTTTTCACAGTTCTGGCCTATCGTTTTCAACGCCCTAATTTCTTGGAAAACCGTGTTGATCCCCTTTCTGGAAATGCTTCCTCAAATGGAGGAGAAGATTCAGCCTCTAGAAGCTCAAGGTCGACGAGTTGGTTGTTGAATGGTGGTGACAAGGTCAAGCTCTCTGATTTTAGAGCCTTGATCTCATCCATGGGGGATCATCCCTTAGAAAGTGGGCCTTCCTCCTCCTTTCATGGGCTCCCGACCTCTTCTTCCTTAGTAGAAATTATTTCGGTAATAATCACATGCAAAGGAACGTGGTCGACGCGTTTCGAACCAACCAGTGTGGTTCATCATCAGGACTATGTGAGAGATCAGATCCAGACATTAAGTATAAATAGATGTAGAAATGGCACAACTAGCCGTTAGGATAACGGCTAGTTTGACTATGAAAAAGCAAATATTCCATTATTTATTTATTTAATTAATTTTTATTTATTTATTTATTATTATTATTTTATTTATTTATAAAACCTTTAATATATTTATACAACTAATTAACCAATTAATTAATATAATGGTAAGTAATTTAACAAATCGTGGTGTATATATGTAAATTTTCCTTATTAATTTAATTGATTAAATTATATAATAATCAATTATTATTATTAATTAATAAATATAATTAATTCTTATTCATATAATTTAATCATAACAAACCATCTATCAAATAGTGAGTCAAAAAAAATAATAATAAATAAATAAATAAAATAAAATAAAATATAAAATATAAAATAAAAACAAATAAAATATAAAAATATAAAAATAAAAATAATAAATAAATAAATAAAATAAAATAAATAAAATTATAAAAATAAAAATAAAAACAAAGTTAGAATAAAAAATATAAATAAATAAATAAAATATTTTAGTTTATTTTAATTAATTAATTAATTATTATTATTATTATTTATTTATTTATTTTATTTTTAATTAAATTAAATAGAAATAATAAATAAATCAGAAGTAAAATAAAAATATAATAAATAAAAATAAATAAAAAGCTGAATAAATTAAAATAAATAAATAAATATAAATAAAAAATATAAATAAATAAGTAAATAATGTCAAGAATATAAGGTAGGAATCCAGCACCTGCTGATATTCCAACCGTCATCTCTATTGAGATTAACGGGCCTTTTTTCAATTTCAATGGCCTCTCTCAACTTACGATGATGGAAATGGTCGATTCTAGCAATGACCTTAGCATATTCTATGCAAAAATGATGGTTAGTCTTTTCTGCATGCTCAGCTAATGCGGACGAGCGAGATCTTCTATGCTTGATATCAGCAGCATGCTCACAGATCCTTTGATTAATAGACTGACCCATCTCACCAATGTAAGGAGTCCCTCATTCCCCCAAGTTTAGATCTTGGTTTATCATTGTCAGAATCGTTTGAACTCTCATCCCTTTTCATGCTAGCATTGTGATAAATCCTATGTGCTCGAGAGAATGAATTCTTTTTTAGCTTGGTGAAGGACTCGAATTTTCACCCAAGGACACCTACAACATCAAGGCCTGGGTTGTAAGCTCTCCTTTTGTAATTTATCAATAATAACATATGATGTGTGCTTTCTATATTTGTCTAAATTTGTATGCAAATATTCTCGTACTCCTTGATCTGCTAGATATCTAGTGTTTACGTCTATTATGTATTGCATCACGTTTGTTGTTGTCTCTTGATCATTTGGTGGTATTCGCGTGCCATCAGTAGCAAGAAGCAGTCCTACAAGGATCTTGGATTGAGGCCTCCATCAACGAATTCAAGCATAACATTTTGTTTCGGGGAAAAACACCCTAGAGGTTTGTTGGGTAAAACCTCCACAGTTCAGGGCATGCTATTCAGAAGGACTCACACACAACCATACTTGAATGCTAAAAACTAGAAAACAACGATAGTAGAACTCACCCGTAGTCCTACGTTCGATGTAGATCCCGCGGGGTCCAAACCCCCAGCAGCCCTTCTTCCTCCTTAACCTGGAAAACAAGAAAGAACGTGCACAAAACCTTAGTTGTATAGCATATATTTCTCCTAAACGTTAGTGCAATCCATGTGAAACATTATATAAACCATAATAAATGCTTATTAATCAATCTTTTCACATATGCAAATAGACATTAACACATAAGTTCAAGAACAAGATGGTTCTTCATTATTATGAACAACATGTACAGTAGTAAAAGTGGAGAGATCACTTGAATCCTTCCACGATCTTCGAACAGACCGTTGTCCGGATCCGTCCCGCCCTTGCCTTGCTAAGATACTTTCAAGACTTGTGCACTCGAGATGGCATATAAATGGATGAACATATCCAAGAAACAAGGGTTTCCTGTATAAATCTGGGAAAGTGCAGGAGGCACGGGAATTCAGACTTGAATTGGGAAGCCAACAGAGTATAATATCTATAAATTTATCTCCCCCTTAGGCCATACACATGAGGGGCTTTTATACTCCCTCAAAGTAGTTTCAATCAGTTGAAAACAGTTGGCCATGTACTGGGGTGGTTGAACTACTGGAGTAACCATCAACCCAGCCTGAAAATAGGGAATTTTTATATATTTTTTAATGATTTTAATGTCATACGCGGAAAAGTACATGTGGACCCGCGTATACATGCGGAAAAGTCTGGGCATACCCGCGTATGGGAATTTTAACACTGTTTTTTATGAATTTTGTTCAAGTCTGTGGGAATGGGTGCCCAAAGCCATAAAGACAATCATGGATCACCTGAGGGTGAAAAATGATGCTATAAAAGATGCCCCATAATATATGAGGTCAGAAGGGGTACATGATGGCCGAAATGTATTATGCACATAGAAAGAACTTCACAAGGACAAGAGAGGACTTCACCAGATTTCAGCCTGCCAAAAACCAATGAAAGGAAACAGAGAGTCAACTCATGCTGAGGCGGGCATACCCATGCTCAGTCAAAAAATACATCATATAGAAAGTATAGAATAGATCCAACATGTATACAAGTATAGCTGAACTGAAAGTACACAATGAATCATCGGAGCATGGCCCGGAAGTACAAGTCCAAATCAATGTCGAAATATCACATATAGAAAGCTGATCAATGATGTTGAAACTGGATGTCTGATCATATAAGTAACTGAATCTCCAAGTACCAAATCATAAGAGGTGGAATAAACAGTACAATCATGCAACTCGGGAGCCAACATATAGGATTCTGTTGTACTGACACTGCAACATATAAGGGTGAACGACATCACTGGCAGAAACTTAATGGACTGTCAAAAGTGAACCAAGAAATGCTGATGCAACCCGAGGTCTTCACCGATTACTATGGCACAATTCTACACAATGGGAATAAATGAGCTGAAGTCGACCATGTGAGAAATCGTTGGATTACCGGTCAATAATGTATACCATTAACGAACGCGAGACAACCCACCAATAATGAAAATGAGTGTCAAGGTGCCCCAATACAATCTAACAAGTGCGAATAAATGAGTTGAAGTTGAACACTTGAAAGAATCTACCAATTAGGAGGCAATGATCTTACTATTCGATAGCGAAGAAATGCATGCGATGATTGAAAACCTAAGATGCGCCGAAAAAAAGACTCTAGACCTTATTCCTAGAGCAATGAGTCGAAGTCGATGGGAAAAGATCTACTGGAAGGAAGGCATTAAGGCATCCCACATCAGTCCAGCGTGAGTGTAACCCGCAGGCCAAGATTTGGAAGGAATCGGACGAAGTAGAGTGACGGAACCAAACCGAAGTACGTTTCCGACATGCATAAGATGAAGCTAGCGCACGGAAGAAACCCTCTGAACCAACCAATAATGAAAGCTGACACAGAGGCAAGATATCCACCAATAGGGTCAAATGGAAATCAAGGTATTGCACGAATCCCAGGTGTGATAATGTATGCTGACGTCGAACACAGGAGAAACCGCTCAGTCAAAGACCCATAATGATGATCAAATGCTGAGCACAAGGTCACCTATCAATCATGGAAATAGGGCCAGGGTGCGGCTCTAGGTTTTCTCTCAGAGCAATGTGTCATAGTCGATAAGAGACAAACCCGCCAGCAAGAAGTCAATGGAGACCTTCTCAAACCAGCACGAGCAGAGGACCAAAATATCTGATGTGATAGAACAAGATACTGACAAGACGGGGAAGGTCGACTAAATAATGAGTCAAGAGACACCGCAGAATGGCCGACTAATGGATAGACTTCCCTTGAACAAAGCATGACGCGTGATGACCATGGCAGTAAAAAGTGACACTGTATAAGTCTGTTATGCAGGAGGCAGAACAAACTCTCCATATGATTGGAAGAGATAACCAACCGGGGGAGGACTGACCAGTGAAACAAGGTAAAGGCTGAACCTAAGTCAAAACTAAAACCATCCCAGATGAAGGAAATATATAAGTGTATATGTTTTTTTCAAGGGCGACAAACTGACACTGTACTACCATCAAATTATGAAGTTACATCCCATTCCCGCTCTTTTTGTTATATTTGATTTTTTTTGTCTTTTTCATATAATAAGCCTGAAAAAGAATAAAAGAATGCTATAGTACAATGGATAGAATGAGTATCAAGAAACAGATGCACTAGTTCCTGGGATTGGAACGATCCTATGCTCAATGCAAGGTGGCGGAAACCGGTAAGTGATACTCAGAGGAATGTTCCATCCATGGGTTAAAAGGGTGTCAAGTCACGATAGCTAAGTGCATGCAATGGTTAACTTGTACAGATAGTCAAGGTCAAAAGTTGGCTTAAACATCGATTCCAAATGAAGCCGGCTAAAGGCCAGGATAAACGAGTAGCCAATATGCAATGCAGTAATACAACTCAACAACTCCTGGGAGCCTCTAGGGTAAAATCCAGAAAAAATGAAAGTGGAGAAGAAGAAGAATGAAGCTTCAACACATAAGTCATGGCGGGACTAAAGAGGACTCCCGAGCCTACATAAAACGCAACATGGGCAACAGGTGATAGCGAGGAACTAACTAGGAAGCCCATGTAAAGGAAGGCTCTACCACCAAGTCATGATTAAATAATCGGCGAGTGAAATGGGTGTAATACTCATGACCTGATGGGATCGACCCTATGGCGAGTGATCAGAATGGAGGCTAGTTATGAAAAATGCAATGGAAAGTGGATTCCCTAACCTATATGCCAGTAAAGATCATATACCTGCCATGACGGGTCAGCAGTCATGGATAAAAAACCGGGAAAAATCTCAAATTCGTCAAAATGTACCTGAAAACATACCAATCTGGGCACTTCCAAGCATCCGGGTAATGTAGCTTAAGATAGATTGAAAAAATAAGCATAACAAATTTTTGCGAAAATTTTCAACTTTTTGGGCATAAATAGACAAGTTACCTCATATTTGGTTCATTGTTACATTGTTGATTTGGGAAAAAGTGCTCTGGAGAAAAAATCCTCTTTCGACAAAATAGGAGCAACTGATCGTCAATCTTCACCGAATCTGTCAGGTAGGCTCTTAATTCATCCTTGCTATCCATTTTGTCCATTCATAAGTTAAAAATTAGGAATTTTCACCGTTGAATCATTTGCTAAAAATCACGGGTTTGCGCATACACGGGTTTATAATGACCAAGTCGAGTATATACGCGACTGTGTAGAAAGAAAGTCACGTATGCGCAACCCGAAATGAAAAAATGCGTAGCTAATGAACGAATTCTTGAAATTTTTCAGGATTACCATATCATGGAGAAAGCGTGAACATAGTGCTATTGATCAAGAAGTCATGCAGGACCGAGTATCACTCAATATTCTTCGAAACTGTGAATTGCTCAATTTTTTCAAAATGCCAAATATGAAGAGTAATGTCCGGTTGCTCGAAATGCTTGTGAATTATTGGGAACCGGAAGAAGACTGCTTCATCATAGATCAGATGCCCATACACATCGAAGTGGAAGATATATATTTTATCACTGGACTCTCCCGGAGGGGGGAGCCAGTAGACTTGCATGGTAAGCCTTTGGGAGGGCTCACCGTGGAATATTACATCCACGTGTACTGCGTAGAGGGTTCCAAGAAAGTTGGAACTCAAATTTCTATCAAAGATTTAAGGGACTTGCACATGAAAATCCTCCTTTTTACCATTGGCAGGGTAGCAGGATCTGCTTCCCTACACCAGGCATCTAGGACACAAATGAGTATAGCAGTGGAATGCTTAACTCATGTATATGATTGGTGCACAGCCCTATTGATGAACATGAAGCAACAATTGACTTCTATCCGAAAAGTAAAGACAAAACATTTTGGATATGGTACAATCTTGATGACATTCTTCTTTGAGAAGATTCCAGCACTGAGACCCAAAGTGATCTCTTCTATCAGCAGCCCTAGAGATCCAAGAATTGCCCGATGGGCTGACTTGATGAAAATATTGGGGGGAAGTGAAGTTCCCCAAACCACTTGGGATGATGAATTCTTCCTTTGGTGGGGAGAACAAATCATCGTTGTGGAATACTATCCCTATGCCGGGATGGATTTCTGAGGCGATCCAGACCTTGTCCTTCCACCAGGCGCAGCATGGGGTACAGTCGGTAAGTTTGCAATTTTTTGACTTATATAATTTTTTTTTGGATTTTTTTTTTTAATATATGTGAAAAATGTGAAAAACAAACATGTTTTTGATTGGATTCAAAATGACTTACAATTTTAAAATGATCATGAAACAAATATTGGACCAGTTCGACCTGAGGGATACCCACGTCATAAGCGTCGAAGAGGCGAGGCGGATACAGTAGATCCAGACAGGACCCTCCACGCTGTACAGAGGAACTTGGAGGGATTAACCCGCCAAGTACCTATGGCTGCAGTGGAAGATCTGCCTGAAGCCATCCAGAGACAGGTGGTAGGAGTACCCCGTGACTGGGTATGGTTATTCCGCCGCGTTGCCACTGCGACCGTGTTCTATAGGAACACAACTTCTGGGCAGGGACCACAGGAGTAGATAGATATGATGTATCAGATGACTGTATATTTTTTTGAGACTGAACATGATCGAGCATAAGCCCAATTTTTTGTATGACTTATGGATCCAAATTTTTGTATAGTTTTGAACACTCTGATGATATATATACAGCGATGTTTGATGTGATGTGACAAATGTATCAAAATGTGTGATGTTTTTGATGATTAAATCTTATTGTATGGAATGATTAATATGCCAATCAATTGCTTGATTAGCTAATGAGTCTGCCATCCAATTGTCAGCTCGAGGAATATGAATGAAAGTTAAAAATTGAAATGATCTTTGTAACAAATGTACCCTCAAGAACAACCGGAGTAAAAATGGATCTCGAACCTGATAAGTATTGTTCAACTGCAACACCACCAGCTGAGAGTCCAAGAAAACTACCAACGAATCAACAACCAAAGATATTGCCTCCGAGAGTATATAAACAACTGCAGTGTATTCTACTATATTATTGGAAGTAGGACCAATGCAGACCCCTCTTGATACTAACAGCTGACCGGATGGATGATGAAGCACCCAAGCCGCGGAAGCCAAATTCCGGGTGTGTCTACTAGCACCATCGGTGAAACCAAAATGACTCATGACATTCGACACAACCTGCTAAAGCAGATCAAAAACAACACCATCCCATCAAAGATCGAAAAACAACTATATATGTACAAAGAAAAACTACTATATACAAAAGCAACATGTCAGGCCAAAGCCTAGGCATAATACTTTTTCAAATAGAACCCATTTCTGGGCTCCGACAACTCGTTCCCTTCAAAATCAACCGAGGTATATGCTCCTTTCTTAAGGACTTTTTTAACGATAAAGGGGCCATACCACATAGACTTAAACTTTCCTGCCCCCAGGGCATCTTTTACTTGGGCATAGACCAAAACAAGGTCACCTTCCGAAAAAACCCTAGGCTTGACCGCCTTATCGTACTGAACTTTAACTCGGTTTTTATGCGCTTCATTCATCCTGGTGGCATCCCGACGCTGCTCATCGAGGTGTTCCAGATGAAGGAGGTGTTCTTCAAGACTAGAAGTGTCAAGAAGAAGTTCAACAGCTAACTTAAGGGAAGGAATCTCACATTCAATGGGAAATATGGATTCCAACCCATGCACCAGCTGAAACGGAGTAAAGCCAGTTGCAGTTTTTACTGACGTCCTGTATGCCCAAAGTGCAGGATATAGCATAATATGCCAGTTGGATCTAGCTTTGTCAATTGTCCTTTGAAGAATTTTCTTCAAGGATTTATTCACGGCTTCCACTTGCCCATTGGCTTGAGGATAATACAGAGATGAATGCTCCTGCCGGAAACCTAATTTTAGAGCCAACTCAGCCATCATGCTATTCTAAAAATGACTGCCATGATCAGTGACAATCTCTCTAGGAATACCAAAACGAGCGATAACCTGGTTGAAAAGAAAAAGAGTTGTAGTCTCACCATCATTCCCAAAAGTAGGCATAGCCTCGACCCACTTCTTAAAGTAGTCTACTGCTACAATAATGTACTTGTGACCTTTAGCTGAAGGCGGGTTACAAGTAGTATAATCAATACCCCACTTTGTAAAGGGACCGACAGTAATGACTGGAAAAAGCGGAGCTGGATGAGCGCGCATTTTTCGAGTATAGACTTGACACGGATGACATTTTTTTACCGACTCCATACAATCCTTGAAAATAGAAGGCCAAAAGTACCCAGCACACAAGATCTTTTGGGTTGTAGCAAGCCCAGATAAATGACCACCACAAGCTCCACTGTGGCAATCATTCAGCACAGCCTCAGCTTCTTCGAGAGTTAAGCAACGTCTCAGGATTGAATCAACCCCTCGACGGTATAAAGCATCACCAATAATCAAGTAATTCTTAGCCAAGTGACGCAACTTACGGCGCTCATCTTTCGAAAAAGTAGAGAGAAAATTCGCAGTCTGAAGATACAAAATGATATCTCCATTCCAAGGATCCTGTGGAGAGATAAGAAACAAATGTTCATCTGGGAAGGATTCATCATAGACTATCTCTTCCCCACAGGGCAACTCAGAGATCAATTCCGCGAAAACCAATGATTTCTTGGACTTGGCAGACATAAACTCAAGATCAAATTCCTGCAAAATCACAATCCATATATTGTATTTGCCCCCAATCACTCGCCTACTGAGGACAAACTGAAATGGATTGGATGCTGCCAAAACATAAGTTTTGCGTAGAATAATGTAATGTCGGAGTCGCTGCACAGCATGAACTGCTGCTAAAGCTAATTTTTCTATCGGAGTGTACCAGAGTTCAGGTCCTACCAATCCTCGACTAAGATAGTAAATAACATGCTCTGCAAGAGCATCATCCTCCTGAACCAGAACCATACCAATGGTAGATTCTGCTGCTGCCAGATACAAAAGGAAATCCCTGCTATAATCAGGTGGACTCAATAAAGGAGCAAAGGTAAATGCTTTTTTCAAAGCATCGAACAAGCGTTGAGCAAAATCATCCCAAAGAAATGGAACTCCTTTCTTCAACAATCTCATAAATCCCTTAGTAACTTCAGCATAATTTACGATAAATCTCCGAAGAAAATTAGACTTTCCTTGTAGACTTTGAAGCTGTCGGATAGAGGACGGGGGAGGCAACCGAAGTATTGCCTCAACCTTGAAGGGATCTACCCTAATCCCTTCCCTAGACACAATGAATCCCAATAACCGACCGGATGTAACCGTGAAAACGCACTTGTTCGGATTCAACCTAATCTTATAGAAACGACATCGTTCAAATATTTGACGGAGGTGAGCAGGATGATCCATCCTCTTTCGAGAATGAGTAGCTAAATCATCCAAATACGCCTCGATAATATTTTTGATGTCGTGGAAGGCATATGACATGGCCCACTGAAACGTAGCCCCAGCATTTTTAAGACCAAAAGGCATTTTCTTGTATGCAAAAGTACCCCAGAGACAAACAAAGGTAGTCTTAGGCTGATCTTCAGGACGGATAGTAATCTGATTATATCCGGAGAAACCGTCCATGAAGGAGAAAATCTCATCACCGGCACACTCATCAATGATCTGATCTATAAATGGTGTGGGGTAATTATCTTTAGGACATGCTTTATTGAGGTCTCTGAAATCAATGCAAACTCAAATTGTTCCTTGTTTTTTATCTACGGGAACAGGGTTTGAAACCCATTCAGTCAAAGGAACAGGGAAAATGAATCCCGCCTTAAGCAGCTTCTCCACCTCAGCTTTGATAGCTGCTACCTTCCTAGGATTGACTGGACGAAGTTTTTGCCTCACAGGCTTAGCGTTTTCGTAAGTCTTGATCTCATGTTGGACAATAGATGGATCTATACCAGGCATTTCCTCATAAGACCAAGCGAATACATCCCTATACTCTTTAAAGAGCTCGGTGTAAATCTGAATCTCTTCACGGGAACATTCAGCTCCGATGAAGACATTCTCAAAAATATTGGGATCCCTGGAAATGTTCACCGGGATAGTAGGAGAAATCACAGCCATGTTCCCTTCAGCATAAACCTGTGTTGGTGCTAAAGGGTTCAGGACTGGGCGAACAGGACCAGGAGACTGAGGACTTGGGAAACTAGCTTCAACTTCGCTCAAATCAGGTAAAAAATAAGACCGATGATGCAAGTCATCCCACGGTCTATCTATACCAGTCATGGCCTCCAGGATGGCCTCTTCAGATGGAAGAGTGGTATCAAGGCAATCCTGGGCAGAAGAAGAACTAAGTGTCCAAGCCGGAGCCACATCTCCATCCAACTCTTCCGGTGAAAGAGGAGCTGGACTGGATTCTGCAGAGTCAACAATAGACTAATAAGCAATCTCAGCTGCAGACATTGGAAATTCCATTCCACCCACTTGACCTTCCGCTAATGTGGCGGTAGGGGAAGGTAAGGTCCAAGGGTCCGAAAAATAATGAGTTCTGAAGAACTCTCTTCGAAGAGGAGCCCTGGAGGATGAAATTGCATTTATATGCACCGTAGGAGGAGGAATATCAAAAGTACCCATCAAGGAAGAATACATTCCAACTCATAAATTCTCAGTAGGCGACTTGGTATTATCCAACTTTGGAATAGTTGAGTCAGTAGATGCATTCGGGTCTACAGGAGGACAGTCCAGTTGGTCCACTGTAACAATCCTCCCTTCATGAGGGAAACAAATAAGCTAAAACAATGAATATGCAATGGCATCCATCTCATAAATCCATTTTCTCCCCAACAGAAGGTTGTAGTCTAAGCTTGCATCCACTATCTCGACCTCTATATTTACAGTTTTTCCCCCAACACAAATAGGAAAAGTTGGGACAATACCATGTGGCCTATGAGAATGACCATCAAACGCAGTCAGAAGAGTAGCAGATGGAGACGCTGTGGGAGATCCAATCCCCTTCCAGCATGCGAGAGACATCACACATGTGGAAGCACCCTCATCAACAATTGTCCGGAAAATATTGCATTTCTGGTATGATGATTTAATATGAAAAGCCATATGATGGGGGAGTCTCTTCTTAAAATTAGTCATATCGAAAGTAATCATAAGAGATTTCTTTGGATCTACTGCCCCAAGAGTAGTGAGCAGAGCACTGCGCTGAGCCGGACAAGACTGGAGCACCTCTAAAGCCGACATGGCACAAGGACTCTGCGCTAGATCTTCCACAATAGAGTAGTTCTGGGCAGCCCTACCGTTTGGATTAATCGTCGAACGCTTGGTAGATGCTTTGGGCATCTGAGGTATAGGCTCAACAGTAGGCCTTGTAATACGAAGCAGCTCAGTAGCATCAGGAGCATCCTCAGCTTTCGAAGACTCTTCTTCGCCATAATCACGAGATCTCGTAGCGACATCCACGTGAGCATTCATCATGTATATGTTTGATGGTATTTCCCCTTCCTGGGTGCCCCTAGAGGAAGCCCCAGGATTTTGATTTGCGCCAGAAACTAGTTGTTGCCCTTGGGGAAAAGGGTTTGTCAACACAGCCTGGGAACTAGAAGAACCCTGCTGAGCTAACAAGCGCTGCGCATCCTGAATTTTAGGGAAAAGGTGTGTAAGATGGTCTCCAGCACACAATTTGCATGGAAACTTCACTTTCTTTTTCTCCTTTGGATCCTCACCAACATGCTCGTTGGTTTTATTCGCATTCCCCTTCCCATTCTTGCCCTTTTTCTTATTATTCCGTCCCTTCTTCTTCCCTTCGGATTGTTGATTTCCTTTGGGATTGAAAGTTTGGACGGCATTTACCGACAAAGATTGGGAAGGCGATGACTCAGCAAGCACAGCCTGACCAGAAGGAGCAGATTGCAAAGACAACTGCTGCAATTGAGTATGCAGGCTAGCTGCACCACTATTGATCGACCCAATAAGTCCATCACCATGAGGACTAGGCTTAGTTTTGGATAAATCTAATTTGGAGCGAGGAGCATTGGGCAAATATTTATGGAGGACCCCAGACTGAGAATATATCAGTTCCAACTGTTGGGCCCTAAAAATGGCCTGCTCCTTGGAAAATACCCCAGAGAGGTATACATCTTTCGAAATATCTGACTGCAGAGATTTCAGAAACCATTCCAAAAGGAATTCTCCTAGAATATGAGCTTTAATAAGCCTCTTCCTTCTCCTCCATTCCTGAATATGGTCAGAAATGTGGGTTGCGTCATCCTGTTTAAAATTAGCTAGGAGTTCAGTCCCGGCGTCATAACGGACAGGCAACTGGAAATGGTTTAGAAATGTAACATCCAGCTCTCCAAATGTAGCAAAACTGCCCCCAGTTAGCTCAATATACCATTTGGCAGTGTTTCCAGTTAAGGTGCGTTGAAACAATCTCAACCTAATCGAATCATCGATCAGGGAGTTAGAAGAACACCATAAATGGAAGGTGGTGATGTGATCAGCTGGATCTTCTCCATTCTTACCTTCAAACTTTGGAATGTCTGAAGGAAGTTTGGTCGGAACCGGAGGCCACCTCGGACTGTATTGGATCGGATCATTTGTCAATTTCGACAGATCTGGCAAGTTTAACGTTGCCAGAAAAGGTAAACGAGGTGGAGACTGAGGATTCCATCCTTGATGGGATGGATTCCCGACATTCTGAAAATAATACCCTGGATTTGATGAGGCACCAGGTTGCCAAAAAGAACTCGTAGAAAAAGGAGAAGAACCTCCTCCCAACGCAGAGTTACCAAAGACCGGACCAGCCCCCCCCCCCCGAAGTATTAAATGAAGAGGAAAGCCCCTGATAAGGGTTCCAACCATTAGAAAGAGGGGAAAAAGTCTGATAAGCACTCGAAGAAGGGAAAGAAGCATTCCCTTGGTGACCAGCGTAAAACTGATTTCCTGCCCCTGCTGTAGTGAATACAGGATTCCAACCTGTAAAAGTGGTCGAATTCTGACCTCCAGACCAAGGGTTGAAACTCTGAGTCTGAGAAGTGAACGGAAGGGACTCTAAAGAAGGATTCGAACTAGGAATATGTCCAGTTCCAAAAGGGAACCCTTGAAAAGAAGCTGATCCACTAGCCATGGAAGACATGGGTGTAGATCCAGCTGCAGCAGCGGAAAAGGAAAAAGAAGGAATCCCTGGGCATTCCAAAACAGAAGGGACCAGATTGAGAAGCATGTGCTTGGGTGAAACCAGAGCCAAACACAGCAATACTAGAAGCAATCGAAGATATAGCAATAGTGCCTCCTCCTTCTACAGAAGAAAGAGTCTGAATGCCTACAGCACTCACAGCAGAAGCTGCGTTCCCAGTCGTGGCCATCGAAAGGTATGTATAATATCGAGGATCTTCCGGTCTCTCTGACTCAGGTCTGATTTATAAAACAATGAACGGATAATCAGGAAGAAAAGGAGATGGAAGTGACTCAGAGGATTGAGACACTTCCTCTACTTGTACTTCTTCTTCCTGCGGAAATAAGACTCTCGAGGTGAGCGGAGCACTCCTCTCAGAACCAACACATAGAAACAGCTATGAAACCTTCAAACCCTTGTGGAGGATCTCTCTCCACTGCGTCAGACGTCACAGGGTGATAATCACCTACTAAATTACTCCTACGCCTTCTTGAAGAAGGCTCTGGACTCTCGGGATATAACCCCCGGATTCTCCTCGATCGACGAGGCGCTTGATCAGCCACTTTAACAAATTTTAATTAGACTCAAAAGTGTAAAGCTAGGTAAGCTAGGAGCAAAGAGCACTCACTACAAAAAATCCCTGAGATACAATCAAGCAAACAGCCTTCAGGTATTTCCGCTCCGGGTGATTAGGACCGGACACCAAATTACAAGAAAGCGAAATATAGGACCTCCCGAAAGTAGTCTGGGATAATTACAGCCTAGGCCTACTAGCAAAGGTAACAAAAACAGTTACATCGACCTCCTAACAACAGCCTTTTCTGGCACAAGTACCCAAGCTTCGCAAGGGCACCCCCCAGAAGTACTGCTGGAAGTGATATGACGTCTGCCTCAGGTACCATGGGTATTCCCCCCTGCAGTCACCTATGTGGAACCTAGGAGTGGCAACTATGGGCACCAATCCGTGTCAGAAGCCGGGCGGAATGGTCTTGAGGTCAGATTCAGCAAATCAGAGAGGGGGTATCTCTCTTCTCGGCCTTCACTTCCCCTCGCGCTTGACTCTCTAGAGGAGAGCTTTCCCGGTCCACCTAACGGAGTTGGATTTCACTCAATTAATCAACTTCTATGTTTTGTTTGAGCGGCCTTGGAGATTTAACTCTCCACTCACCTAATCCAAGGCCCTACAACCTAGCTAGTTGGTGTATGACACTTAATAAAACTTGCTAGTTGCTTTTAAATTATAGCACTTATTTTAATCGGCTGTTATGTTAAGTCAAAGGGATATGGAAATGAAACTTGTGGTGTTTTGACGCAGAAAATAAATTAATAAAAACCAAACTACATGCAAATGCAGTAATTGCCTTTCGATGAAAATAAATTTCTACAAAGGTTCTACGAGACTAAAATTTTTCTTTTCAGATAACAAACTTCACACTCACAAAAACTATGAAAATGACTAAATGCTTAAGTGCATCTGATGCAAATAACTAAGAGCATGCAAATTCTAAGATGAAAAATCTACTAAAGAAGAGAGAAATTTCCCAAAGATCCTTCAGTTTTATCACTTATTGATTGTCCACAAAGCTAGTTCCCGAAGTCAGAAACTCTCAGTATAAAGACATCAAAAACACTTGAAACAAGAGGAAGAAACCAATGATAATTCCTTTCCAAAATCAAGTCAAAAACCAAAGGGAAGAAATCTCAACAAAGCTTCAAAAGATATAACGAAACGAAAACAAAAATGCAAAACAAAAGCAAATGACAAAACAAAATGTTTTTTTTTTGGGCTTTTGAATTTTATAAAAAAGAAGAGCTCGAAGAGGCCAATAAAACTATCAAATCCTAAGCCAAACAACTCTGAATTTCAAGCAAAAACTTCAAAAATGCTCCAAGTCTTATAGGGCTACTTAGTAGCAAGATTTATATGAGCAAAAGAAGACAAGAAACTCAGTAACTCAGCCTAGAAGAATAGTACAACCTTGCAGCAAACAAAAACTTCAAAGAACCAAGAAAGACTCTTCAAAAGTTGCAACAAGACCTAGTCAACTGAACTCAAGAAAACCAACCACAAAATAGGCAAAAATCGAAGTGAAAAGCAAGACACAAGGGTAGGAAAGAGTAAATGAGCGAAAGCTTTCTGCCCTAATGAAGCAGAACAACCAAGAATCCCCAGGAAGTGATCTTGGTACTCAAACCAAAAATGCAAGCACAAGAAACAAGATTTGCCAGATAAGCTAGTTTTCAACCAAAACAGAGAGAGAAAAGAGCAAAGACCACTTTCAACATAATCCAGAGGATACAAAGACACTGTAGGAACAGGTCTCCACAGGCAGACAAGACTAAAAATCCAATAAATTAAAAATTTCAAAATTCACCCAGGCATATGCTGCTTGATAGTTTTGAAACAAGCGTGCATACGCGACTGTGTTAAAGGAAACCCGCATTACACGACTCCCTTTAACAAAAACTGCATGTATACGCGTCTGTGTACAAAAAAACCCGCGTATGAAAAGGTAAATAATAAAAAAGAAAAAAGATCAAGCCTGGATAAGGAACCAGGTCTTTAGTCTGACTGAGAAAAAGTTAACTGAACTGGAAATAAAAGTTAAAACTGTTGGAAACCTTTCAAACAGCTGAAACCACCCAACAGGGGATTCACAAGAATGTGGTCCCTAGCGGAGTCGCCAGTTCTGTTTCGGGGAAAAACACCCTAGAGGTTTGTTGGGTCAAAACCTCCATAGATCAGGGCATGCTATTCAGAAGGACTCACACACAACCATACTTGAATGCTAAAAACTAGAAAACAACGATAGTAGAACTCACCCGTAGTCCTACGTTCGATGTAGATCCCGCGGGGTCCAAACCCCCAGCAGCCCTTCTTCCTCCTTAACCTAGAAAACAAGAAAGAACGTGCATGGAAACCTAGTTGTACAGCATATATTTCTCCTAAACGTTAGTGCAATCCATGTGAAACATTATATAAACCATAATAAATGCTTATTAATCAATCTTTTCACATATGAAAATAGACATTAACACATAATTTCAGGAACAAGATGGTTCTTCATTATTATGAATAGCATGTACAGTAGTAAAAGTGGAGAGATCACCTGAATCCTTCCACGATCTTCGAACAGACCATCGTCCGGATCCGTCCCGCCCTTGCCTCGCTAAGATACTTTCAAGACTTGTGCACTTGAGATGGCATATAAATGGATGAACATCTCCAGTAAACAAGGGTTTCCTGTATAAATCTAGGAAAGTGCAGGAGGCACAGGAATTCAGACTTGAATTGGGATTCCAACAGAGTATAATATCTATAAATTTCTCTCCCCCTTAGGCCATACACATGAGGGGCTTTTATACTCCCTCAAAGTAGTTTCAATCAGTTGGAAATACTTGGCCATGTACTGGGGTGGTTGAACTACTGGAGTAACCATCAACCCAACCCAAAAATAGGGAATTTTTATATATTTTTTAATGATTTTAATGTCATACGCGGAAAAGTACATGTGGACCCGCGTATACACGCGGAAAAGTCTGGGCATACCCGCGTATGGGAATTTTAACACTGTTTTTTATGAATTTTGTTCAAGTCTGTGGGAATGGGTGCCCAAAGCCATAAAGACAATCATGGATCACCTGAGGGTGAAAAATGATGCTATAACACATTTGGAAAAAGGTATTTGTGTCTCTTTCCTCATTACATTGTAATAATTAGTTAGAGATATTTTCATTAGAAAGAATCACATGTTGCTAGACCAACTCTAGGGCTAGAGAGATCGCCTCTTTCCGTAGAGGGGATTTATCTTGACAACACTTTTCACCTTCTATAAAAAAAATCAAATTCCTAAATGAAGTGAAAATTTTGAGGTATTTAGGAAGGTTCTCTATTTTCATCACAACGCTTCCTCTCACTTCGTTTTTTTATTGGCACTCATGGTGAAATCATTAAAATTATTAGTTTACAATATTCCTTAGAAATAAATGGATGTTCGATTACCAATATTAGTGTCTATCCAATTAGCTAATGAAGTCAATATTAAATAAAAAAAGGGTTTAGATATTATGAAGAAGACATAATTACGCCATTTAATATTGTGCCATAATTTTTCCAAAACTAAAGTTCAGATTATTCAAAAATAAGTGAGAGCCCTTATATAAGATTCATTGTCACAACCATGAAATTTCAACCAAGATACTATGCAACTATTAAAAAAAAAGAATACCACAATATGAAATCCAAAGTGATGTAGACATAGTAGGATAACATTTTTATTGAACAAACAACCAACAATACATCATTCTTGAAATTTGATTTCACAACAAGATAAAGAGAACCATAACATGTCACATTATCTTCTTCTCAACTAATATAACTCTAAAAAATAGAGTAAACCTTTCTCATGTTGGGGCCCCAAAGTCACACTATGTTGTCCTATAATGCAGATCTTGGGAACTTTAAGTGTGATCTTAGTTTGTTGTTATGATTATGGTTTTCTGTTGAAATTATGCACGTGAGATCATCCATTGTTATTTTAAATCTTGCTGAATCTATCTTTGCGTTCTTCGAGTATAATGTTCTAGCTTGTTTGTTCTTGGTTTCAAACTTAAATAATAAAAATGAATATGACAAGTGGTACAACAAATAATATTGTATATTAAGGTTGATTTTTGTGAATTTTCTTTGTGGAATGATTGTATAATTCTACCTTAAATTTTGCTAATGTTTTATGTGTTGAATTCAATTTTAAGTATCATGCAGTTTATTTTCCCCATAGACTTTTCACAAGAAATTAAAGGGACATGAAGAACTATTTTCAACCATTCGAATCAGTCTCTAAATATCTGCTTATGTATGTTTGTTTCTATGTTAAAAGCAGTGAAATTATTCATAATCTTACTGATATTTGTTGTGAATTTGAAAATATGAGCATCACATGCATTCAACATTCATCATGGGTTTCTTTCAAGAAAGTAAAAATTACAATGGATAAATCCTCATTCATATTAAGCTCTAAATTATGTTTAAAATTCAACTTTCTTCTAATAATCTGGGTAAATGGAAACACCATCAACCATTAAAATAATTATGTTACATAGAATTTCTATCGGTCTTTAGTTGGAGAATTCAATCGTAGAAGGTTAAAAATGGAGGACAAACCTTAACAATGAAAAAGATAAACTAAGAATTCCTTGAAACCTGCTAAAATTGTAGAAATTATACAACAAGCATGCATATCATGGATTCAATCTAATCTAACAATATACTAAAGTTAAATATTGAATCGCTTCTACAAATCAATTGCGGAATTAAAAACACAATCGCCATTCACATGAAGCAAAGAAGAATCAATCAAACCACAACGCAGATAATTTTCCGGGGAAAGCTTGATGCTCAAAACCCCACTATCTTCTATTTTGTATTCAGCATGTATACATGAAACAATTACATACAAATCTTCTCACAAGAGCCCTCTTGTACTCAGCTAATTGTCTCACACTGTCTCAGATAAAACTGACCAATACTTAGCCAATTTACTGCCTTCAGATAGCCTACCTTTCTTGCAAAATTTGTGCGGAATGCAATCCCTATTCCATAGGAATTTTGGCCTTCCTAAACTGTGCAAGGATCATGGGTAATCCAATGGGTGTTTGGTTGCATGAGTGCAATCTAATAATCCTACAACTGATATTCAACTTCCCTTTCACCTAGATCTCAATTGGGTCTCCACTGGAACTGACATGTGTGTAGCTAATAATAGTAAATCCTCAGTTGCATGTGAGATCATTGATTGTGAATTAATTAATATTTAATTCACATGATCTCTCACTAGTGTATCTAATAGTTACAACTAGCACAACTAAGTTTAACTCTCTTAAATGAGTTAAACTTATTACAACCTACATTAACTAATGCACCACTGCACTTCTAACTCTGTTACAACTAGAATTACTCTACTTGCCTCACCAACTACCTCTAACTCAAAATTCATGAGCTAACTGAGTTTATCACACTCAGTTAACTATTACAAGTTATTTTGAGATTATATTACATTTTATTGTCCATCTTAATTAATGAATAACTAAAATAGACATGCACCAAATTTAGCCCACACCAGTGTAGGTGCTACTAAGAACTGTTGTCCCACACTAATGTAGGCGCTTCTTGGACCTCCTGGTCCCACACTAGAATGGGTGTTGAAATTTTCTTGTTGAACTTCAACACTCCCTCTCAACAAGAAAGGGATTATCCTTCACCCCAATCCTGCCTCTATGGTATTCGAATTTGCTCCTGGTGAGTGCCCTTGTTAGAATATTTGCATCCTGAACTTCCATGGGAATGTACTGAAGTAACATTATCCGCCTCTGCACACAATCTCTAAGATGGTGGTACTAGATATCTATGTGCTTGGACCTATCATGAAACACAGGATTAATCGAGATTTTAATGCAACTCTGATTATCACAATGTATCACTGTCGGATCCATCTAAGAACCAAACAAACCAACCAAGATCTTTCTCATCTAGATAGTCTCACATGTGGCTTGACTTGCTGCCATGTACTCTGCTTCCGCTGAACTGAGTGCCACAGATATTTTCTTCCTGCTGTACCAAGAAACTGAAGTCAATCCTATGCTGAAGATCCCTCCTAATGTGCTTTCTCTGTCTGATGGACTGCATGCCCAATCTGCATCCATGAAGCCTTGAAGCTTCACTCCCTCTACCCGTTTGTACCATATACCATACTCTGATGTTCCCCTCAGATATCTCAATACATGCTTCCTCGCCTTCCAAAAGATCTTGGTAGGCTTAATCATAGCTTGAATCGGCTGGTTAACTGTGTAGAAAATGTTTGGTCTGGTGTTCACTAGATACATCAGTGAACCAACTAACTTCTTGTAGATATTAGCATCCACTACCTTTCCAGAAGTAGCATCATCTTTCCTTCAATTTCCTGGAAGAGGAGTTTCCATGGGTTTGTAGCTCTCCATGTGAAACTTACTGAGTATCTCTTTGGTGTACTTGCGTTGAGAAACAAAAAGTTCTCCATCTTGCTGCCATATTTCCAAACCAAGGAAATAATGAAGGAGTCCCATATCCTTCATTTTGAACTCCCTTGCAAGATCCTCCTTGCATGAGTGTATCATTTTCTCATCACCAGTCAAAATTATATCATCAAAATAAAGAACAATAATCAATAGCTTACCCTCAACCACAATCTGGTACAGGTTTTCATCAGTTTCACTTCTGGTGAAGCCCAATTTGGTGAAATAGTTGTCTATCTGAGTGTACCAAGCACAAGGTGCTTGCTTCAACCCATACAATGCTCTCTTGAGTTGACACATATGCAACTCACTGGGGAAGATCTCTAAACCTTCTGGCTACTCTATGAACACTTCTTCCTCAATCACTCCATTTAGAAACACAATTTTCACATCCATATGATGAATGTGCCAGCCCATATGCGCTGAGAGTTCAAGGATGGATCTAATGGAAGAGTACCTTGCAACAGGTGAAAAATTATCATCATAATCGATCTCCTTGATCTGTGAGAATCCCCAGGCCACAAATATTGCCTTGTATTTCTCCACACTCCCATCAGAAGCTTGATTTACCTTGTAGATCCATCTAGATCCACCCACTGATTTTTCGATCGGTCTTGGGACAATCTCCCATGCACTGTTCTTGACAATGGAGTCATACTTCTCCACCATTGCATCAACCAAAATTGTTTGTTGCACTGCCTCCTGAAAGGAAGATGGTTCAGTCACAATACATTTGCTCATAAGAGCTATGTATCTAGTAAACATGTTTGGAGACTGTCTTTGTCTGCGCTACGAATTAGGGGCTCCTACATTCTCTGCAGCATGAAGTCTCAATCTATCAGCTTCTGTGGTGCACCTTCTGCCATTTCTGAAGGATGGATGTGCATGATTGTTTTCCTCAACTCCATGATCCTTCGCATGTGGCTGCTCCACATCTTGAGACTCATCCTTGGGAACCCAAGAGTTCCTCCTCTGCATGCAAGTCCAGATCCCTCTCAAGGGACAACTGCATGGCTTTCTCCTCATCAAATTTTATATCCCGTCACACAAAACTCATTATGTTGTTTGGAAAATACACCCGATAGTTGTGGGGTGTTTCAGTGTACCCCACAAAAATCTCGATCTCAGTTGTCAGTTCCAGCTTCTTCCTAGCATCTTTGGTCACATGCACATAAACATATGAGCCAAATATCTTAAAATGTGAAGCATCAGGTTTCTTAAAAGTGAAAGCCTCGTCTAGTATACTCATGCCAAGTATCCTATGAGGACAATGGTTCTGTACAAATACCGCAGTGTTGCATGCTTCCGCCCACAGATGCATCGGTAGGCCTTGATCATGAAACATCGCTCTTGTTGAACCTATAATCATTCTGTTATTTCTTTCAACGACCCCATTCTGTTGTGGGTTATGAGGCGCTATCAGTTCTCTCTGAATTCCTTCTTTGCTGCAGAAGTTCTTGAATTCGTTAGAGATGTACTCACCACCATTATCACTCCTCAGAGCCTTCACTTTCTTCCCCGTGTCTTTCTCCACTAGTGCTTTAAACTCAAAAAACTTTCTTCCCCTTCCCCCTCTTCACCTTGGCAGCCAAAGCACAATATTCTTCATCTTCATTCTTAGATCCATCTCTGGTGTTTTGTCTAAACTCCTCATGTCGTTCCCAATCTAGCAGCTTTTCCCTTCCATTGGAATATTCTTGATAACTATTCCAACTCTTGGGAAGTCCTATGGGAGCCAAACTCACCAAATCATCATCAATGACAGTTATGCCAACGCTCCCCATCTCATCCAGACATTGGAAAAACTTTGTTAAGTATTTTGGCATGGAGTCACCTTTCTCCATCTTGATCTTCCTAAGTTTATCTTTGAGTGTCAATTTCCAATGGTCACTACTGCTCTAAAATAGATCTGTCAAAGCCTTCCACATTGCATATGGTGTGGCTTTCCCATGGAGGCTTGAGACAATGTGGTCTTGTACTCCCTCCAATAGGATACTCCTCACCTTTGCCACTTTCTTTTGCCATGCATCAATATTTGCAGCATCTGTCACAGCGGGTTTAGGAACATCATTGTCAATAAATTTCTTCAAGCCATTGTCTTCATGTACTGCCTCCATCCTGTCCTTCCAAGAAATATAGCTAGAGCTTCCCTCGAGTGCATACTCCAACCTCAAGCCTTTGAAATCCATTTCAATCCAGAATTAGTTGTAGCACCAAGAAATTCTTTCTGCAAATTTGAATTCTATCCAGTCACAAACTCAGCTCCTCCTTCACTATTGTGATTTCTTGTTCCCTGATACCATGTATAAATTATACAACAAGCATGTATATCATGGATTCAATCTGATCTAACAATTTACTAAAGTTAAATATTGAATCGCTTCTACAAATCAATTGTGGAATTAAAAACACAATCTCCAATCACATGAAGAAAATAAGAATCAATCAAACCACAACACGGATAATTTCCAGGGGAAAGCTTTCTACTCAAAACCCCACGATATTTTGTTGTATATTCAGCATGGATACATGAAACAATTAGATACAACTCTTCTCACAAGATCCCTCTTGTACTCAGCTAATTGTCTCACACTGTCTCAGATAAAACTGACCAATACTTAGCCAATTGACTGCCTGCAGACATCTTGCCTTGCTTGCGCAATTTGTGCGGAATGCAATCCCTATTCCATAGGAATTTTTCCCTTCCTAAACTGCGCAAGGATCATGGGAAATCCAATGGGTGTTTGTTTGCATGGGTGCAACCCAATAATCCTACAACTGATAGTCAACTTCCCTTTCACCTAGATTTCAAATGGGTCTCCACTGGAACTGAAATGCATGCAGCTAATAATAGTAAATCCTCAGTTGCATGTGAGATCACTAATTGTGAATTAATTAATATTTAATTCACATGATCTCTCACTAGTGTATCTAACAGTTACAACTAGCACAACTAAGTTTAACTCTCTTAACTGAGTTAAACTGATTACAACCTACATTAAATAATGCACCACTGCACTTTGAACTCTGTTACAACTAGAATTGCTCTGCATGCCTCACCAACTACCTCTAACTCAAAATTCATGACCTAACTGAGTTAATCACACTCAATTAACTATTACAAGTTATTTTGAGATTAGATTACATCTTATTATCCATATTAATTAAGGGATAACTAAAACAGACATGCACCAAATTTATCACGCACTGGTGTAGGTGCTGCTAAGACCTATGGTCCCACGTTAGTGTAGGTGCTGCTTGGACCTTCTGGTCCCACACTAGCATGGGTGTTGAAATTTTCCTGTTGAAATTCAACAAAAATCAGATGTGTAGCTGAGCAATTAAGAATTCATCCACAAGGTAACATAATAGTTTGAATTTTTTCATTTCATTAAAACCCTTATAAAACTCATCAAAAAATCCAAGATAATCTTCAACAATTTTGATAAATTTTGCAAAAATTGAAGCAAAGAATCATATTGATTAGAGAATTCACTTCAATTTGAAAATATCATTTCAGTCTCATAACAAACCAAGTTTACCACATAGTTTTCCATGAAAATCCTTGAAATTGTATTAATCTTGTGAAAAAATTAAAAATATGAGGTGGGTTTACATGCATGAGAAGAACTGACAATCCAAAACTCACTTCAGAATTCCTTTGTTAATAGCTTCAAAATTCCCAACAAATTATGGAGAAAGTTTGACAGAGTTTCTCTTACACCAAAAAATCATGCCACCTTTGAAAATACAAAATGATTCCTATATATAGGCACTCGAGACTCAAGACCCTACCCTAAAACACTAGCTTCATTTGGAAGGCCACAAAGAATATTTACAAAATCCTAGTTTTATTGTAACAAACTTCTTCTAGAAATTTCTAGAAAAACCTACCGATTCAATGGTGGGTCCCTTTGAATTTGGTTGTAGTAGATTTTCTCTCTCTCCCTTGACTATACATTGGCCATTCTTTTCTATATTCTTTGGCGCTGCCTAGATTGGGCGCTACCTTGGCTGGGGTACCGAAGGTGGTGGTGGTGTCAATGCTAGCGCTGATTGTTGGGATTGTGCTTATTGTTGTGGTGGAGGCATGGAATGAGAACCTCTCTCTGTTAATTCTACCTGTGACATTGGTGTAAATCCACTTTGAATGGCTAACTTATACAGATCTAAAATGCTTTTCCATTCTTTTCCCACGGGAACATCACACAAATGTGTGTCCAAAATTGACCCTTCCAAGGTTGTGACTGGTTCATATTCTATCTTCCCTTGTTCTTTAAATATGCTTTTCAGCATGAACAAAAGTTCAAAACATTCTTCATATAAATTGACGATATCCTTGTCTTGGGTGACGCTCCTCCCCAACGCCTCTTTGATCTTCTTTAATATAATTTAGGCTTTTCATAAGGGATTCTTAAGAATACAAATCTACATTCCCATCAAAGAAAGGTGGAAAAATTATTTTATACAACACTTCACATCTACCTTTAAAATCGTGTACCTCATTGGCCATTGTTTCCACTTTCTTTTCTACGAGTGCAATCACCTTCTGCTTCCGTTTCAATTAGTTATCCCTAGCTACCAGATGGGATTTGCAAAGTTTTCCCTTCATAACTTCTTCCTTGGACATATGGTTGAGAAAATTTATAATCACTGCGACCTTGGTTGGGGTTTCTCTAATGATTCCCTTGAGTGAATCCATTTCCTTGCGGGCCACCTTGACAATTTCTATATTTTCCTAGATCAACTTCACTTGACCTCATTTTTTGTCCATTAGATTCATGATTTTATCTCAAATGATCATTTTAGTCGCCTTGAAAGCTGATTTTCTTGGATGCTTCCTCCTCATAATTTCTAGTTCAGCATCAACCTTTTCACTATATTCATATGCTCGATACATTTGTATCTTAGTGCTTTCGAGCTCTTCCTCCTTAGTTTTTAGCTCCCTCTCTTGACTTGAGAGAAATGTTTGTATCTTCTTTGCATCCTCTAACATTATCAAGGATTCCACTTGCCCTATCAATACTTTTGGGGTCTATTGAGACTACAAAGCTTCATCTGTATTCTCTTTCATCCCTTGGACCTGCATCTCTAGTAACATAATCTGGTCCTTGTGCTCCTTTTTCTTTGTAAGTGCATTGTGCAACTTAACCATTAATCCTTGTCTCTCTTTTTCCATTGCTGCTAGCTCAATTTTTTGCACAGGATGCGTATTTGGAATCTTGAGTTATTTTTTCATTGAGGTAATTTCCCTATCCTTTTCCTCCAATACCTCCTTATATTTCTTAAAATCCCTAGGGAAAGTGGCCAGATGTGTGATTTTATCCTCTACGGGTTTAATCATCATCTGCCTAGTTATGTATCCCATTCTCTCATATTTCAATTGATTGTTGGGCTTAGTAAACGAATCCTCAACTTTTTGGTTGTAGTATTTGTATAATGAATATGTCGATTCACCATGTGAGTCACTTGCAAGTTCAAGTCCATGAGATCAATATATGGAATATTATTTGTGTGTAATAATTTGGTGGTCTTTGTAGTCATACATGGACATTGTTGTCTCCACTTTCGATTGTAACACAACCATCTTGAAAATTCCCCTTTCATAATCTAATGTGCTCTTAAGCTGCATTAGAGGAAGTGGTTGATTCTCTTTGATTCTAATGTCTCTCTTCCTCTCTTCAAAGGCTTTCTTGGATATTTCCATGAATTGTTCTACAATTGACATGTGTCTAGGCTTGGACACCTCTCCCGACTCTTTTGCCTCTATACCTAACATGGTGGAGGGTATGGTCTCCAAAGTAAATTTATATGTTTTGATGGAGTGGCCATCTAACTATTGTATAATATTAGAGCCTTTGACTCTATCTCCTCATCATGTTCATCATCCTCATCACCTTCTTCTTTACATGTCCTAGTTGTCTTTGAGATAGGCTCCTCTCCTTCATCAACCTCCATAGGTTCTAAAGTTCTTGTTTCTTACTATAGATATGATAAATTTTGACTCAGTTGGATGTAGGATGGATTTGAATTTTTCCCAAGTAGATTTTTTTTCACAATATTCTACCATGATTTTGAATCTTGCTTATGGTTCCCTCGATCCTCATCTTTTCTCAATTCATAGATGAGATTATGCGGATCATACCTCCAAGCCGTGGTTTGTGGAAAATCAAAACCTTCCAATATATTTTCCATGAGCTCCAAAACATTTCTTGAATTCACACAAATGATCCCTCCTTATGAGCAATATGGAACATGATTGTTGCTTTCCTTGAGGTGAGATGTACATTGTCACTAGCATATCTCTGTTGGAGTATTCCAGAGAAAAAATGCAAGGGGTTAGGAATGCAAGTAGTTGATATGGATGGCCTTCAAAACCATATATTCTGATCACTGTGTATTCCTTGAAAAGGTACCAGTCACCCACTCTAGTGTCTAGGGTAACTTACAGCTTTTCCCTAAGGAAAGAAGGGAATCTAGGCATGCGTTGGTTGTGAAAAAGAGTATAAAAATTTGAACTGAAGTAAAAAATATAATCAAATAAGCCTTTATTGTTTTACGGCTTATAGACCATGGTTACCCACTCATAAAATGGAAATAAATTATTGTGCTCATTGACCATTCTAGGTTTCAGATGCTCTAGATAAGTGTGTTGTTGAGGTATGAACAAGTGGACTAAATAATTTTGGCAGCGAAAGGACTTTCCTTCCCAAAACTCTATTATATGGGAGTGTATTTCATCTGGAAAATTGTGGGAAATAAAATTTGGTGCAGGCCTTGGTGATCGGAAGGTGTAAGGATATCAAAAGGCATAGGATGGTCTTTGTTATATAAACATTAGTGTTAAGACCTAGGACTTGGTAAATCATGGATAAAGACAACTTTGACATGGAATAAAATTTACGCTATGGTAAGGGGGGTGACTAGATGGAGGGACCACTCCTCCTTGGACAACATTGTTAACCATTTGTTATTGGATTTTTGGTCTGAGGTTAATCCAATTTTCAACGATTTCTTATTTATTTATCCTTTCTAATTTTTTCCTGTCAGAAAATGAAAACATGTCCACAATGCCCTCTAGAGTTATTATAATTATCTCCTTTCCATATTGGGATGAGGAAATCACTCTTTTGTCTGGCAGGTACAAGCATGCACACCAGGTCACCATCTCTGAAAAATGGAACATGTATGGGATAACAACAAAGACAAGGTTTGATGCTTACATATTATTGTGATCTCCTATCATTGCACTATTGTTCAACACAATTTGAATGCTTTCCTTCATATCATTCGTATTCAACATTGTGTCCCATACATTTTCCTTTCTATCAATAAAATATATATCTTTGGCTTTCTCTTTTCTCTGGACATGAATGGAACTTTTAGCTGATGAGGAATCCATTGGAATAGGGGAAATTTGTTAATAATAAATTGTTGACTCAAGAGGATAATAAGACAAAAGAAATTTTCTCTTAGAAAATCAAGGTGTGCCACATGGAAAGTGTGGATTGGACAGAGGTTGGGGGAATAATATTTTTGAATTTCAAAATTTAGACACAGTGAAACTAACTAGTGTGTGCAATAAAGTTGAATTTGATGTCTCTTGAGACAATTGAGTCGGGATTGAGTAGGTATAGGAGTAAATTAGGCTTGGGGATACATTTGAGGGGTCAATTGAGTGATACAGGGATTTTATTTTTTGAAACGATGAATTTCAAAGCATGTGTTTTTAACCAAGGGCTATGGTTTGTCTTTTAGGGCTAATTAATGTGAATTTGGCAAGAGCAAGTCATTAAAATGTAGATTTATAGGCAAAGGCACATTCACGATTTCTATTTGAAAATTTGAGCTTCAAAGACACAAAACTTACCAAATAATTTCAACAGTGCATGCGAGCTAAGCTGGAGGGTGAATTTTGGCTTGAGGGGTCCTGACCCAGGTTCAGAGTTAAGGTTAACCAACAAAACCCTCTTACTACTGGCCCTTTCGACAGTGACCTACTTGCGCAACTCAAAGTCTCACCTAAATCAGTATGGGGGGGTGCTGGAACCAGGTTTCCACACCTTGAGAGATAATTAAATGATGTGGGTGTATTCATATCTAAAATAAATATGAACTAACCTTCGCGACAGAAGCCCTAACCAAAAACCCTAAATAGGCAGATTTAGGTCAATTTACGCAGGTTAAACTGTGTGCGCACATATACAGATTCTGAAATCCTTTGAATAGTCCTTAATACATATCATTTAAGCTCAAAAAAAATAGATCCATTCATTTATCATTCATCTAAGGTAGAACACAGTTGTGTAACCAATCTAAACATAGATAACACAATAAATAGAAATAGCATACAGAAACAGATCATAAATCAGAATACAGATGCATTTGATATTCATATTTCTTCCAAAACGTTCCTTTATTCATCCATAGTTTAGATCTTCCTTACAATACCTTAGTTACACCCGTGCACACGACCAGTAGGGGCCTTCTAAACCCAGAAAAGTTTTCCTTTTAGCTTAGAACATATCAAAACATAGTTCATACTTCTTACTTCTTCTCTACTCGACTCGATCTAGACTCCTATTTATATCTTTAGCTTGCGCTCATCTAAGGTCTGCAAACTATGGTTTGCAGCCCCTATTTCTACCCTTTTTCCCATTACAACTCATGAGGGGCTTTGACCCACCCTAAAGCCCCTTGACCTGTGCTGCGCACAACTTAACTTACAAAAAATACTAAATTTTTATCCAAAATTTGGTCCTACGAGACCCCGCTCCAACAAGCCCCCAACACAGTCTTGTGACTCGTCCCGAGTCACAGTGGTGCTAGGTTCTTCATCTTGGTCTGAAATTCTTCAATGGTAGCAACAAAGGGTGCCAAGACACTTGCGCTTTGATTATTTGCACTTTTTTTTGTGTCCACCAACTTCTAAGATGTCAGCCCTTCTACAGCTAGGTTGATGCTTTGATAAGTTTGGTTCAAGTTTTTGATAGCTGCATCTAGATCCTGTGACAGCTTCATCGCCTCATCAACCCATAGCTTCATGTGCTCTATCACGATCTGTTTCTTTCTCCGCAACTCCTCTACTTCGCCGCACAAGATTTGGCTAGTCTGCAAGCGGGCCATGTGCTGAGCAGGTACAAATGTAGGTAGGGCCTCCTAGAGGTTGTCGAATGCTTGCTCCTTAGCACACAATTATTGAGAGATTTTATTGACCAGTGGATCTGTTTTCACACTAGATGTCCACAGTCCCATTATTGTTTCTAGCAGCACAGATCCCTTGTTAACTATGGTAGCGATACTTTTTGATGCTTCCTTAACTAAGGCCACCCACTATGCACGCACCTTCGGGGAAGTATCTGGCTGTAGCTTATCTTGTAATGCGGTGATCTGCTACTCAAATTCTGCTTTGACTATCTATACCTCTGACCGGGAAGCCTTTAGCGCGGCTACTAGACTCTCAAATTTTACCTGTGGTGTAGTTGATGCAAGAATGGCCACCTCTGGGAGGTCATCGTATAGTCTTTCGATCAAATTCTCTAGCTCTGCTTGCTGAGCTAAAGCCACCTGCTACATTATCTGGGCTTGGAGTGATTATTTGGTCTTCGTCGCAACCTTCTACTCAGCTTTTCTCCACTGTTTTTGTACGTGCGCCTCCCTGCATTGTAGCTCATCCTTGATGATGATCTAAATCACATGTAGCTTTCCACTCAGCAGCATGGATAAATCTATCCTGACCTCTGGGCAGGTCTACACTTGCATGTGCAGTTCTGGTTGCTCCAAAGTGATTGTTGTGCTTGGGAAGGGGAAGATCTTGTTGTCCGTTGTGGTGATTATCATTGTTGTAAGTTGGCTTTCTTGAATCGGCCTCACTTGATTCAAGCTTGCCTGTATATTATCAGTCTTTAACTAGAGTACCTACAATCCTGATTTTAATGCTTCGATTGCAGCCTTGTAATGTTCTTATATGGCAGTCCATCTGTCTTCAGAGGCAGATGTGACTACATTTGTTATATTTTCTAGATCATCTTCTGTCAGAGTGACCTCTTTAGTTCCTCCAACTTTAGAGCCTTTCCTCTTATTTCACAGCCCCTTGGGGGTTTCTACACCACGCTTCATGCCGCGTGGATATTCCACACCAGTGCCATCCAACCCACCGATGCCTCCAAGGTATACATCGGCTTCTCCTCCAAGATATTGCTCCGTGTATTTTTCTGCTTCTTGTTCTGCATCTTTTTCAACATTTTTTCTGCACCCATTTCTACATCTTTTTCAGTGCGTGGCTCTGCTTCCTTATCTTTGTCTCCTAGTGTTGTCTCTTTTCTAGAAGTGGATTCAGTAATAGTTTGGGTGGAGCCGATCCCCACCTTCCACGTTGTTGGCTAGGTCGCAATGACCCAGTCAATCTTTGCTTCGGTCACCATGAAGGGAAAGTTATACTAGACTATATCGTTGCACGCCCTAGCCTTCACATGGTGCATGGTAACCTGAAAGTTTGCAATGCTTTTATATTTTTCAAACTTTGTTGGGGATAATCTAGGTCGCGAATGTATTGTTGCCTCCAGCGCGCCCTCAAATAGAACCCAAAATATTTTGTTCTCCTTTACGCGCTTGGGGTTGGTTGAATCCCACAAATTGGCGTAGCACGCCCCCTCGCATATGACAGGCTCCAACTCTAGGAGTACTGCACCCTCTGGAGTCTCCCACGCTACCAGCTCAATCAGCAGTAACAGCCATGAGTAGAAAAAATTATTTCCTTCTTCTTGCGCCTTGTGCATGTGGTCTAGGAATTCTTGGCAAAGGTATTAGGACTAGTTGTAGCTGACCCCCTTCTCGCATTGGCCTGCCAACACAATTACATGTGCAGGGACAGTCTTTGGGCAACACTTGTGCATCAATTTGCAGCCTAGGACTAAGGTTCCTAGGCACACCCCTAGGTCTTCAATCTACTGCACCAGGAATCCCCTGGCATCCCGTCCGACATGGTAATATTTTTTCATCTTCGCAGCAACCTTGATCTCATTGCTCTTCCAAAATTTAGCCATGGGATGGGGCCCCATCTTGCGTAGTTTGATGATCCAGTGGATCACCATGGTGTCTACTGGAATCTTTCCTTGAATCAATAGGCAACCTTAGTGCAGTAATGCTAGCAGCTAGCGCATAGACATGGTGGTGATAGGGCACCTCACGAAATGAGGAATCCTCAGCAGATTAAGTATCCCAGCATTGCTCAGCCCTCGCGCCCACGACATAGGATCAAACTTCACCACATCATCATAGAGCACATGCTCCAAGTAATATTTCAGCGCCAACTCAGGGAATGTTTCCTCGTTTTCCAAATCATAATCGTCGAACTTGACATGGGGGATCTTGCCAAACATATCTTAAATAAGGGGGGCGTCCTACGAGAACAGTGACATCTGAGGGTAGTCCCTCACCATGTCAAAATTATTTGGCATGCACACAGAGTTTCTACGTGGCTTGTTAGTGTCATTCTTTGCATACTTCCACCAGGGATCAAAACACATTTTCATGTGCATCTTAGGTGTCTCAGATTGAATAAATGTTTCATCATTCCATTAGGTCATGAATAATAAATTGTTCCGCTGGTGGTTTTCCTTGTCAATAAACTCCAATATCTCCAAGATTCATATTTCTGACTCATTCCCATGTCCCCTTGAGCATAATAGCACTTATGGAAATTCTCTTTTCACTTGAAAGTTTTTAAGTCAAAATCTCATTCAAAGTCAGGTCAAAAAGCAGTCCTATTAGGTCATTAGGGTTTTTCATTTTTCAAGGTCATTCCTTTATTCTGATGAGGTCATAACATATATGAGATGGATTTATTATGATCATCATGATGTATTCATTATGTTTTAGGGATTATATATTCAGTTTCGGGACTTTTTATCAAAATGTCATTTTGATAAAAAGTCACCCATGTAATTTATTTAAATTTCTTCAATTGTAATTTTATGTTATAATATGTAATAAATGTAATAATGTATATGTAATAAATGTAATTTTATGTCAAGCCTCAGTGAGCAAACGAAAATGCCAACTCCATGACTTCAACAACCTTCAATGTAAACAGTGCCAAAGAGTATCAGTGATAAAAGGAAAAAGACATCAAACATTAGAAATTGGGTTTTTCAAGTTAAATTAAATCCACATGCCTATAAAGCTTATCAAACATTTCAAATAAGTCATTGTCGCCTTTCAAAACATCAGGATCATTCAGCAAAGAATAATTTCTAATTTTTTTGAGCGAAATTGGGCAAAATTTCTCAGTGATGCGCATTTGAACCGGTGTTGCGTACCTGCTCAGTGGCATTGCGCCCTTGCCAGTAGATTCTGGTGTAATGTTTGAAGGCGCTGCGCATTTGGACAAGCACTGCGCGCTCACACAGTGGCATTGCGCACCTAGACAGTGAACTTTGCTAAGTGTTCAAGTCATTCAAACAAGTTCAAAACACTTCCAAATTTCTCCAAAAGTCCTCCAAGCACTTATAAGCAGTAAGTACATATCATAAGCCTTATTTCTAAGCTATTTAGTCACTCTTGAATGAATTTAAGTGGAACCCTAAAATAAACCCTAATTTTAGTTTGTGAACATTGTCTATACACTTGTTTCATCCTCCTAAGTCTCATCTCATTTTACTTGTACCCTAGGGTTTTATAAGTCAGAGTTTTAAGATGTTAGAAGAAGAAGATAGTGGTGTTGGTGAGACACAAAGGCCAAGAAGAAATGTTCATAAGGGAGGGAAAATAAATAGGTTTGAACCCATCACTACAAGAGAACTCATGGCCTCTCCTCTCACTGTGTCTTGCTTTAAACATGTGGGTTGCTTTGAGTTCTATGAGAGAGTGCAACAAGTCCAAAATAACCCAGAGTTAACAAGATTGTTCATCACCAATATGCATGACAAAAAGGTCATTCTTGCTGGGGTTACCTTTGATATGTCCACCAATGCCATTGCAGCTGCTACAAGGATCCCTAGTGTGGGAGAGAGGTGGTTTTAACAAGAGAACTTGGATATGAGCTATTATGAACCGTACCTCAAACCTAGGTATAAGGATGACAAGAAATCAATTTTCCCTTTCTCTCATCTCCTTGACCGGTATGCCCCTATGATGAAAATAATAATGAAGTATTTCACTTGTGAGGGGAGGTTTACCCGGCTCTACTCATACCACATCCGACACCTCATGAATTTCACTAGAGTTAGAATGCTACACTTACCTTACTATATTTTCTGCAGCATTGACAAGATGGCCTATATTGTGCAAAGGAGGGATTACAATCATCAAATGAAGAGTATTTTTCATCATTCACTCATCAAGATGGTGGTCATGCATCAACTTCAGCAGAAAAACATTTCCTGGGATGCATTCATTGCAAATGAGGTTTTCACTACTCCACCCAGTCATCATGAGCGGGATATTCCTTCATCATCTCATCCTCTTGTATTCAATTCTCCATCACATCCTGTTGTTCATACATCACCACCCACTCATATTCATTCACCTCATGTTGATCCTACTTCATCACCTTTCTATAACCCTTCACCATCACATCATGATACCAGAGCATCAAGCAGTGAAAGGGACATTAAGGTAGCTTGCACTAAAATGACTGATATTGAGCCCTTTCCCTTGACATATCAGAGAGGCCAAAGGCATGTGTTTACTTCACATGGTGTGAAAGGGGCCATGCCTTCTTCATTAGAAAAGGCAATAGAGGCTATCATTTTTTAGCAGGAGGACAAACATGAAACTGAGCAGGAGTTTCATTTGATTAACATTGATGATGGGGATGATGTTAGAATCACCAATGCATTGATCGGAGGCAAGGAGGCCAAGACTAGTGATCTTCAAGCTAATCTTGGTAAAGCACAATACGTGATTGACTTTCCTGAGCTAGAGAATCAGTGGTTGAAGACTAAGCAAACCATCAGTGAGGTCAAGACAATCAGAGCTCAGAGAGAGGAAAGAAAGGCCAAGGCCTTGCTAGAGGAAACGTTGAGAAAATTTGATGATAGTGATGATGAGGAAGATCAGCTTCCAAGACAGAGACTGAGGAAAATTGAGCTAAAGAAGGCTTTATCTTGGGAAAGGAAGAAAGAGGTTGAATTGGAAGAGCAGCTCACTCCAAGTGAATTGCTTGCCATAGAGATTAGCAGAGATAGAGATTCTTGGCTTGAGAGAGAAAATTTGCATCTGGAGGGCCTACTAGAGAAGGCAAAGAAAGACATTGGCATTCAGAGGAAGATGGAAAAACACTATGCCATGAGAAACAAGATTGCAAGGGCCAAGCTCAAATGAGCCCATGCAAAGATTCAGACTTTGACTGAGTCAAAAGAGAAGGAGAAGTTTAACATTCTTGATGAGGTGTCCCTCCAAGCCTCCAACCCTTGATCAGCAAGCAATTCCAATTTTGGCACACCTCATGCAAATTTTTATCTTTTGACAGTTTAGCACATAGAAAATTAGCTAAACACACAGCGCCACTGGTGCTGCGCTCTTTTTTGGGACATCCAAATGGAAAATGGTCATTATCCTCATGTTCACAATGATGACTACATCAACCTCAGTAACTTTCAAGAGATTTGGAGCAGAATTGGTCCCTCAAAGAGGCAAAAAAACATCAAAAAATCGTGTTCCTGCCCTCTTTTTGACCCTGGTGTTGCGCGTTTACCAATCTTGGGAGAATAGGTTTTTGATAGCGCAGATGGACACCATTTTGGAAAATGGAGGCATATTTGGAAACTAGACTTAGAGATATTTCCAATGAACTATCATGGAGCACATTTGGACATCGAGAATACCTCCAAAATTTGGCTGCAATACAGGCCATTTTTTCTGTCATGGCGTTGCACGTTTACCAAGGAATTGGCAATTTTCACTGCTTTCAGTATTTTTGAATTTTTGACTTTTTAATTGGGAAAATGGGAAATTACTGATGTAAATAGTCAAGATGGATTTAAATATCATTTTTTCACTTTTATCTATGGTATATGCATCAGATAAGTCTCCTAGGAGGTCAAATGAATCAGTTTCCTCTCTTTTAGAGGCAAATTGTTGAGTTTTCCTAGTCTTCAGATTCTTGTTTAGGAGTAGGTGAAACAGATCCTCTTCTCATGGATTCGACTCCCTGAAGCTAGGGAGAGTGGTTTTGAAGTCTATTTGATGTATTTTCTCAGTCATTTGTTGAAGTGGGACTCACTTGGAGCTTTGGCATATCAAGGGACATCTTTGTTGTTGGGAAAAATACTGAGAGGGGGGGTGAATCAGTATTTTTATCTGTCAATCAAATTTTTACTTTTCTTTTCTCAAACACCCATGCGCTACTTTACAGAGCAAAACTAGCGTATATACGCGGATATCCTTAAGGAAACTCGCGTATGCTTAGATTTCTTATTATGCATATAATTCTTATCTTATATTATTGCATCATACATTCATTAGATGTTTAGTAAGCAGTAGACATGTGCAGTAAGAACAGAATAAATCAACACACATAAGCATCACACGTGAATGCCAGGATTTTAGGTGGAAACCCAATTCGGGAGAAAACCACCGATATCGTCGTCTCAGTTTTCAATATTTATTATAAAGAAAACATCTTACAACAATGTATTGGTGCAGACTCATACCAGCACGCAGGCACCCACCTGTAGAAGGCTACAACCTTCTCTCGTTTACCAGCCTCTCCTGGAAGGGAGCTACTACCCCCCTGCTCTCGTTTACCAGCTATCACTGGAAGGGAGCTACTACACCCTTACTGAAGGCTTCAACCCTCAGCACCACTGCAGACCATGTTTCATCAATTTTTAAACTGGATCAAACAGCTTCAACACAACCCTTCGCTTATCAACGAATATACTTCACCCAATGCTTCAAACAAAACAGTGAAACCACTATAACCAGAATATCAGAGATAACCCAGACTTCGGAATAGATATGCAGAAACACATTCAACCTTGAGCAATCATTAGTTCAGATACCATACACGCTTTTATTTAATCAGACTCGCGTATACACGTGCTTTTCATGAAACGAACCTGTGTATACATCTGTGCATTTTTCAAAGAAAAACCTAACTGCCCATACACGCTTTTATTGAACCAGATCCGCGTATACACGCGCTTTTCATGAAATGAACCTGCTTATAGATCTATAAAAGATAAATTTTGAAGAACAGATCAGATCTATGAACTTACCCAGATTTCTTCAATTTCTTCATCAGATTTGTGCCAGGTCTTCATCACTTCTTTTCAGATCATCTTAGAGATTCATCATTTCTAGATCTAGAGATCTTTAAACCTTCATCATATTCATAGGTGCATCATAGATTCATATCTATCAATTAATAACAGAATTCAACCATGCAGATATACTTCAGAGTGAAGTATTCATTAATGCCCAGACACTTGCACACCTTTGCACTATGAATTTCTTCTCCTTATATAGATTTAGCCTTTGTCAATACCATGAGCCAAAACCACACAACTTCTAATGGTATTCCTGGACGGGATCAAATAGATATTCAAGTGCTCAATACAATGGGTCAATACCATGGTAAGAACCCCTGGTTTTATAAATTTAGAGCGCAATTAGGCATACACGACTTGGCACGTACGTTTCCGCATACATACGCTATTTCGCCTTAACAAACCCGCGTATGCATAGTAACATACCTTATTTAGAATTTCTTTGGAACTTCCTGAAATTCCTTTCTTCTGTTACTCCTGAGTTGATCTGTAGATACATCATCTTTACATATTTAACACATAGGTTTCTTATAGGCAACTCATCAAGTAGGTTTCCATCAAGGACAACTTCACCAAGTAGGTTGTCATCCAAAGACAACTCATCAAGCCAATTTCCATCAAGAACAACTTCATCAGTCAGGTTGTCATCAAGGACAACACATTGCACCATATAGCCAAAAATCTAATTTCATCAAGTAGCCATCAACTTTATTAAGTAGGTTGCCATCAAGGACAACATTCTTCATCATATTGCCAACAATCTCCCCCTTTGGACTTGATGGCAACCATGATGGTGTTTTGATCATCACAATAGATAGATACATTGATTATAACCATTATTCAAATACCATGATACTCTCCCCTTATTCAAACACCATGTTACACTCCCCCTTTGACATCAAGGGCAAAGGGCGGATCAAAGCCAAGACAATGTTTTTCTCCATAGGTAGAAAGAAGAGCTTTGTAGATCTGATGTTCGCTGAAGTTACCATGCTCCACCTGAGTTCATGTTGAAACTTCAAACATATTTTTTAATGAAGTACATGACTCTATGACCTTTCCTATCACCAAGGACTCATACTTACAACAATGATCCAACCAAGTGGATTTACATATGTGACACAAGTACCCAACCAAGTGGGTTTACACATTTTAATTCAACTACCCAACCAAGTGGGTTTACAGAATTGACTAAGCCCTTTACAAGACTGAATATTACAATTTACATCATTGGTCATAGCATGTTCATCAAATTACACATATGAATTTTTATAACCAATATCAAAAAGACCTCAAGAGAGATCATAATTCAGAATCATCATAATGCCAACAATGCATTATATTCAGCAAGGCTAATGCTCCCCCTGAAACTGTGCATCCAATGCATCCTTTCCATATGTTAGCTCTCTTCAGCAGCACCTTTGAACAATTTCAACAACCAATCCTCAAGGCATCTTTCACAATAAAGATCAATAAATACCAGTAGCTCCAATGGAGAATACTATACGACATGGAGATTCTAATCGATCTTTATGGAGTTGTCTTTGAAGAATGCGACCCCAAAGAACAAAAATTGTCGGCAACCAACCATACGCGGTTTTACGTGCTTATAAACTCACGTATATCTGTGGCTTGTCTTCTGGAAACACGTAATTTAATCTTACGAATTTAAGATTCAATTTGCAAGATGCAGAGACTACTCCCAGCTTCTGTCTGCGATATTCGAACGCTTCCCTGGGTAGAGGTTTGGTAAATATATCGGCAACTTGTTCTTTGGAGGGAACATACTCCAACTTCACCTTTTGTTCAAGCACTTGTTCACGTAAGAAGTGATACTTGATGGGAATGTGCTTGGTCTTGGAATGCATAACAGGATTCTTTGAGATACTGATGGCGCTTGTATTATCACACATAATGGAGATAGGAGGTGAACATTTGATTTGAAAGTCTTGTAAAGTTTTCATCATCCAAAGAAGTTGAGTGCAACATGATGCGGTAACTACATATTCTGCTTCTTTTGTAGATAAGGAAATAGAGTTTTGCTTCTTGCTGAACCAAGATACTAACCAGGGCCCCATATAGAATGCACCGCCACTAGTGCTTTTTCTATCATCAATATTTCCAGCCCAATCTACATGAGTGTAAGCATGAAGAGTAAGATAAACATTCTTTGGATACCATAGTCCAAAGTCTTGAGTTCCTTGTAGATATTTGAATATTCTTTTGACAGCCTGAAGGTGAGACTCTTTTGGATTAGTTTGGAATCGTCCAACAATCCCAACAGCATTCATAATGTCCGGTCTATTCCCAGTGAGATAAAGTAGACTTCCTATCATAGATCTGTATTCTGGTTGATTCACCGTGGGGGAATCATCATGAGAACTGAGATTACATCCGGTTATCATTGGTGTACTTACAGGTTTGCATTCTTCCATGCCATACTTCTTCAGAATTTGCTTAAGGTATTTTTCTTGTGATAAGAATATACCATCTGTAGTTTGATGCACTTGCAAGCCAAGAAAGAATGTTAGTTCCCCAAGTAAAGACATTTAAAATTCTTGCTGCATGACAGAAGCAAATTTCTGACTCATAGATTCTTCATTACTTCCAAAAATGATATCATCAACATATACAACCACAATCAATAGTTTATCATTTTCAATTTTTGTGTATAATTTACTATCAGCAGACCCCTTTGAAAATCCTTGTTGATGAAGATATTTGTCAAGACGATAATACCATGCCTTTGGAGCTTGTTTGAGACCATATAGAGCCTTTTTAAGTCTACAAACAAGATTTTCATCATTTCCCAAAATGAATCCTTCTGGTTGTTCTATATAAACTTCTTCTTCTAGATCACCATTGAGAAATGCAGATTTAACATCCATTTGATAAACTTTTATTTGTTGAGAGCTTGAAAAGGCAAGAAACATTCTTATGGCTTCAAGTCTAGCTACAGGAGCAAAAGTTTCTTCAAAGTCTATACCTTCTTGTTGAGTATACCCCTTGCAAAAAAGTCTGGCTTTGTTTCTTACAACATCCCCATTCTCATTTAACTTGTTTTTGAATATCCATTTAGTTCCAATGACATTTTTGTTATGAGGTCTTGGTACTAATTCCCAAGTGTGATTCTTTTCAATTTGATCAAGCTCTTCATTCATGGCTTGAACCCAACATTCATCTTTGCTAGCTTGATTTACATTGTGAGGTTTAATAGTAGATAGAAATGCCAGATAGCTGGAAGATCCCACAAGATTCCTTCTTGTTTGTACACCTGATTCCTTCTCTCCCAAAATTTGAGATTCTGGATGATTCTTTTGAACATATCTAGATGGAGCCTTTTTAGATAAATCATCTTCAGGTTCTTCATTGGGTTCACTGTCTATATCATTGCTATTTGAAGTAGAAGGACATAAGTCACCATCTTCTTCATTTGTTGTTTGTTTTTCTTCCTTTGGAGCTACAGGAGACTCATCAATAGCAATATCAATACATTCAACAATCTTCCGAAGTCTTTTATTGTAAAATTTATATGCTCTACTTGTAGAGGAGTAACCAGGAAGTATTCCTTCATCTGCTCTAGGTTCAAACTTGCCAAGTTTTTCATCATTATTTTTGATAAAGCATTTACTTCCAAAAACTCTAAAATGCTTCACAGATGGAGAATTACCATACCAGAGTTCATATGGATTTTTGTCACTATTTACACGAACATGTGCCTTGTTGAGAATGTTTACCGTTGTATGTGCTGCTTCTCCCCAAAATGTGTCAGGTGTTCCAGAATCATCAAGCATAGCTCTAGCCATTTGTTGAATTGTTCTATTCATTCTTTCTGCTACGCCATTTTGTTGTGGAGTTCCAGCTACAGAAAATTTTCTTTTATGCCATGTTGTTCACAAAATTCAAGGAATTCATTTGAAGTATATTCTCCTCCTCAATCAGATCTAAGACATTTGAGTTTTAGATCTATTTCATTTTCAACCAGAGCCTTGAAGATCTGAAATTTCTCAAATGCTTCATCTTTGTGCTTAAGCAACCCAATCCAACACATTCTAGAGAAATCATCAATAAATAAGATATAGTATTGTTCACCACGTGGTGAATTTTTCCTCATAGGTCCACATATGTCAGTATGAATGAGTTCAAAAGGCCTACTTGATGATCCTTCCTTTGCATTAAATTGCACTCTGGTCTGCTTGCCGAATTGTCAAGATTTTCATATGATACTTTCAGGTAGGTAATATTGGGAAGACCACGAACAACATTAAGTCTGCTTGATTTGTTGATCTGAGAGAAGCTTAGATGCCCCAGCCTTCTATGCCATAGCCAATTTTCTGAAGATTGACTCAAGTAACATTGTTCTTTGCAGTTCTTCAATACATACATGTTGCTTGGAGTTCTTTTTCCTTTTATAATTGTTTTACCTGTATCAAGATCATGAACCACACATTCTTTTGAACTAAAGACAACTTCAGTTCCTTGATCACACATTTGACTTACACTTAACAGGTTATGCCTTAAGCCATCCACATACATGACATCATTAGCCTTAACCTTTTCTTTTAGAAACACAGACCCTTTTCCTTTAATTATAGCAGGATTATCATTTCCAAATGTAACTTTATTTTCCTTTTCTAGAGCACTATATGCAAGAAGTTTGTTTTTGTCACCTGTCATGTGTCTTGAGCATCCACTTTCAATGTACCATTGATTTTCTTCACCTTCTGCGAATAATGCTATGCCACAATTTTCAGCCTGTAATTCCTTCTTTTTCCATACTTTGGATCTTGAAGGAAAATGCTCTTTTGGCTGAACTTTGCTCCTGCATTCAGATTCTTCATGCCCAAAGTTATTGCAATAAGTACATTCAGCTTCATTTAGAAGAGGAGAAAAGTTGTTATAGGTATTCTTCTCAAATTCAATCCTTTTCTTTCTTGCTTCTCTAGTCATGATAGTTTTATATGCAACACATTGAACAGCTTTATGACCAAAATTGTGACATGAGAAACATTGTCCATTGAAGAAGAAATTTCTGCAATCATGAAATCTTCTACAGGGATTTACCTGTTGATTAGTGTTTCTTTGAGAGATATTCCTGTTAGTGTTCTTTGAATTGAGATGATCATGCTTTACCTGCAATGATTCTTTATTCCCTTACTGAGTGGTAGAATTTTGTAAACCAACTGTAACTGCTTTTAGATAATTTGGTGCTGAAGCTTGAGAGGATTCTTCGGTATATCCAAGACCTGTTTTTATAAGAGGAGAACGTTGTACCTTGATAATCTCATCTAAGGTTTCAGATCCTTTAGCAAATCTAAGATTCAGAGTCTTTACTTTCTCAGAATATTTTCTTAGACTTACCACTTCACATTCTAATTTCTCAATGTGTTTCTTTGCTTCTTCAACCTGCTTTTCCAGAGTCTCTATAGTTATTTTCCTTTCTTATAAGAGTATTTTACTTTCTTTTAAGCATATTTTGAGTTGATTTTTTTCTTCAAGAAATTCATTGTCCTCTAGAGCATCCACAAAAATATCCTTTTCTTCTCTAGATTCAAATTCCATGAGAAGTCTAAGATCTTGTTCACATTCTTCTTCACTATCAGATAGCCCATCACTGTCTTCATGAATATAGTAACTTTTTCTAGTGTTAAACCGATTCTTATTCCTTCTTGCTACTTCCTTCCCTTTTGCAGGTGTTTCTTTATGAGGACACTTAGCAGCATAATGACCAATTCTTCCACACTCAAAACATTTGAAAGGAATCTTACCTCTGAATCGTCCTGTGCCAAGTTGGATTTTCTTTACAAAAGTTTCCTCATCTTCTTCTGAGATATATCCTGATCCTTCTGCTTCTTGTACTTCTTTCCCTTTTGTAGAAGCTCTAAAGATAGCCTCTTTGACTTTAGATGGTCCTCCTCTTCTCATTTCATATGCGGTTAGTATGCCATGAAGTTGTACTACAGTAAGATTTTGAAGATCCTGTTTTTCTTCAAGAGCAGAAACTTTTGACTCAAATTTTGCTGTTAGTGATCTTAAAATTTTCTCAACCAAAGTAGATTCGGTTATTGTTTCTCCCAGATTTCTCATAAGATTTACAACATCATCAACACGTAAAAATAAACTGGCAATACTCTCATCACTATGCATCTTCAAATTTTCATATTCAATTCTGAGAGTTTGGAGTTTTGCACCTTTTACCTTTGCATCACCTTCATAACTTAGAATGATTTTGTCCCACATTTCCTTTGCTGTATTTAGCTGCATGACTTTGACAAATTCATATTCAGTCAAACTTCCCGTTATAGCATTGACTAGCTTTGCATTTGATTCATAATTCTTCTTTTCATTCTGATCTGTTGGTATTGTAGTTGGATATTGATATCCTTGTACAAAAATGGCCCATACATATATTCCTATAGACTGAAGATAGGACCTCATCCTTGTTTTCCAAAAGATTAAATTTCTTCCATTAAATACAGGAGGCTTGATAGATGATGTTCCATCTTGATTGCTCATCTTGCTTGATCTTCCTTCTAGCGGCTAAGCTTTTTCAGAAGGACCTTCTCTGATACCAATTGTTGGGAAAAATACTGAGAGGGGGGTGAATCAGTGTTTTTATCTGTCAATCAAATTTTTACTTTTCTTTTGTCAAACACCCATACACTACTTTACAGAACAAAACTAGCGTATATACACGGATATCCTTAAGGAAACTCGCGTATGCTCAGATTTCTTATTATGCGGATAATTCTTATCTTAGATTATTGCATCATACATTCATTAGATGTTTAGTAAGCAGTAGACATGTGCAGTAAGAACAGTTTTAATCAACACACATAAGCATCACACATGAACACCAGGATTTTAGGTGGAAACCTAATTCGGGAGAAAACCACCGCTGTCGTTGTCTCATTTTTCAATATTTATTATAAAGAAAACATCTTACAACAATGTACTGGCGCAGACTCATACCAGCACGCAGGCACCAACCTGCAGAAGGCTACAACCTTCTCTCGTTTACCAACCTCTCCTGGAAGGGAGCTACTACCCCCCTGCTCTCGTTTACCAGCTATCACTGGAAGGGAGCTAGTACACCCTTACTGAAGGCTTTGACCCTCAGCACCATTGCAGACCACGTTTCATCAATTTTCAAACTAGATCAAACAGCTTCAACACAACCCTTTGCTTATCAACGAATATACTTCGCCCAATGCTTCAAACATAACAGTGAAACCAATGTAACCAGAATATCAGAGATAACCCAGACTTCAGAATAGATATGCAGAAACACATTCAACCTTTGGCAATCATTAGTTCAAATACCATACGCGCTTTTATTTAATCAGACTCGCGTATACACGCGCTTTTCATGAAACGAACCTGCGTATACATCTATGCTTTTTTCAAAGAAAAACCTAACTGCCCATACGCGCTTTTATTGAACCAGATCCATGTATACACGTGATTTTCATGAAATGAACCTGCGTATAGATCTATAAAAGATAAACTTTGAAGAACAGATCAGATCTATGAACTTACCCAGATTTCTTCAATTTCTTCATCAGATTTTTGCCAGGTCTTCATCACTTCTTTTCATATCATCTTAGAGATTCATCATTTCTAGATCTAGAGATCTTTAAACCTTCATCATATTCATAGGTGCATCATAGATTCAGATCTATCAATTAATAACAGAATTCAACCATGCAGATATAATTCAGAGTGAAGTATTCATTAATGCCCAGACACTTGCACACCTTTGCACTATGAATTTCTTCTCCTTATATAGATTTAGCCTTTGTCAATACCATGAGCCAAAACCACACAACTTCTAATGGTATTCCTGGACGGGATCAAATAGATATTCAAGCGCTCAATACAATGGGTCAATACCATGGTAGGAACCCCTAGTTTTATAAATTTAGAGCGCAATTAGGCATACGCGACTTGGCACGTATGTTTCCGCGTACATACGCTACTTCGCCTTAACAAACCCGCGTATGCATAGTAACATACCTTATTTAGAATTTCTTTGGCACTTCTTGAAATTCCTTTCTTCTGTTACTCCTGAGTTGATCTGTAGATACATCATCTTTACATATTTAACACATAGGTTGCTTATAGGCAACTCATCAAGTAGGTTTCCATCAAGGACAACTTCACCAAGTAGGTTGTCATCCAAAGACAACTCATCAAGCCAGTTTCCATCAAGAACAACTTCATCGGTCAGGTTGTTATCAAGGACAACACATTGCACCATATAGCCAAAAATCTCATTTCATCAAGTAGCCATCAACTTTATCAGGTAGGTTGCCATCAAGGACAACATTCTTCATCATATTGCCAACATTTGTATATCATTTTTGGCTTGGACATTAATAGAAATTTGCAGTTATTTTCTTGGGATCCATGTGGTATGAGTTTTAGACATAGTTTCCTCTCTGTTATCAATTTGTTTGAATGTATTTTTAATTCATAAACCATTTCATGTCTATAATATACTATATTTCAATTTTGAAAGGCAGAATCCATATGAATTTATGCTCTGTTTTGGAAAATTTAGTATAATGTGTTCATTTTCTTCAGTTTAGGGAATATACATTTCACATGCTTTCCCTAGCCCCTCACCAGTCTATTCATCTCATTTAATTCACTTTGAATGTCTAAATTTTCTACCTACCTTTCCCCTTGGAACCCCTACAAATTTTGACCTAATTTCCTTACCCTAGCTGTTTGGCTCCTCCTAATCCAACAAACCCTAAAATCAAAACCAAAACCCCCTGTACTCCTTAGCTAGCCTAAAATATTTTTCATCCAACCCTCTTGGCCATGATTCTATCGAGAGATCCCTCTCTGATTTGGTAGGGCTAGATACCAAGTCTAAAGTTTAGTTTGAGGTTACCTCGGGATTTCCTTCTCAACCTTAAGGTTATATCCGAGTGATAACATTTTGGCATCTCCACTGGGGAAGAAAAATTGAGATCAGATCAACCCCAATAACTAATTTTCATTGGAATTCTTAAACTTTTGGATGATACGTTTAGAATTTATTCAAAGGCTGAATTGGAAAATTTGTAAAGTGCATATATGGTGTTGAAATTGGACATACTCGCTTCCCAAAGATATACCAGATCCAACCCCAATCCAAATCCTCCTACTATTGTTAGTGATCCTCATAACATTGGAAGAAAAGGTAAAGCTATTGTTGAGACTTCTAGTTCAGTCGAAAATCAATCAGAAGGAAGTTCCATCTCTAGAGCTCATTCATTTCCCGAAGGGTTAAAAAACTTGCAAGATATTGAATTTGATATAAATTTTGAGAAAATTTTATTCTGAATTAAATATTTGAGTTGGATTGACAAGAAATTTGTTGATTCCTCCATTTTCTTCCACCGTCCTATTGAAGACCAGCTCTCACACTCTCAATTAGGGTTTCAATCAAGGTCTCAATCAGAATTTTTACAATCTCTTAAAGATTTGCAGAACTACTCTTCGCAGGTAAGTACTTGGCTGGGAAGCAGACCTCAGATCTCAACTTCTTCTTCCATCACTTCATCTACTGTTACTCAAAATATCCCTCTTCCCCCTCCTTCTTCCTCATCGACTGTCCACACTATTCATTCAAGGACAAGTCTTCCTTTGGTCACATAAGGCATCCAAATCCCTGTGATTAATATTGTTGTTAATCCTCCACCTCCACCTCTAGTCATGGCTGCAAGATACATCCCCTTATTATCCCTTATAATCTGGGTCAAATTCCCGCAGATAACCAAACCAAAATCCCTTTTTTTGATGATACTTAGTCTATAACAGTGCAAAAACATGTAGATAAGATGAATGAATTTTTTCATCTGCATGAAATTGATATAGAGGATGTGAAGATGAGGTTGTTTGCACAAAGCTTAGGAGGGTTTTATCACTCATAAAAATTAAGCATCATTTGAAAAATTCCTAGAGGTTCATGTGTCAAAGGTAGGGTCATAGAATTCATTTTTCATTACTTGGTCACGGAAAATTTTTAATTTAGCCTATCCTAAGGTCTAAACCCACCCTCATTCAAATCCTCTCATGTTACATCAATCATAATTTTCTGATAGATTTAAATTTCCAAGGTTTCTTTACCAAAAATTTCTTTTAAGCCAAGAAACCACAGTTTCGTAGCAAAACACACTGATAAAAGTCACTTTTCGCTACGAAAATGTTGATAGTTTCATAGCAAAAACAATCAAATTTACACTAGATATGCTACGAAAGCACGGTTTCCTGTCTGTCTTATCAGATTAGCTGTTAGGTGTCAGAATATCATTTGGAAAGTGTAAGTTAGATGCCATTCAAGTCATGGAGGGATAAAATCAAGGTACATGCTCAGGTCTGAAGTCATCATCATCAATTTAGGTATGTATGAGTCATCATTGAGTCATGAGAAGGCATCAAAACTTCAAAATCTTTCCTAATTCAGTAATTTCTCATTTCTCATTCCTTCTTGTGTGATATTGAGCTCTGGAGAGCTATTACATTAAACCAAAGTTGTGGCTTGTGTTTTCAAAGGTTTACATTGCACACTATCAAGCGAGGCTGCAAACTATCAAGCGAGGCTATAAATCATCAAGCGAGGTTGTGAAGACATTAAAGAAAACATGGCAGAGAAAAGAAGGACAAATAAAGAAGGACAATGTCTAAGATATGAACCAGCAGATATGAAATAGATCAATGAATATCCAACAATAGTTGAACTCTTCAGAAGAACAGGTTGACATTTTTTCCAAGACTCTGGATAATACACAACAGCTTATCAAATGGACCATTCCATTAAGGAAAGAGGCCAAACATGTCAAGAGGATGAACACACATTTGAAAGCCACCAATAGAAGGTTGAGAAACTAGGTTAAGGACCTCCAAGAGAAGCTTGAATTAATCCATGATGAATTGCACAACAAAGGTCTAAAAATGACAATGCTTGAAGAGCCAATAGGTCAACCCATCATAAATGAGGAAGAAATGCCTAAAGGATCATAAAGTGAGATGGTTTATGGTTTTTAAGGCTAATGGCATGATAGAAACAATTTTTTTGCACTTACAAGTTAAATTTTTGAAGCTACACAAAATTCTGGAATTTTAATTGTTTTCAGCAGTTTCGTAGCGTGCATGGGCTTGAAGAACATCAAAATGCTACGAAATTGTCATGTTTTTGTAGAGAAATTCAAGTTCATTTTCTATCCAAATGAAAAAGTTTTTTGGAAATATGAAAGAGGTTTTTCTTCATCACAAACCCAAATACAAAAACCTCTCTCCTTTTTTGCAAATTCATGTGCCAGAAATTGATAAATTAAATTCGCTACGAAACTATTCTTACAAAATTGTCCTATACATGACTGTTTTAGAAGTCAACTTCAAGTTTATTTTTTGGGAATATGAAATTTTTTTTTGGAAATATGAAAGAGGTTTTCCTTCATCACAAACCCAGTTACAGAAACCTCTCTCAATTTCTGCAAATTCATCTGGTTTTGGAAATTATACACTCAGCTTGAAGGCCTATTTTTTCATAATTTTCACTAGCGAGATTTGTGGAAAAAAGTGTAAAATTCGACTTGGAGGAGGTCCAAATCATCATTCACATGGCATACTGATACATCAGAACTCCAGAACACTCAACAAGTTAGTTGGTTGAAGTTTATAAGGGTTATTAAATGGATTTTTTGTGTTATTTAATGTGTTAGCCCCCTATGAATTTTTTGACAAGCAAACAGGGGGCTAAATTGTTTTTAAGCATTCAAGGAATGCATTTCCTCTGAAAAAACATCATCCTTGAAGCCTCCTTGTGACTTTTTTCCTTTGATAAAATCTCCTCTGTTGTTTCCATCCACAAAGCCTCACTGATTGTAAAATTGTGCTCCAAAAGGCCTACATCTTGCCCTTTTTTCCCATGCAAAATGTCCCATTTTAACCTCCTTCCCCTTTGTTAAAGTTCCCCCTTTTTTACCTTCTAAATCCTTCCAAAATCCCCTTTAAACCACATACACACCCCTGGTTTGGTTTAACTTCCCCTTTCTTCCTTTATCATTACCCTTCATTGGCCTTGAAATGCACCAAAAATGGGCCAAAACCCACTTTCCACCTTATAATAGGGCCTAGCCCCTTTTTCGCCAGCCCCGCAAACCACTTCCCCACGTAACCCAGCGCCAGAGCCAAGTGCAAAGACTCAAAGTGCTAATCGCAATCGCAACTCTCGGTGTAGCGCATTTCTTTTTTTTATGAAAAACTCTGATGTGATTGGGTTTTGGTCTATAAGACCTCTGTCGCGATCTCCACCGTTGATCTATCGCTTTGATCCGACAGCTCGGCACTAATCACACTCCTGCTCCGATCGCAATCGAAAATTTCGTTGTGCCACTCCTCCTTTACTTCCGATTGCGATACCCCGATCCAATCTGAGCCGTCCATCCCTCCAGATCCAACGGTTCAGATTTATCCCGCTCCCCTCCCGTCGCTCCATTCTTTTCCCCCCACCGATTCAATCTCCGTTGTAGATCCCGATCCGGATTGGACGGTTGGCGCTCCATCACATCACACCAGTCGCATCGCATCCCCTCCTCGGTGCCTCCCGATTGCGATCCATTGATGATAATCCTAGCCATTGGTTCCCCTGTTGATCTGACGACCCTCGCTCTCCCGCTCCAATCGCAATCACATTTTCCAATCGCTACCACCTTCCACCCTTTATGATTACGATTTCCCCGACCCAATCTCAACCATCCATTAGTCCAAGATCAAATGGTCATAAACTAATCACACCATCGTTCATCGGACTGTCAATCCTCCCATTTTTCCCCTCCGATTGGATCGCAGCCGTCGATCTCCTCCTGAGATCTGACGGTCCTAAAGAATCGCCCTCCACCCATGCCGGGCCCCACCACGCACGACCAATTACATTGCATTTTCATTCATTTCTATGCATTCTGCCCAACTTCATAAGCCATCCCACTATTTAAATCTCCACCATCGATCTTCGCCACCAGACCATGATCGAATGGCCCACGCGCATTCCTCCACTGAAACCCTATCATCCGCAGTTTACACCTTATTTCTGCATTTTCCACCATTGCTTCATCTTTTTCACTAGTCTGCACAGCTAATTTCACCATCCCGCTGCATCCACCCTTCCCATGCATGATTTCTTAACGTTTTTGTGTGTTTTGTAGGGTACGAGCGGTGGAAATCCACCATGATTCACAGTCCCTGTCACAATGACAGAGAACATAGGAAAGGACCATTTTCAGGGGCTGGAATTATGAAGAAAGGGCCTGGGAAGGAGCCATGACAGGATGTGAATTCAAAGGACAGAGTCAAACTCTGTAAAAACCTCTTCGGCGCCATTAAAGCACAGATTTCACAATCAGAGGAAAACGTGGAAGCGGCAAGGAGTATCAGTGGGAAAACAGAGTGTTTAGGGCCTGTCATTGCAGATCTTGAGCCTTAATCCGATAATTTGAAGGTGAAGGTACCATAAATCAAAGACCCCATGGATCGCTCAGACGTTCCGATGCACATAAAACCATATTAGCAGGGTTTGACATCAGCAGAACGTTCCTCCCAAGAAAGGACGCAGTGCCCATACTGTCTACATGCTATTTCGTGTTCCAGAGAAGATTTCCACCCTGACAGCAGTCCTACACCATCAGAAGCATGTTTTACATGGTATGGAAGACCTGAGTCATTGATTTGTTTGCATTCAGAGTGTTGCAGCAAGTACACCAAAGACATACCTAGAGTAAATTGCGGCTTGACGAAGACCACTCTTTCATCCAAAGACTGCAGAAGTTTAATGCTTAGACATTTAAAATAGAACGAGGCCTCAGCCCTCCTGCTGCATCAGAGTTTTAATGTTGCATTTAAGCTTACATCTACTCCTGTTATTCTTTTCTCCTATAAGAATCCTGAAGAACGTATTGTAAAAGGTTGTTGTTCGGTTGTTTCCGTTGCTGTTAGAGGGATTCATTTTGACTGTTAGAATATTCTTGGGAGGGAATAACAGAGTAGTTTGTAATGTAGTAGGCTGGGAGGAGAAATTTTGGTCTGTAATCAGCCATTGAGCTCAATGTATGTGACTAGTTTTGCATCAATTAATCAAGAAAATTTCACAGGATCCTTGTCTATTACTATGGGTGATGTTTTTTCTTATCGCATTTTTTATTACATTTTTCATATTGTTCATTTCTTCTGGCTTGCATCAGAAATCTGGCATAGGATTTACCCTTGTTAGGTACCCTATGTTTCTGCTCTCCTTGCCTTTAATGTTTTCTGCCGATTGTGAATCTAAGAGTAAATTCAGCTAATTTAACCAGTGTAGCGGTTCCATATGCTACTAGCTTATGTATGAATTCGGGGTTTGCTACTTGGATATTCTTGCTAGTGTCAAAGCATTGAAGGTTCAAAGTCCTTCTCTGATCTATAGACCCTAGCTCTGTATTAAACCTTATCTCTATTTTTCCCTTGGAGCATGCTAAAGCTGACCTGGAGTTAAATGACCTCTGGTCCGATCTACAAGCTGCCCCTTTGTCCCTTCATTGAAAGTTGCCTTTGAGTATGTCCAAGCAAGTCAGGAGTTAAATGACCTCTAACCTGATCTATAGACAGAAATTGGGTGTCTATCCTTCTTTTTCCTTCTTTCCTTAATGTTCTATCCCACCATCTATCTAAAGGGTCCTTTCATATAGATGACTTGCCCTTTGAAAGCTTTGGCTAGTTGTTTGTATGTAATTACCTTTCATGACTCCATAGCCCAATGGATGGCACTGTCTTGACCCATGCTCTTTTGCTGAAACGTCCTGCTATTTTTCTCCTTTCCTCCTATTACCTTCTCAGTCTATGATCTCATGGCCAACCCAGCAACCAACCAACCAAATCATTTAAAACCCCCTTTGTGCTTCATAACTAGCCTAACATCTCATTTGAGCTTCAAAGATATATCATTCTTTGTATTTATGGAGAGATCTCTCTCCGGGTCTAGGAGGGCTAGATCCTAGGGCCCCAAAGTGGTTCTGATGTTGTCTCATCTTTTGGTCTTGCCAATCTGGCCAAAACATGGGAACCCCAACATAATGGAAGAAGAGTCCTTTTTGGATTCAAACTCTACAAAACAGAAATATCCCTAGGAAGTCTCCAAGTGAGCTAATCCTATTTGAAATAGGTCTCTTAGGTGGGATTTCAAGGCTAGAAAGGTGGAAAATAATTTTTATGAGTCCTAATTCTATAAAGTACTGAGTTTTAGAGTTAGAAAGGGTTGGGATATCTTATGGCTGACTGCTGCTATTGTAAATAGGTTTTTTATCAGTAATGGAGAATGGCTTTGGGCTTCATCCTTCACCTGAGATTCATTTGATATTTTCATGAATACTGACCTATTTATCTTATTACTCTTTTTCAATATGTTAATGTTTTATTACCCAGAATTTGTGCTTAGCATGCTCTGACTTCCTTTCAAGCAATAAACTATTGGATATATTTCTCATGTCCTGCCTTCAGTATTTTAATGTTCATTACTCTGAATTCATGTCTCATGCTCTGACATCCTTTGAACATTTATATATTGAGTAAACTCAGTATGTGTGTATTCCACTTTAATTTTAAGTATTTACATGCCTCAGCTTCCACAAGGAGAGCCTTTTTCATTGAGATCACTATCACTGACTCCATAGCCCAATGGTAGCAAGCCTTCATATTTTCAACCTGCAAACATTCAAAACCAATACATAATTCATAGATTTAGCCATCTATCTTTATCATTAACCAATATCATAAATTACCTATGAGAGATCCCTCTCAAACTGAAGAGGCTAAGCTTCAGTTAGAAGTGGTTTGAAACAGTTACACTGAAGTTGTCTGATCAGCAGCCAATCAAGTACGATTTTGGTGATAACATTTTGTACAAAGTTTCCGTTCTAAGGTCTAAGAGTAGCAGACACTTAGGCACATATTGGATGTATTTCTGCTCTAGCGACTCCACACATCAAATAATCAATTGGAAGGTGACTCCACTGCTTGAAGATCAATAGCTTGATGAAGTTTCAAGATGAGTTACATTGCAAGAATAAATGCTAGGTATGCACCTATGAATCGGTCTCACATCCCTGGTTTTCCAAATCCTATGCCAAAGGTTGAATGGTTAACTAATCTTCCCATATTTAAATATGAAAAGAAAGACAATGTTGCTCTTCATTTGGTTAGATTCCATACGCATGTACATAGACTTAGGGTTCAATTCCCTGAGGATTGTCTCATGAAGATGTTTATGGCCACTTTAGAAGGAAAAGCATGGTCTTGGTATGAAATCCTGCCAAATGGTTCATTATATTCTCTTGTTGATTTCCATGTTGCATTTTATGAGATGTATGAAGATTTTCATCCCTCCTTATTTCTGGTCAAAGACTATTGTAAACATTGTGTGAGTTTTATTGAATATTTGGAGAATTGTTATGAAGATGATGAGTTCATGGATGAGGAAATTTTAGAGGCCCTTCATGACAATCCCTTTCATCTCCAAGAAGAAAGGATATCCTCTCTCTTGGATGAAAACGAAACCCAGCAGGATTTTATTTATGAAAATCATGTTACATCCTCTAAGTTTGATGAAAATTTGTAGCAGACTTGTCAGCCTTTTGATCATCAGGAGTATGAGAATCATTTCAAACAACAAGAGGAAATGTTGGAAGATAATTGCTATAATCCTTAGGTTAAGGAAGAAGTTTATTCTTCATGTCATTCCTTGCATCAGCCTACATCAAATAATGATCACACTAATGAGGAAGTGGATGAAATTTTTTCTTTATCCTTGTCTTCTAATTTGAAGTCATTTGAGTGCAAGTCGGAAGATAAGATTCAATTTGTGGATGAAGTTGCTAAGAACATTGAAAAATACATTGAATATTTAGAAGATCAAATTCAATCTTATAGTCTTCATGATCAAGATCAGCCTTTTCAAAAGTTTTTAATGCTAGAACACAAAGAGAGGGTGCTGCTACCTTTCTCTTTTGAGATTGAAGAATAATACCTTGTTTTTGAAAATCGACTTGAAAATTAGTTTGATAGCACACAACTGAAATCTTGTGTGGCTGAGAAAAGCATATATGAGTTGTCCAAAGCTGTAGAATGTCTTGAGAATCATCAAACAGATTATGTCTTCTATGATCCTATAGTTGACTACATGGAAGAATTCTACAGTCCAGATTTCCAGTTATATTTTCATTACGAGGATCGAATACATTTTATGTTGGGAAAAATACTGAGAGGGGGGGGGGGGTGTTAATCAGTATTCAGTGCAGTCAATAAAACTTTTCTTCTTCCTTTAAAAATCCATACACTACTTTTCTGAATCAAACTAGCGTATATATGCGGATATCCTTTACAAAACTCGCGTATATCCAGTGATCTAATTATGCATTAATTCTTGGCTTAGATCATTGCATTATTCAATCATCAGATGTTTAGAAAATAGTAAATAGATGTAGAAAGAACAGAATAATCATCACACATAAGCAACACACATGAACACCAAGATTTTAGGTGGAAACCCAATTTGGGAGAAAACCACCGTTGCCGTTGTCTCAGTCTTCAATATTTATTATGTTAAGAAAACTTCTTACAACCATGTACTGGCACAAACTTATACCAGCACGCAGGCACCCACCTGCAAAAGGCTACAACCTTCTCTCATTTACCAGCCTCTCCTGGAAGGGAGCTACAACCCCCTGCTTCTCGTTTACCAGCCTCTCCTGGAAGGGAGCTACTACCCCCTGATATTAGCACCAGCTTATACTGACAGAAAGCTTCTACATACACACTGAAGGCTTCAACCCTCAGATCCACTGCAGACCACGTTTCATCAATTTTCAAACTGGATCAGACAGCTCCAACACAACCCTTCTCTTATCAACAAACAACCTTTGCCCAATGCTTCATACAGAACAGTGAAACCACTGTAACCAGAATATCAGAGATAACCCAGACTTCAGAATAAATATGTAGAAACACACTCAACCTTGAGCAACCATTAGATCAGATATCATACACGTTTTTATTTAATCAGACTCGCGTATATACGCGATTTTCATGAAGAGAACCCGCGTATACATTTGTGCATTTATCAGAAAACCCTAACTGTCCATACGCGCCTTTGTTTAAACAGATCCGCGTATACACGCACTTTTCACGAACTGAACCTGCGTATAGATCTATAAAAGATAGACTTTGCACAACAGACCAGATCTATGAACTTACCCAGATTTCTTCAATTTCCTCAACAGATTTGCGCCAGGTCTTCATTACTTCTTTTCAAATCATCCTAGAGGTTCATTTGCTTCAGATCTAGAGGTCTTGAACCTTCATCATGTTCATAGGTTCATCATAGATTCAGAACTATCAATTAAGAACAAAGTTCAACCATACAGATTAACTTCAGAGTGAAGTATTCATTAAATCCCAGACACTTGCCCCACTTGCACAATGAATTTCTTCTCCTTATATAGATTTAGCCTTTGACAATACCATGAGTCAAAACCACACCACTTCCGATGGTATTCCTGGACAGGATCAAATAGACAATCCAGCGCTCAATACAATGGGTCAATACCATGGTAGTAACCCCTGGTTTTATAAATTTAGAGCGCAATTGGGCATACGCGACTTGGCACGTACTTTTCCGCGTGCATACGCTACTTCTTCTAGACAAAACCGTGTATGCCTTGTGACACACACTTTTCATGATTGGTCTAGCACATACTGGAATTCCTTTCACCATTACATCTAAGCTTCTCTGTAGACACATCAGATTTACATCATTAACAAGTCCATCACTTCATCAAGTAGGTTGCCATCATCTTCATCAAGTGGGTTGCCATCAAGTACAACACTCTGCATCATATTGCCAACAATCACCCCCTTTGGACTTGATGGCAACCACGATGGTGTTTGATCACCATAACAAATAGATACAAGAAGCATAATGATATTCTTTCCCTATTCAAACACCATGTCACTCTCCCCCTTTGTCATCAAGGGTAAAGGGCGGATCAAAAACCAAAAGAAGTAAGTGCTTTGCAGAGCTGATGTGCACTGAAGTTACCATGCTCCCCCTGAGTTCAAGCTGAATCTTCAAACATAATTTTCAATGAATTACATGACTCTATGACCTTCCTATCACCAAATACTCATACATACATCAAAGATCCAGCCAATTGGATTTACATATGCGACTCAAATACCCAGCCAAGTGGGTTTAAAAATTTGAACAAGTCCTTACATAACTGAATATTACAACTTTACATCATAGGTCTCAACATGACCATTTCATCAAATTACAAATATGACTTTTTATAATCAATACCAAAAAGACCTTAAGACAGATCATATTCCAGAACCATCATAATGCCAACAATACATTATGCTCGGCAAGGCTAATGCTCCCCCTGAAACTGTGCATCCTTTCCATGTGACCAAAGCTCCCCCTTTTCCTTGTGCATTCTGAACACTTTCAACAAAAAATCATCAAGGCATATTCATCCAATATCAGAGAATGAAACAGAAATATAAGAGCTGAAATACCACCAGAGACTCCAAACCACATCAGAGATACCAAACAGCACCACAGCTTGTGCTGAGGAAATGCTGACCCTGAAAAATTGTCAGCAACCACTCATACACAGTTTTCTGTGAATGAACTCACGTATATATGCGACTGTCTTTCAGGAAACCCGCGTATCCAATTTAATCTTCTGAATTTAAGCAGATTTGTTCTTCTGACTGGCAGAGACTACTCCCAGCTTCTGTCTTAGATATTCGAATGCTTCCCTGGGCAGAGGTTTGGTAAAGATATCAGCAACTTGTTCTTTGGAGGGAACATACTCCAACTTCACCTTTTGTTCGAGCACTTTTTCACGTAAGAAGTGATACTTGATGGGAATGTGCTTGGTCTTCGAATGCATAACAGGATTCTTTGAGATGCTGATGGAACTTGTATTATCACACATGATGGAGATAGGAGGTGAACATTTGATTTGAAAGTCTTGTAAGGTTTGCATCATCCAAAGAAGTTGAGTGCAACATGATGCGGCAGCCACATATTCTGCTTCTGCTATAGATAAGGCAATAGAGTTTTGCTTCTTGCTGAACCAAGATACTAACCGGGGCCCCATATAGAATTCACCACCACTAGTGCTTTTCCGATCATCAACATTTCCAGCCCAATCTACATCAGTGTAAGCATGAAGAGTAAGATCAGCATTCTTTGGATACCATAGTCCAAAGTCTTGAGTTCCTTGCAGATATTTGAATATTCTTTTGATAGCCTGAAGATTAGACTCTTTTGGATTAGCTTGGAATCATCCAACAATCCCAACTGCATGCATAATGTCCGGTCTAGTCCCAGTGAGATAAAGTAGGCTTCCTATCATTGATCTGTATTCTGGTTGATTTACCGCGGGAGAATCATCATGAGAACTGAGATTACATCCGGTTATCATTGGTGTACTTACAGGTTTGCATTCTTCCATGCCATACTTCTTCAGAATTTGCTTAAGATATTTTTCTTGTGATAATAATATACCATCTGTAGTTTGATTCACTTGCGAGCCAAGAAAGAATGTTAGTTCTCCAAGTAAGGACATTTCAAATTCTTGCTGCATGACAGAAGAAAATTTATGGCTCATAGATTCTTCATTACTCCCAAAAATGATATCATCAACATATACAACCACAATCAATAGTTTATCATTTTCAACTTTTGTGTATAAGTTGCTATCAACAGACCCTTTTGAAAATCCTTGTTGATGAAGATATTTGTCAAGACAATAATACCATGCCCTTGGAGCTTGTTTGAGACCATATAGAGCCTTTTTAAGTCTACAAACAAGATTTTCATCATTTCCCAAAATGAATCCTTCCGGTTGTTCTATATACACTGCTTCTTCTAGATCACCATTGAGAAATGCAGATTTAACATCCATTTGATAAACTTTGATTTGTTGAAAACTTGAAAAAGCAAGAAACATTCTTATGGCTTCAAGTCTAGCTACAGGAGCAAAAGTTTCTTCAAAGTCTATACCTTCTTGTTGAGTATACCCCTTGCAAACTAGTCTAGCTTTGTTCCTTACAACATCCCCATTCTCATTTAACTTGTTCTTGAAGATCCATTTAGTTCCAATGACATTTTTATCATGTGGTCTTGGTACCAAATCCCAAGTGTCATTCTTTTCAATTTGATCAAGCTCTTCATTCATGGCTTGCTTCCAACATTCATCTTTTCTAGCTTGATTGACATTGTGTGGTTCAATTGTGGATAGAAGTGCCAAATGATTAGAAGATCCCACAAGAGTTCTCCTTGTTCGTACACCTGATTCCTTGTCACCCAAAATTTGAGATTCAGGATGATTCTTCTGAACATATCTGGATGGAGCTTTTTCAGATAGATCATCTCCAGGTTCTTCATTGGATCCACTGTCTATATCATTTCTATTTGATGTAGAAGGACATAGGTCACCATCATCTTATTTTGTTGTTTGTTTTTCTTCTTTAGGAGCTGCAGGAGACTCATCAATAACAACATCAATACATTCAACAATCTTTCGAAGCCTTTTATTGTAACATGTGTATGCTTTGCTTGAAGATGAGTAACCAAGAAATATCCCTTCATCTGATCTAGGTTCAAACTTTCCAAGCTTTTCATCATTATTTTTGATAAAGCATTTACTTCCAAAAACTCTAAAATGCTTCACAGATGGAGATTTGCCATACCAGAGTTCATATGGATTTTTCTCACTATTTACCTGAACATGAGCCTTGTTGAGAATGTTAGCTGCTGTATGTGTTGCTTCTCCCCAGAACATGTTAGGAGTTCTAGAATCATCGAGCATAGCTCTAGCCATTTGTTGAATTATTCTATTCATTCTTTCTGCTACGCCATTTTGTTGTGGAGTACCTGCTACAAAGAATTGTCTTTTTATGCCATGTTGTTCACAAAATTCAAAGAATTCATTTGATGTATATTCTCCTCCTCGATCAGATCTAAGACACTTGATTTTTAGATCTAATTCATTTTCAACTAAAGCTTTGAAAATCTGAAATTTTTCAAATGCTTCATCTTTGTGTTTAATGAGCCCGATCCAACACATTCTAGAGTAATCATAAATAAATAAGATCTAGTATTCTTCCCCATGTGGTGAATTTTTCCTCATAGGTCCACATATTTCAGTATGAATGAGTTCAAGAGGCTTACTTGATGATCCTTATTTGGGTCTGATTAGCCACTGCGATTACGCTACTTAGAGATTGGCCAAGATTTATATGATACTCTAGAATTTTACAGTGGCTCATTTGGGAAGACCACGAACGGCTGCAGTCTTCTTGATTTGTTGATTTGAAATAGGATGCCCAATAACTCTATGTCATAGCCAATTTTGAATATTTTCTTAGTAAAAGTTGATCTTTAGGTTCTTGATACATACGGGTTAGCGGGAGTTCTTTCCCTTTTATAGTTTTACGTATCGAGATCCTGAACCACACATTCTTTTGAACCTAAAGACAACTTCGGCTCCTTGATCACACATTTGAATTACATGAGGTTATGCCTTAATCCATCCACATACATGACATCATTAGCCTTCACCTTTTCTTTTAGAAACACGGACCCTTTTCCTTTAATTACAGCAGGAGTATCATTTCCAAATGTAACTTTCTTTTCCTTTTCTAGAGCATTATATGCAAGAATTTTGCTTTTGTCACCTGTCATGTGTCTCGAGCATCCACTATCAATGTACCATTGATTTTATTCACCTTCTGCAAACAACGCTATCCCACAATTTTCAACCTGCAATTCCTTCTTTTTCCATACTTTGGAATTTGAAGGAAAATGCAGTTTTGGCTGGACTTTGCTCCTGCATTCAGATTCTTCATGGCCAAAGTTATTGCAAAAAGTACATTCAACTTCATTTTGAAGAGGAGAAAAGTTGTTATAGGTGTTCTTTTTTGGTTCAATATCCATCCTTTTCTTTCTTTCTTCTCTTGTCATGATGGTTTTATATGCAAGACATTGAACAGCTTTATGGCCAAAATTGTGACATGAGAAACATTGTCCATTGAAGTAGAAATTTCTGCGATCATGAAATCTTCTATTTGAATTTACCTGTTGGTTGTAGCTTCTTTGAACGATATCCCTGTTAGTGTTCCTTGAATTGTGATGATCATGCTTTATCTGTAAAGATTCTTTATTCCCTTGCTAAGTAGCTGAATGTAGTAAACCAATTGTAGCTGCTTTTAGATAATTTGGTGCTGAAGCCTGAGAAGATTCTCCGGTATATCCAAGACCTGTCTTTACAAGAGGAGAACGTTGTACCTTGACAATATCATCTAAGGTTTTAGATCCTTTAGCAAATCTAAGATTCAGAGTCTTTACTTTCTCAAGTTCTTTTCTTAGACTTACTACTTCACATTCTAATTTCTCATTGTGTTTCTTCGCTTCTTCATTCTGCTTTTTCAGAGTCTCTATGATTATTTTTCTTTCTTCCAATCATATTTTGAGTTGATTGTTTTGATCAAGAAAATAATTGTCGTCAAGAGCATCCATAAACGCATCCTTGTCTTCTCTAGAATCCTTTTCAAATGCCATGAGAAGTTTAAGATCTTGTTCACATTCTTCCTCATTATCAGATAACCCATCACTGTCTTCATTAGTATAGTAACTTTTCTTAGTGCTAGATCGGTTCTTATTCCTTCTTGTTACTTCTTTCCCTTTAGCAGATGTTTCTTTATAAGGACACTTTGCAGCATAATGACCAACTCTTCCACAATCAAAACATTTTAAAGGAAGCTTACCTTTGAATCTTCCGGTTCCTAGTTGGAGTCTTCTCACAAAGTTTGCCTCATCTTCTTCTGAGATATATCCTGATCCTTCTGCTTTTTGAACTTCTTTCCCTTTTGTAGAAGCTTTAAAAATAGCTTCTTTGACTTCAGATGGTCCTCCTCTCCTCATTTCATATGCAGTCAGTATGCCATGAAGTTGCACCACAGTAAGAGTTTGAAGATCCTATTTTTCTTCAAGAGCAGAGACTTTTGATTCAAATTTTTCCGTTAGTGATCTTAAGATTTTCTCAACCAAGTAGAATCCATGATTGTTTTTCCCAGATTTCTCATACAATTTCCAACATCATCAAGACATAAAAAGAAACTGGCAATACTCTCATCACTATGCATTTTTAAATTTTCATATTCAATTCTGAGAGTTTGAAGTTTTGCACTTTTTACCTTTGCATCACCTTCATAACTTAGAATGATTTTGTCCCATATCTCCTTTCTTTGTATTATTTCACATAACTGATATTTGATTCAGTTCAAACCTAGTTAGAGCATTGACTACCTTTGCATTTTATTTCATAATTCTTCTTTTCAGTCGGATCTGTTGAATATTGCAGTGGATATTGATATCCTTGTTTCATGATAAGCCTTATCTGCTCCATAGATTGAAGATAGGACCTCATCCTTGTTTTCCAGAAGATTAAATTGCTTCCATTAAAGACCGGAGGCTTGATAGATGCTATTCCATCTTGATTGCTCATCTTGCTTGATCTTCCTTCTAGCAGCTAAGCCTTTTCAGAAGGACCTGCTCCGATACCAATTGTTGGGAAAAATACTGAGAGGGGGGGTGAATCAGTATTTAGTGCAGACAATAAAACTTTTACTTTTTCCTTTAAAAACCCATACGCTACTTTCCTGAAGCCAACTCGTGTATATACGCGGATATCCTTTACAGAACTCGCGTATGTCCAGAGATCTAATTATGCATTTAATTCTTAACTTAGATCATTGCATTATTCATTCATCAGATGTTTTAGAAAATAGTAAACAGGTGCAGAAAGAACAGAATAATCATCACACATAAAGCCTTCTGAGATGAACACCAAGATTTTAGGTGGAAACCCAATTCGGAAAACCCATTGTAAGTCGTCTCGATCTTGATCTTTATTATGTTGAAAGCTACCCCAACCATGTGCGCGCGCGAGACTTATACCGGCATGCGAGCACCCACCAGGAAGGCTACAACCTTCTCGTTTACCGACCTCTCTGGAAAGGCTACAACCCCCTGCTTCTCGTTTACCAGCCTCTCCTGGAAGGGAGCTACTACCCCCTGATATTAGCACCAGCTTCTACTGATAGAAAGCTTCTACATACATACTGAAGGCTTCAACCCTCAGATCCACTGCAGACCACATTTCATCAATTTTCAAACTGGATCAGACAGCTCCAACACAACCCTTCTCTTATCAACAAACAACCTTTACCCAATGCTTTAGACAGAACAGTGAAACCACTGTAACCAGAATATCAGAGATAACCCAGACTTCAGAATAAATATGCAGAAACACATTCAACCTTGAGCAACCATTAGATCAGATATCATACGCGCTTTTATTTAATCAGACTCGTGTATATACGCGATTTTCATGAAGAGAACCCGCGTATACATCTGTGCATTTATCAGAAAACCCTAACTGTCCATACGCGCCTTTGTTTAAACATATCCGTGTATACACGCGCTTTTCATGAACTGAACCTGTGTATAGATATATAAAAGATAGACTTTGCACAACAGACCAGATCTATGAACTTACCCAGATTTCTTCAAGTTCCTCAACAGATTTGCGCCAGGTCTTCATTACTTCTTTTCAAATCATCCTGGAGGTTCATTTGCTTCAGATCTAGAGGTCTTGAACCTTCATCATGTTCATAGGTGCATCATAGATTCAGAACTATCAATTAAGAATAGAGTTCAACCATACAGATTAACTTCAGAGTGAAGTATTCATTAAAGCCCAGACACTTGCCCCCCTTGCACAATGAATTTCTTCTCCTTATATAGATTTAGCCTTTGACAATACCATGAGTCAAAACCACACCACTTCTGATGGTATTCCTGGACGAAATCAAATAGACAATCCAGCGCTCAATACAATGGGTCAATACCATGGTAGTAACCCCTAGTTTTATAAATTTAGAGCGCAATTGGGCATACGCGACTTGGCACGTACTTTTCCGCATGCATACGCTACTTCTTCTAGACAAAACCGCGTATGCCTTGTGACACACACTTTTCATCATTGTTCTATCACATACTGGAATTCCTTTCACCATTACATCTGAGCTGCTGTGTAGACACATCAGATTTACATCATTAACAAGTCCATCACTTCATCAAGTAGGTTGCCATCATCTTCATCAAGTGGGTTGCCATCAAGGACAACACTCTGCATCGTATTGCCAACATTTTATGTTTCCTTGGTCATTTCAGTATCATGCTTACTTTTGGTTCAAGTGTAGTCAAGAGGTTCAAATGTCAAATCAGATCAATGACTGGCTTCATTGGAAGTTTGGTGTTGCTTGAATTAAAAATGGAGATTGCAGTTGTTAGGGTAGGTAGGAGTGTGTGACTAAGCTCAAAGTTGACTGAGCATATTTTCAGTAGGTACAAATTTGGTTCTTTAGCAGTAATCATCAAGCTTGAGCCCGAGGTGAAGGCCATAAGAGCTTGGTGAATTTTTTATAAATTTCATAGTTTTTATTTCCAAGAAGATGGATAGCACTGGAACTACATATTATTTGGTGTAGCACAGGGGCACACCATCCCAAGTGGAGCCACTGTTATCACTCATAAAAATGAAGCATCATTTGACAAATTCCTAGAGGTTCATGTGTCAAAGTTAGGGTCATAGAATTCATTTTTCATTACTTGGTCAAGGAATTTTTTTAATTTGGCCTATCCTAAGGTCTAAACCCACCCCCATTCAAATCCTCTCATGTTTCATCAATCATAATTTTCTGATAGATTTCAATTTCCAAGGTTTCTTTACTAAAAATATATTTTAAGCCAATAAACCACAGTTTCGTAGTGAAACACATTGAGAAAAGTCACTTTTCACTACGAAACTGCTGATAGTTTTGTAGCGAAAATAGTCAAATTTACACTAGATACGCTACGAAAGCGCGGTTTCCTATCTATCTTATCAGATTAGTTGTTAGGTGTCAGAATATTGTTGGGAAAGTGTAAGTTAGATGCCATTCGAGTCATGGAGGGATAAAATCAAGGTACATGGTCAGGTCTGAAGTCATCATCATCAATTTAGGTATGTATGAGTCATCATTGAGTCATGAGAAGGCATCCAAACCTCAAAATATTTCCTAATTCAGTCATTTCATTTCTCATTCCTTCTTGTGTGATATCAAGCTCTAGAGAGCTATTACATTGCACACTATCAAGTGAGGCTCCAAACTATCAAGCGAAGCTGCAAACTATCAAGCGAGGTTGTAAATCATCAAGCGAGGCTGTGAAGACATTAAAGAAATCATGACATAGAAAAGAAGGACAAATAAAGGAGGACAATGTCTGAGATATGAACCAGTAGATATGAAACAGATCAATGAAGATCCAACAACAGTTGAACTCTTCAAAAGAATAGGTTGACAGTGTTTCCAAGACTCTGGATAATACACAGCAGCTTATCAAATGGACCATTCCATTGTGGAAAGAGGCCAAACATGTTAAGAGGATGAACACACATTTGAAAGCCACCAATAGAAGGTTGATAAATCAGGTTAAGGACCTCCAGGAACATCTTGAGTTAATCCATGATGAATTAAAGAACAAAGGTCTAAAAATGACAATGCTTGAAGAGCCAATAGGTCAACCCATCATAAATGAGGAAGAAATGCCTAAAGGGATCATAAGGTGAGTTGGTTTATGGTTTTTAAAGCTAATGGCATGATAAAAACAATTTTTTGGCACTTATAAGGTATATTTTTTATGCTACACAAAATTCTGGAATTTTAACTATTTTCAGCAGTTTCGTAGCGTGCCTGGGCTTGAACAGCAAAACGCTACGAAACTGTCATGTTTTCGTAGTGAAATTCAAGTTCAGTTTCTGGAAAAATGAAAAAAAATTGTGGAAATATGAAAGAGGTTTTTATTCATAACAGAACCAGCTACAAAAACATCTCTCAATTTCTACAAATTCATTATCAGGTGGCAGAAATTGATAAATTAAATTCGCTATGAAACTGTTGTTACGAAACTGTCCTGTACATGAATATTTTAGCAGTCAACTTCAAGTTCATTTTCTGGCCAAATGAAATTTTTTTTTGGAAATATGAAATAGGTTTTTCTTCATCGCCACCCCAGCTACAAAAACCTCTCTCAGTTTCTAAAAATTCATCAGGGTTTGGAAATTATACACTCATCTCGGAGGCCTATTTTTTCAGAATTTTCACTAGCCATATTCGTGAAAAAAGTGTAAAATTCGACTTGGAGGAGGTCCAAATCATCATTCACATGGCATAATAATACATCAGAACTCTAGAACACTCAAAAATTTAGTTGGTTGAAGTTGATAAGGGTTATTAAATGGATTTGTTGAGTTATTTAATGAAAGAAGAGTCTTTTTTGGATTCAAACTCTGCAAAATAGAAATATCCCCAGGAAGTCTCCAAGTGAGCTAATCCTATTTGGAATAGGTATCTGAGGTGGGATTTCGAGGCTAGAAAGGTGGGAAATAATTTTTATGAGTCCTCATTCTATAAAGGACTGAGTTTTAGAGTTAGAAAGGGTTGGGATATCTTACGGTTGACTGCTACTATTGTAAACAGGTTTTTATCAGTAATGGAGAATGGCTTTGAGCTTCATCCTTCAACTGAGATTCATTTGATATTTTCATGAATACTGACCTATGTATCTTATTACTCTTTATCAATATGTTAATGTTTGATTACTCATAATTAGTGCTTAGCATGTTCTGACTTCCTTTCAAGCACTAAACTATTGGATATCTTTCTCATGTCCTGCCTTCAGTATTTTAATGTTCATTACTCAGAATTCATGTCTCATGCTCTAAATTCCTTTGAAAATTTATATATTTAGTAAACTCTGTATGTGTGCATTCCACTTTTATTTAAGTATCTACATGTCTCAGCTTCCACAAGGATAGCCTTTGTCATTGATATCCCTGTCACTGACTCCATAGCCCAATGGTAGCAAGCCTTCATCTTTTCAAACTGCAAACATTCAAAACCAATACATAATTCATAGAGTTAACCATCTATATTTATCATTAACCAATATCATAAATTACCTTTGAGAGAGCCCTCTCAGACTGAAGAGGTTAAGATTCAGTTAGAAGTGGTTTGAAACAGTTACACTAAAGTTGTCTGATCAGCAGCCAATCAAGTACGATTTTGGTGATCACAGAAGGGAAGTAAGAGAATGGTTTAGAGATCTACCAGCAGCCACTATTGATACCTTAGAAATTTTGCATCATCATTTTGTAGAAAGGTGGGAAGTAAAGAATAATCCCCTTCAAATCTTGTATGAATATGAAAACATCAAAAGGAAGTTGGTGAGTCTGTTCAAGATTATTGCATAAGATTTAATGCAATGTATAATTATCTTCCTGCACATATGAAACCACCAGAGGGTATGGTTTTGGTCAAATTCCCAGATGGATTTGATGTTGATGTGGCATATCAATTGCGTGAACGTGATCCTACAACTTTAGCAGACATGCAGAAGAATGTTGTAAGTATGGAATCGAATTTGCTGGCCAAAAGAGCAAGGATGAGATCAGAAAAGAGGGTGACTATCAAAGAGGATACCTCCACTTCCAAAGCAAAAATGGATTCATTACTCTGAACAGTGGAGAGAATGGTTGACCGACTATCTATCTCAGATAGAACTGAACCACAGATCCGAAATCCACATTTCAAAGGGCAGCAGAAACCTCAGTTTAGAATCAAGCAAAGAGAGCAGAAAGCACCTAACCAAACAGCACAACAACAATAGCAAATTTAGACCCCGTTGTAGTAGAACTATGTCCAAGGAGTAGAAGAAGAAGAAGATGAAGATCCAATAGTTGAAACAAATCATTTCTTTACAACAGATGGCTTCTCATGTTCCTAACTAAAGATGAAGAGTATATTGAAAATAGGGTTCTCCAAAAGATGAAGACTACATCTTGGAAAATAATGATGATTTGGAAACATAATCAGATGATTACCAGCATAGATATATGAATGCTTTGAGTGCACATCAGAAAAAATATTCTCTAAGGAGCAGAGATGTACATGTCAATATTATTCAGAAAAGAAAAGAGCAGTCAAAGAATGATCTTCTTAATAATCAGAGAAAGGGTAGAGAACATGCAGATCAAAATCATAGTAACATTAATCAGCCATCAACAAGCTCAACTACTAAAGAGAAAGACACTAATAAAAAGGTGATTGTGACAAGAGATCAAAATGATAGAAGAGATACTGTTGTCAAAGAGGTAGATAAAGTCACAATTTTTAATTTAAAAAATGAAATAGCTAAATTGAAAGTGTCCACTCCTTTAACAGAGTTAGTAAAGAATAGTCATTACAGAGATCAAGTGTCTAAAATGTTGCTAGTTGATCCTTTGTCCGATATGGTTAATGTTGAATATGACCACCCCGAGCTCATTTTCGGTCCAGCTATAGATGGTAAATTAGGAGAAAGTGAAATTCCTCTCTTTTATTTGAGCCTAAGACTGCATGAATACATACTTCACAATGTTATGCTTGATTCCGGTGCCTCTCACAATTTGATGCCTAAGGCTATTATGGAAAATATGGGCATAGATATCCCTGACTTTATCATGATCTATATTCATTTGATTATGGTAGAGTTCGATGCATTGGTCTCATTAAATATTTAGTAGTTTCTTTGGATCAAATCCCAGCCAAGAATGTTTTGATGGATGTGGTGGTGGCTGACATACCACCTTGTTTCGGTATGCTGCTGTCGAGATCATGGGGAGCCAAACTAAAAGGTACTTTACAACTGGAATTTTCCTATGCCACTATTCCTATTTTCGGGCTATTGCAGAAATTGTACCGGGAAAATAAAATGAAATATATGATAACTAGTAAGGAGAGGCTATAAATCATCCCATACAAGTTGTACATACAGATTTGGAATCTTTTATTTTGTACAATGATGGTGCTTTAAATAATGTAAATAATCAGTTAGTAATAGCAGAAGATGTTCCAGAAGTTTCAAAAAGTTTTAGAGAAAATTTGGATAAAGAGAAAGAAATGGTGCCTTCTTCATTGGTACCTTCCTCCGCACAACCTCGTGAAAAATATAAAATCAGTACAGAATAGAAAAATGAGGTGACTGGTCCAAGTAAAACATAATCAAAAGTTTAGTTTCAGCATCTAGAATATGAGGAGCGCTTATGGAGCATGGATTTCGACGGTGCTTTGGGTAAGGAAGGTGCAGGTATTGGTATTTGGATCTGAAGTCTTGTTTGTAAATCTGGTGGAATACCAAGTAATGTTAGAGAATGCTCGTATAAGTTGTCTTTTGACTGTTCTAATAACGAAGCGAAGTATGAAGCATTGATTACAAGTCTTAAAATTTTGAAGAAACTTGGTGCAAAACAAATTTCTTTTTATGGTGATTTTGAGCTTGTCATAAAGCAGGTGAAAGGAGATTATCAAGCAAAGCTTCTGCAGATGAGAGCCTATAGAAATGTAGTCTTAGATTTCTTAAAAATGTTTCCTGAGTATACATTAACAACAATACCAAGAACTCAGAACATAATTACATATTCTCTTGCTACGGTGGCAAGTAATCTCAAAATTCCAATGAACTCCAGTAATAAATTTGAAATTCATGTCAAACATAGACCTAGTGTTCCAGATAATCTAAGATACTGGCAATTTTTTTGGGATGACAAAGAAATTAATAATTTCTTACATAATGAAGTAAAATTCAAAGATGCTTTTATTGATGATGTATGTGATGTTGATGATCAAGATATAGAAGCCAATCAGATGAATGTTTTGCAGCTAAAAGATAATGTTATTCCTAGAGGTCTGATACCTTTAGAAGATTTTTTCGATTAGGATGATGTGGCCAGGAAAACAACATTTACTCCTGTAGAAAAGGGTGTGGAATATGTGAACATTGGAACAGCAGACAAGCCCAATATGGTTAAGTTGTCTAAGAAATTGTCTCCCGAGGCGAAAGATAAGTACATTAAATTTTTGTCTGAATTTTCTAATACTTTTGCATGGGATTATGCAGATTTGAAAGTTTATGATAAGAATATTATTCAGCACACTATTCCCATCAAGCTAGATCAGAAACCCTTCAGGAATAAGTTGAGGAGGATAAACCCAAGGTTGTTTCCATCCATCAAGAAAGAGGTAAACCAACTGTACAAATCAGGTATCATTGTGCCAATTAGGTTTTCTAATTGGAATTCAAATTTGGTGCAGGTAAGAAAAAAGACTGGAGAGATAAGGTTATGCATAGATTTCCAAAATTTGAATAAAGTATCTTTAAAAGATAATTACCCCTTCCCGAGATGGATCATGTTTTTCAAAGGGTATTTGGAGCATCACGGATGTTACTACTTGATGGATATTCAAGTTATAATCAGATTTTGGTACATGAAGAAGACCAAGGTAAGATTTTTTTCACAACACCTTGGGGAACCTTTCAGTATGTTAAAATGCCATTCGAACTCAAGAATGCAATGGCTACTTTTCAACAGGCGATGGATATAGCCTTTTCTAATGAAAAGGATGTTTTCTTAGTAGTGTATCTAGATGATTTGACAATGTTTTCTGGTTCTGACGATCAGCATTTGTATCATTTGAGGATTACTTTTCATAAATGCAGGGAGTTTAGGATTTCTTTAAATCTGAAGAAAAGTATTTTTGCCATGGATGAAGGCAAACTTCTTGGTCACATAATTTCCAAAGATGGCATTCGCGTTGATCCTTCCAAAGTCGAAGACATTCAGAAGATATACTTTTCGCATAACAAAAAAGAGATACAGGCTTTTAATGGTAAGATGAACTTTTTATGAATATTTGTTCTGAATTTAGCTGAGCATTTGAGATAAATTACTAATATGTTGCAAAAGGATAGCAGTGTAAAATGGACCACTAATGCTATGAAGTCTTTCAACCTAGTAAAGATTGCTTTAAGCACAACCCCTGTTTTGGTTAGTCCAGATTAAACTAGAGATTTCATAATATTTTCATTTGCATTCGAGCATACTTTGGCTGCAGTTTTGATGCAAAAGGGAGATCGGGTTGAACAACCTATTGCTTTCTTTAGTCGAGCTATTAGAGATGTTTCTCTTTGCTACAAAATTATTGAGAAACAAGCCTTCGCCCTAATCAAAGCCTTGAAATATTTCCGGATCTATATTCTACATTCACATACTATAGCCTATGTTCCAAATGCAATGGTAAAAGAGATTCTCACACAGACTGATCCTGAAGGTCAGAGAGGTAGGTGGATAACAGCTATGCTAGAATATGATCTCGAGATTAGACCTACCAAACTGATCAAGGGGCAAGGGTTAGCCAAGTTGATGGCCGAATCCAACTTGCATGCTTTAGATATAAACCTTTTTGCAGCAATGTCAGAAGATGATGAAGATGGTGCTTTAATACAGGTATCATAAATGTTTCTTACTTCACCATGGTATTCTGATATAGTATATGTTCTTCAGCACTTATGTCCTCCTCCTGGAATGTCAAAAACTCAGGGTAGGTCTTTGAAATTGAAATCTGCTAAATGATGCGTTCTAGGAAGTGCCCTTTATTGGAAATATCTAGGAGGTGTTCTTTTGAATTTTCTGGTTGAAGATGAAGCTAAGCATGTAATGGATGAATTTCATAGGGGAGATTGTGGAGGTCATTTGTTTTGGAAAACAACAGCTAACAAAGTGTTGAGAGCAGGGTATTATTGGCCAACTTTATTTTCTTATTTGTATAAAACAGTCACAAACTGTCATGAATGTCAGGTTTTTCAGGGAAAAGGGAAGCTTCTTCCTCTTCCACTGAAGCCTATTATAGTAAATGCTCCTTTTCAACAGTGGGGACTTGATTTTATTGGGGAAATTCATCCCACATCATCAAAAAAACATAGATGGATCCTAACATCCACCGACTACTACACCAAGTGGATCGAGGTTATTCCTACAAGGCAAGCTATGGACACGGTAATCATTCAATTTTTAGAATCCAATATTTTGTCTTGTTTTGGTTGTCCTCACAAGATTATTACAGATAATGTTGCAGCATTTAAATCAAATAATATGATTGATTTTTGTCACAAGTATAGTATCAGATTAGGCCATTTCATCGCATATTATCCATAGGGAAATGGACTAGCTGAGTCCTCTAATAAATATTTGGTCAATATTATTAAGAAAATGTTGGAGGAAGACAAGAAAAATTGGCACCGGAAGCTTACCAATGCTTTGTGGGCAGACCGAGTGAGCACCAAGAAATCTATAGGTATGTCACCTTTTTAATTGGCTTATGGCACAGATACAGTGTTTCCTACATCACTTGCAGTCTCGGTTATGAGATTATTGCAGGAAGAAGATAGTGAGGAAGATGATATGCAACGCCAAATCAATAAAATGATTCATCTTCAGCAAACAATGGAGGAATTTTCTTAGACTTCTTCTAAGATTTAGAAGACAATTAAAAATATTTATGATCGGAAAACCAAAGTAGATAAATTTCAGCTGGAGGATGTAGTGTTGAGATGGGATGCAAGAAATGAAGATAAAGGTAAGCACGGGAAGTTTGAAAACTTTTGTAAGGGACCCTACAAGATCTTGGCTTATCGAGGACAAAATGTCTATTTTCTAAAAGAAATGAATGGAGAGGAATGTTCAGGAGAACCAGTCAATGGCAGGCTCCTGAAACATTATTATTTCTGATGCAACTTCTGAGATAATTTTTCACTGTCATTGTAAATACCAATTTATATTTTCTGCAAGGCTTGAGGCAGAAGGTCATCTAGGCTTGGGACCTAAATTGAAGGCCATAAAGCTTGTTGATTTCTATTGTTTTTAAAGTTTTGAGTCAGTCTTGTTAGTGTCAGAGTTAGTTTTGAATCCAGTTCTGTTTTTTGAGTCAATTTAATAAATATGTAGTTTTTTGGATTGTTTGACCGTGTTTACCCTATGGTTAGGGACTTGGCCTACGGTGTTCTTGACACCTCCAAGGAGCTTCCATCCCAAATAAGGCCAATGTTAGTGTCAGTATTTTCATACTTCCACCAGGGACCAAAACACATTTGCATGTCCATCTTAGGTGTCTCATTCTGAATAAATTCTTCATCATTCCATTAGGTCATGACTTAAAAATTGTTTCGCTGGTGGTTTTCCCTGTCCATAAACTCCGCCCTCTCCAAGATTCGTATTTTTGACTCATTCCCATGTCCCCTTGGGCATAATAGCACTTATGGAAATTCTATTTTCACTTGAAATTTTTTAAGTCAAAATATCATTCAAAGTCAGGTCAAAAAGCAGTCCCATTAGGTCATTAGGGTTTTGCATTTTTCAAGGTCATTCCTTTATTTTGATGAGGTCAGAAAAAATATGAGAGGGATTGATAATGATCATCATGATGTATTTAGTATGTTTTAAGGATTGTATTTTCAGTTTCATGATTTTTTATCAAAATGTCATTTTGATAAAAAGCCACCCATGTAATTTATTTAAATTTCTTCAATTGTAATTTTATGTTATAATATCTAATAAATGTAATCCCAAGCTATCAAAGCTATTATGTCAAGCCTCAGTGAGCAAATGAAAAATCCAACTACATGACTTCAGCAACCTGCAATGTAAAAAGTGTCAAAGAGTATCAGTGATAAAAGGAAAAATACATCAAACATTAGAAAGTGGGTTTTTCAAGTTAAACTAAATCCACATGCCTATAAAGCCTATCAAACATTTCAAATAAGTCATTTTTTCCTTTCAAAACATCAGGACAATTCAGGAAAGAAGAATTTCTAAGTTTTTTGAGTGAAATTGGACAAAATTTCTCGGTGTTGCGCGTTCAAAAACTTGGCATTGCATGTTTAAACCAGCATTGCGCGCATGCCTAGTGGCGTTGCGCCCTTGCCAGTAGATTCTAGTGTATTTTTTGAAGTCATTGCACACCTGAACATAGGCATTTCATGTTTGGACAAGCGTTGCACGCTCACATAGTGGTGTTGCATGCCTAGACAGTGAACTTTGCTGAGTGTTCAAGCCATTCAAACAAGTTCAAAACACTTCCAAATTTCTCCAAAAGTCCTCCAAGCACTTCTAAGCAGTACGTACATATCATAAGCCTTGTTTCTAAGCTATTTAGTCACTCTTGAATTAATTTAAGTGAAACCCTAATTTTAGTTTGTGATCACTGTCTATACACTTGTTTCATCCTCCTAAAAAGAATATCAGTCATAGACAGGGTAATTTCATTTATTTAGGGTTTTCATTGATTTAATTTTCCCCTTCACTCATTCCCTTCACCTTTCAAGCTAGCCATCTCATCCCCTTCCCATCATCTCATTTCACTTGTACCCCAGGGTTTTATAAGTCAGAGTTTTAAGATGTCAGAAGAAGAAGATAGTGGTGTTGGTGAGGCACAAAGGCCAAGAAGAAATGATCATAAGGGAGGGAAAATAAATAGGTTTGAACCCATCACTACAAGAGAAATCATAGCCTATCCTCTCACTGTGTCTTTCTTTAAACATGTGGGCTACTTTGAGTTCTGTGAGAGAGTGTAGCAAGTCCAAAATCACCCGGAGTTAATAAGATTGTTCATCACCAATCTACATGACAAAAAGGTCATTCTTGCTGGGGTTACCTTTGATATGTCCACCAATGCCATTGTAGCTACTACAGGGATACTTAGTGTGGGAGAGAGGTTCTTTAAACAGGAAAACTTGGATATGAGCTATTATGAACCGTACCTCAAACCTAGGTATAAGGATGACAAGAAATCAATTTTCCCTTTCTCTCATCTCCTTGACCAGTATGCCCCTATGATGAAAATAATGAAGCATTTCACTTTTAAGGGGAGGTTTACTCGAATCTACTCATACCACATCCGACTCCTCATGCATTTCACTAGAGTTAGAATGCTACACTTACCTTACTACCTTTTCCGCAGCATTGACAATATGGCCTATATTGTGCAAAAGAGGGATTACAATCATCAAATGCAGAGTATTTTTCATCATTCACTCATCAAGATGGTGGTCATGCATCAGCTTCGGCAGTAAAAAATTTCATGGGATGCATTCATTGCAAATGAGGTTTTCACTAATCCACTGAGTCATGATGAGAAGGATATTCCTTCATCATTTCATCCTCCTGTATCCACTTCTCCATCACATCCCGTTGTTCATACATCACCACCCACTCATATTCATTCACCTCATGTTGATCCTACTTCATCACCTTTCTATAACCCTTCACCATCACATCATGATACCAGAGCATCAAGCAGTGAAAGGGACATTGAGGTATCTTGCACTAAAATGACTGATATTGAGCCCTTTCCCTTGACATATCAGAGAGGCCAAAGGCATGTGTATTATTCACATGGTGTGAAAGGGCCATGCCTTCTTCATCAGCAAAACAGGTAGACAAGGGCAAGGAAAAGGCAATAGAGCCTATCATTGTTGAGCAGGAGGACAAACATGAAACTGAGCAGGAGTTTCAGTTGATTGACCTTGATGATGAGGATGAGGTTAGAACCACCAATGCATTGATCAGAGGCAAGGAGGCCAATATTAGTGAGCTTCAAGCTAATCTTGGTAGAGCACAGTACGTGATTTACTTTCTTGAGCTAGAGAATCAGCAGCTGAAGACTAAGCAAACCATCAATGAGGTCAAGACAATCAGAGCACAGAGAGAGGTAGGAAAGGCCAAGACCTTACTGGAGGAGACCTTGGGCCAATTTTATTATAGTGATGATGAGGAAGATCAACTTCCGAGACAGAGACCGAGGACAATTGGGCTAAATAAGGATTTAGCTTGGGAAAGGCAGAAAGAGGCTAAATTTGCAGAGCAGCTCACTCCAAGTGAGTTGCTTGCCATAGAGATTAGCAGAGACAAAGAGTCTTGGTTTGAGAGAGCCAATTTTCATCTGGAGGGCCTGCTAGAGAAGGAAAATAAAGACATTTACATTTAGAGGTAGATGGCAAAACACTATGCCATGAGAAACAAGATTGCAAGGGCCAAGCTCAAACAAGCCCAGTGCAAAGATTCGGGCTTTGACTGAGTCAAAAGAGAAGGAGAAGTTGAACATTATTGTTGAGGTTTCCCTCCAAGCCTCCAACCCTTGATCAGCAAGAAAATTCCAATTTTGGCACATCTTGTGCAAATTTTGATTTTTGGACAGTTCAGCGCACAGAAAATTGGCTAAACGCGCAATGCCACTAGCACTCCGCTCTTTTTTTGTACATAAAAATGGAAAATGTTTAGCATCCTCATGTTCACAATAATGATTACATCAACCTCAACAAGTTTCAAGAGATTTGGAGTAGAACTGGTCCCTCAAAGAGGCAAAAAACCATCAAAAAATCATGTTTCTGCCCTCTTTTTGACCCTGGCGCTACGCGTTTAACGGTCTTGGAATAATAGGTTTTTGACAGGGCATATGGACACCATTTTGGAAACTAGAGGAATATTTGGAAAACAGACTCAGATATATTTCCAATGAGCTATCATGGAGCTCATTTGGACATCATGAATTCCTCCGAACGTTGGCTACAAGATAGGCCATTTTTCTGTCATGGCGCTGCGCGTTTACCAAGGAATTGTTAATTTTCATTGTTTTTAGTATTTTTGACTTTTTTATTTGGAAAATAGGAAAATTACTGATGTAAATAGTCAAAATGGATGTAAATATCATGTTTTCACTTTTATCTAGGGTATATGCATCAGATAAGTCTCCTAGGAGGTCAAATGAATCAGTTTCCTCTCTTTTAGAGGAAAATTGTTGAGTTTTCCTAGTCTTCAGATTCTTGTTTGGGAGTAGGTGAAACAGCTCCTCTTCTCATGGATTCGACTCCCTAAGGCTAGGGAGAGTGGTTTTGAAGTCTATTTGATGTATTTTCTCTATCATTTGTTGAAGTGGGACTCACTTGGAGCTTTGGCATATCAAGAGACATCTTTGTATATCAGTTTTGGCTTGGACATTAATAGAAATTTGTAGCTATTTTCTTAGGATCCATGTGGTATGAGTTTTAGACATAGTTTCCTCTCTGTTATCAATTTTTTTGAATTTATTGTTAATTCATAAACCATTTCATGTCTATAATATAATAGATTTCAAGTTTGAAAGGCAGAATCCATATGAATTTATGCTCTTTTTTGGGAAATTTAGTATAATATGTTCATTTTCTTCCGTTTAGGGAAAATACATTTCACATGTTTTCCCTAGATCCTCACTAGTCTATTCATCTCATTTAATTCACTTTGAATGTCTAAATTTTCTACCTACCTTGCCCCTTGGAACCCCTGCAAATTTTGACCTAATTTCCTTTCCCTAGCTGTTTGGCTCCTCTTGATCCAGCAAACCCTAAAATAAAAATCAAAACCCCTTGTACTCCTTGGCTAGCCTAAATTTTTTTTCATCCAGCCCTCTTGTCCATGATTCTATCGAGAGATCCCTCTCTTATTTGGTTGGGCTAGATACCAAGTCTAAAGTTTGGTTTGAGGTTACCTTGGGATTGCCTTCCCAGCCTTAAGGTTCAATCCGAGTGATAACACAGCTTAACATATGGAAAACACCATGAGATTGGCTCAACGAGCATAGCCTCCTCAGTTGTGCTCATCGGTATCTTCATAGGATCACCCATAGGCGACCTATCCTTTGTAGCTTGGCGCGGGGATGTCACATTCATAGGAGAGGTCCGCAGCTTTGAGGATTACCCCTTGGTCATATTTCCCTTTCCCTTAGATGATGTAGACACAACTTCTTCAACCTTAGGCACCACTTCATCGACATCATCTGACCCTGGCTCTGTTGACGTTGTGAGCGACACAGAGTGCTCCTCAAATGGTGTGCTCTCGGGATTGGTGGCTGTCATTCTTGGGCGAAAGATAAATTCTAGATTACTCATGTCGAATGCGGGGGCCTCTCGGCCAGAAATTTAATGCTTATAGACAAACTTGTGGTGCAATTCACAGAGAATCTCAGGGCGCAATGTACTTATAAAGCAAAGGAACCAAATGTGACCCGCGCCCTTCCTTTTATAGGTTATCCAAGGTGAAAATGGTCGGATCTTCATTAAATGAAACTTACCTTTGTAAAAAATTCAAAAATCATGTAATATCACCTCATTAAATGCATAAAACCCACTCCATCCAACGGTAAAATCCCTTTTTCACCCAGTTTCATTGTTCCAACGGCTAGTTTCGCCTCCTGTGCATCACTTCTTGTTACACAGCATTTTGTCACTATCCCTGCAATCCCCAACTCGCCCATTGGAGGGTCATTCTTGTGACCAATAAGTAGTGTCATGCCTTTCAAAAACCATCATTGTGTCCCTTTACATGAGAGTAACATTCCTATTGTTGCAAATTCCCTGAGCAAAGACTCAAAAACCCTTGTTTTTGCCTTGGAACGGGTAATCAGTTATGCCCTCACGCCAAGGAGGAAAATTAACACTGGGCTCGCACCAGTTGGCACCTTGTTCTAGTTTTCCACCCGCACCAAGATGTTTATGGAATGTTTTTTAAAAATAGAGGCAGAGATTCCACTCCAACCACCTCGAGGATGAGTCATTAGGAGTGGTTGAACTGATAAACCACGGACTACCTCCTTTAGGTTTATGGTTTCCACCTCTTATGTGAACTCCCTAAAGGATAGGCCTCTCTCCCACCTTTGTAGGGATCCTAACCTCCTCCTTTTCCTCTATAAAAGAAGCTATCTCTCTTAGTACAAACTATCTGAACAACTGAATAGTTGAATGACCAGAGAAGATAGAAGGAATTACGTTGAGGAGAGCTTGAGTCCATGCCTTCATCCTATCCGAATTCCCTGATGAGCATATGAGACGTGCTTTGCCTTAACCCCACTGGAGGAGACTGCGACGTCAAAGCATCGGTTGTAACTCTTCCTTCTATTCATTTATATACATGAATACTATTTGGTTCCACTGTTGTGTTATGATGTTTGTTTAACACAATATGTTTAGCCCTCTTTGACTGGTTAATAGTTATGAATGAAATGTTGTCATCTTGTATGCTATTCTTGTTTCTTGTTCTTTTTGCAAGTTTCCAAGCATAATGGCGAACGGATTGTGACTTTCTGAGGCAGGATCGAGAGGCCACCACTACTACAGCAACAACGACAGCGTTGGATTTCAGGTAGGTCAATCTACCGTGTCCCTTGTTCATTCAAAAATTAGGAAGAAACACTTTAGCGTGTCCCTTTGTTTCTAGACCCACTCTAGGGCTAGAGGGATCGTCTTTGTCCACAGAGAGGATTTACCTGCATAACACTTACATGATCCTGTCGCACCTGTCTGCACATTCCCTATGCATTTCATGTAGAAAAATGGATTCTTATTCTCCAGCCATATAGTCATTTGGTCGGCACAGGATTGTCCCTATACGGCTTTAGTCGGCTTCCATTGAAATACCCGGGAATATTCTTACCGTGCAACATGGCCAAGTGCACTGCACCTCCATCAGTGATTTCCGTCACAATGTATGGCCCCAACCAATGTTTCCTGAACTTCCCAGGGTGGCGGGAAAACTGACTGTCATATAACAAGACCAAGTCTTCCTCCTTGAACACCTTTTGTCTGATGTGCCTATCATGACAGACCTTTTCACGTGCCTTTTTCACTTGCTGATGGAAGTTAGCAATGAATTGATCCTCTTATAAGGAAACCAATTGTGCAAGACATTCCTCCATGATGTTAGGCACAACCATATTAGTGAATGTTGCGATGTGTAGGCTTAGGAAAATATACTCCATTGGCATGATTGCTTCTTGCCCATAGACCATCCTGAAAGGTGTTTTCCTAGTCAACTTCTTGCATGTGGTCCAATAAGCCCATAACACAGAGGGGATGCACATTTCCCATCCATTTTGATTGTCATTACAGATATTTGTGAGTGCATTCTCCAAAATTTTGTTGAAAGCTTCTACTACACCATTTGCCTGTGGGTGATATGGGGTACTCTTCTGGTGATGGATCTAGAATTCCTCCGTCATAGTTTCAATGTTTCATTAACAAAGTGTGTACCCCTATCGCTCATCAATATCTTCGGACACCCAAACCTAGTCAAAATATGTTCAAAAATGAAATGTGCAGTAGTATATGCAGTACAATCCTTGACTGCCTTAGCTTCTGCCCATCTAGTTACGTAATTTGTGGCAGTGATGATATAGCGCGCTCCATTCTTCTTCCCTGGAGGATTGATAGGTCCAAAAAAATATATATCCCATTTATCAAAGGCCTACAGGGCCATTTACAGCTACAGGGGAATTTCATCTCTATGTGACGACTTCCCTATTCTCTGGCATGCATCACAGGCTCGACAATATGCTTATGCATCACTGTGTAATGTGGGCCACCATAACCCAGCACATAAAACCTTCTGCATAGTAGCCTTCCTTGCACAATGGCCTCCTGCCACCCTTCCATGAGCCTCAGCCAAGATCTCTTGTCTCTAATTTTCCAACACATACCTCCTTAATACTTCATCTGCTCCTAGCTTGTACAATTGACCAGAAATCAGGGTAAAATCATTTGCGCGTGCAACCATTCCTTCTTTTGTTGCACCGAATATTCAGTAGGTGCACTTCTAGGGGTCAGAAAGTGAATAATATCAACAAAGTGCTCATCATCCACCTTGATAGCAAAGAGTTGCGCATCAAGTAACCCCTCCTCCAAACTAGTTGGTTCTTCCCCATTTTCGATGTGTGACAAACGATCAGGTCCAGCATTCAATCTACCCGGTTTCACAATGATTTCAAAGTCATATTCCTGAAATAACAGCAACCATATACAAATCTTCCCCCCCAACACAAGCTTATTGACCAAGTATTTCAAAGAAAAATGGTCAATGAACATTTTGAAATGTCCTCCTAACAGATAGTGCCTATATTTTTGTAGAGCATAGACCATGGGAAATTCTTCCCTTTCTGTAGTTGAGTAATTATGCTCTGAACTAGAGAGCTTCCTACTGGAAAAAAAAATGAGGTGATCAATGTCTCCTTCTCCTGGTTGCACTAAAACAGCTCCAAGTCCTATACCAGATGCATCCACATGTACATGGAAAACTTTAGACCAGTCTGGGAATATTAGAATAGGTGCAGAAACCATATTCTCCTTCATCAACTCAAAGCTATTTTGACATTCCCCATCCTAGAAAAATGACGCATCCTTCTTCAATAACTTCTCCATAGGTGCAGTGATCAGAGCATAGCCCTTAATGAACTCCCTCTAATATCGGGTGTGCCCTAGGATGGAGCTCAACTATTTTTCATTAGTGGGGACTTCTAGGTTGATGATAACTGCTATCTTGGTTGGGTCTACCATCAATCCCTGTTGACACACTATATGACCCAACAAAATTCCAAAAGGCACGCAGAATATACATTTCTTTAGGTTAAGATAAATCAGTTGCTTCCTACAAGTGTCAAGCATCATGTGCAGGTTTGACACATGCTTCTTTACCAACCCAAACATTGTCGAGTCATCAAAATACACCTCCAAGAACTTGTGCATGAATTCTTTGAACATAGATACTACTACGCGCGAGAAGATCGCAAGTGCATTTTTCAATCTGAAAGGCATGGTAGTGTATTGGAAAGACCCCCATTCTTTTGCAAAGGTGGTCTTGTTGTGGTCTTCAAGTGCAATTTTGATCTAATGATACCTCGAAAATCCATCAGTAAGAGAATAAGCCTTTTGTCCTCCCACATTATCTAGGATCTCATCTGAAAATAGAGTAGGGAAGGGGTCATGCACACATGCATCATTCAACATGCGCAAATCTACACAAATCCTTATCTCTCCTTTGGTCTTCTTTTCTTGAACAACCATTGGGCTCACCCAATCAGACTACTCTACAAGTTCAATGATGCCTGCAACCACCATTTTTTCTAATTCTTCTTTTACTTTCTTCTTATACTTGGGATTCAATCAGTATGGGCACTGCTTGACAGGGTGTGCATCTAGTTTCAAAGTGATCTTCATAATGCCTAGATCTCCTACAATTCCTTTGAGCTCAGAGAACTTTGTCGGAAACTCTGTCAGCAGTTCCATGACTTTCCCTACTGTGTCATCATCCCAGTAATCCCCGATTTTGGCCAACGTGGGTTTTTCGTCCGTCCCAATGTTGACTTCCTTTAACTTTAGAGGTTTAGTTACATATACCATTCCTAATGAGGGCCCGGAAACTGCATGCTTCCCTTCATACTTTAGGATGTTGATATTTCTTGGATCATCTTCATTATCCTCTATTGATAGGTTCATGCAATTGACAATACCTTGCATCGGTGTGTCCCATGCTAGCGCAGCACATTCTCTTCGAGGCTAAGAGTCATCAAAGACAAGAGCTTCTATATCCTACAAAGCTTCATCCAGTCCCTTCAATCCTCCAACCAAGCCAAAGGTTGATAGTAAATTATTAGTCATTGTAATCCAATGGAGAGTCCCTTGGCGCAGCTCCATTTCTAGATACCAAGTAGTAGGTATTGGTCCCAATGAGTGGAAAAACATATGAACCCATTTGTTCCATATATTTTCCTTCCAAACCTCCATCTACATGCCCTGGTTCTTGTGCGGGTTTCCCGGGCCATAGAAAAGCTCAGTTGGTGTGGTAGCAGGTGGCTCAAAGCGCAACTTCATCATTTTTCTACATTCCTACCAGTCCTTGAAAACTCCCTTATGTGTATCCCATTAACGCAATGGGGTCACGCGCATGGCCAGATCAAGTGCCCAGAACCTTCGTTCTTCTGGGACACCCTTTTCCAGTTCTTCTGGAAATACTATGACACTACCAGAACCATCGAAATAGGGTAGTTCTCTTACCTCTAAGGAGATGCACCGGAATATTTTAGTGATCTTGACGCACCATAGTGCAGAAACATCATGCAACTAATTCTGCTAGTTCTCCATCTCCCCATCCGAATCTAAGAAGCATGAACTATCCTTCTCCCAATTCAGCATTCCATTAGTTGTGGGATTAATCTGATCCTCGTCTCGAGCAGTTAACTTGTAGATATGGTTGACATCATCTCCTTCACGCACTGGCTCTGTATATCTTTCTCCTTCTGCTGAGTCTAGTGGTACTATCACCTGTGTACAATCATTTTCAAAGATCATGCTTCTACGTTCCAGGTTAATGATGCCTCCCATATCGATGGCCCAATCCAACCCTAGCAGCGCAGGGTAGGGATCTGCATCATCTACAATTTCTATCACTTCAAAATATGCATGTACCTTTACCCCATCAATGTATACTAGAACCTGTTGTGGACAATTTTGTCACCCCTAGAGACAGCCTAGAGTTGCTATAGACCAGTGCCTAGGCAATCTTAATATAGCAAGGAGCTCATCATATAGCTTGGGTTGTCAATCCAAAAGCTCTCTTACTATCTCTTGTTGAACAAGGAAATTAGTTTGAATGGGACCAATCTCTCTCAGAAGCTGATACAAAGATAAGAATAATGTAGGAACATCATGCAAAACCCCAATACAAAGGCATCAGACAGTTAAGAGACAGCTTACTGTAAAGAGGGCCAGTTCAAATAATATGCCACAGAAATCAAATATCAGGAAGTGGATGCAGTGAGGAAACATGAAGAAAATATTAGTTAACATGAGACTGATACCTAGATACACAACAGACTCACATATGGGCTTATCAAACTAAGAATCCATACATGACAATGGCGTTTTAAAAGCACCCTCCTCAAGTAACTAATATAGCAGACAATATGGATGAGATGAACATGGAACAGTATATCATGTCTAGGCATATTTAAAGCGCTTGACTAACCCCAGTATGGGCATCAACTAGGATGAATCCTTACTCAAGATTAGTGAGCCACTCGCATTCTAGAGCATGATACAAGAAGATAAATAGCATGAAATGAGATATTGTATTAACACATATGAGAAAATTACATACTGTGAGATACCAAAGACTAGAATCCTCATTACAGTTATAACTCCTCCTCATTGAGACCCTACAGGCTCTGAACCTTCATACAGAAGTGTTACAAAATGTATACAAAAGCCTTTTCACTGCACAGTTTTCTGATTGAAATCTGGAACCCTTCTAATGTCTTATTTCCGGGTTTTTATAGAAAAGATAGAGAATTCTAGAGAAGGAGGTAGATGGAGTACATTTAATGACTTGATTTGAACAAAATGGCATAACACATTCGCGCCCACACTGTGAATGACTAAATATAAATGACTGTACTTTACAATTTACCTCCAGAAATAAATGTTGAGAGATGAAACTCTCCTTATAAACAAGACACAAATAATTAAATATACAAATGCTATGTACTTGGGTTGGAGGAGGAAAATCCGCTGCAATAAAACCTTGAGGTTGCTTGCAAGAATAAATGAACTGGGAAGAAGATCTCTTCAAAGACACGGCATAAGAGAAAATTTTCATGAACCTTCTGTACTTTCCTGAGAAGAAAATCAGCCGAAATATAATTTGTAGGGTATGATTTTTAATGTATTGTACCCTCGGCTTGATCTAGAAAATCTCTGGTCCGATACCCTTGTCTTTTAACACCAGATATGAGCTCATAATCTTCAATGAGGTTGTTGAAATATTTAATTCTTTGTTGATGTTCTTTGCAGGAACATTTATATCCCCATACGCTAACCGGCATCTTTAAATTGTCCTTGGAGAGTTCGAAAGATTTTAAATCCTGCTCTTGTGATTGATGTCTTATCATAGCGGCTTTCAGGACCCTTCTTCATAATGACAGCTTCAGTTGAATTTTCGTCTGAGATGCTCTATCGCTGCAACCAAATTTTTGAATCAAAACATCTTTCTGTATATTGAGACCCTGCAAAATCCACCAACACATTAGAAAAACCAGGTAGAAGTGGGATGGACGAGGAGGTGTTGACGATAATGGCGGTGAGGACATGGCAGAATGATAAGAACGTGTAGGGTGGCGGAAGAAATATGATGGAGGCTTTGATAAACAGACGGAATGTAGATTTTTCACGTAAAATAGTTTGAACGTGATGACTGAGTAAAACAACGAATATGAATGAAAGACATACATATATATATGGCGGGGAAGAATATTACGGACACGCGAGATGAGGACACATGGGCGTACGATGGACATGTGGGAGGATGACATGGTTGTGGGGTCAACAGGGGGAGAAGAACGCGTTCTGGGCCATCGGATTTTGAAAACGGATCAACGGCTCGCAGGCGCCTGGGGAGACGTAATGGTGGGCCACGAGACGTAACAGACACCGACTAACGTGCGGGCAGCTTTGGAGGATATCCGCCGTTGGATGGAGGTTGACAGATCCAATGGTGCGGGTGAATTCCGCTGCCCGGCCATGGTCCGGCCTTTAACTCGCGAAATAGCGGTTTTTCGGGCCCGTACAAAGACACACGGTGCATATTTAATGGAATCGCTGCCCCCATGGAGAATACCGTCGGCCCGTCCAAAGCGGTGCGGAATTAACCGCCGGTTTTCGGGCGCGGGGACCACTATTACTGCGTTGGCTGCGGGCCGTAGATTTGACTGAGATCGAACGGTTGCAGGTGCGCCCGAAACGTTTATCGTTAAGCCCCCATTCCCTTTGGCATATGGTTTTGCGCTCGGGTCCTATGGGAACCAAAACGGGGAAGGCTAAAATCTTTGGGGCTAGGCTCGGTAAGTTTTAAATTATGGGTTTTAACCTTTGCAGGGTGGATTTTTCGGGCGGAAATGGTAATATTAAACAGAAGCATGGGGATTTTAGGCTACGGCAGAGGTTTGAAATAGATTCAGAGGAGGCAGCAGACCAAAAATTTATATGTAGGGGTCAATATGTACAACATCGGTTCCATCTGGGGATGGCATGTTCATCCTTGGGCATGTCGAGAACATGCAGACCACTGAACATTTCTGTATGTACATTCTGTCTCTCAATTCCTCTGTGCTTATTCTGATAATTTTCCAACATCCTTTCTTTATGAAAATAAAAGCTAAAACAACTTATATACAATATAATACAACAGGCATTCCCGGCCTGGATCAGAATTGAAAGTATGGCTTGAGGAATTGGCCATTCACAGGAGCATCTAACAAATCACCCTGCAAATTTTCTAAAATGAATGTGTTATTACCTCCTTGATTCATGATTTTGAATGGGCCAAACCACAACGGATCAAATTTAGCATGCTTGCCTTTTTCAGCCCTTCAGACATCCCATCTGAGAACCAGGTCTCCAATTTGAAATTTCCTATCTTTCGCATGCCAATCAAATACATCCTTCATTTTCTCCTGATATTCTATCAATCTCTGATTCACCTGGTTCTCTGTTTCCTCTAATTCGACCAATTGATTAATCCTTCTGACCATGTCATCTGGTTCTTCCTGGCTTTCCTGCATAAAATGTGCTACCGGAAATGCCAATTGCACAGGAAACACAGCTGCTCGCCCATACACCAACTCATAGGGATATTTCCCTGTTGCTCTGTTGCTGGTTATCCTATTCGCCCATAGAGAAAATTTTAATTGGGAGTCCCAATTCTTCTGATTCTCATTTATTGTTTTCTTCAAGGCACTCACCAGGGTTTTATTAGAAGACTCTGCTAAGCCATTTCCCTGTGGATAGTAAGCTGTGGAATGAGTCAATATGATGTTATACTGTTGGCATAAATTTACAAATCTGGCAAACTTGAAAGCCTGTGCATTATCAGTTACAATTCTAGCAGGGCAGCCAAACCTGGATATGATATTTTCCTCCATAAATTTGATTATTACAGTATCTGTAGCATTTCTTGTAGGTATGGCTTCCACCCATTTTGTGAAATAATCTGTGGCTGTTAGTATCCATTTATATTGGCCACTTGATGGGGGATGTATTTCTCCTATAAAATCTAATCCCCATTTCTGAAATGGTTCATTCACATGAATAGGAATCAAGGGCAGAGCTGCTAATTTCTGTCTTTCTGCAAATCTTTGGCACTTGTCACATGCCCTGACCCAAGCAAAAGCATCTGTAAATAATTTTGGCCAGTAAAAGCCAGCCTTCAGGATTTTATGAGCTGTAGCTCTCCAGCTGTAATGTCCTCCACATATTCCCTCATGAAATTTTGTCATTATATTCTCCACTTCATTTTCTGTGAGGCATAATAGTAATATACCTGAAGGGTCTCTCCAATATAGTTGTCCATTGGCAATTATGTATTTCTGGGATTTCATTCTTACAGCTCTGTATTTTATCTTATCACAACTTGGAGGACAGCTAAGTGTTAAAAGATATTCAACTATTTCTTTATACCAAGGACTAGTGAGATATTTCAGGTGTACCTTTTGAGTGGCCATCTCCAGTCCTTGTTGTTCTTCTCCTTTCTCAGATTCTTCATTTGCTATCATGGATAAATTAATGCCCAAGGCTTGATGATTTGATTCAGATAACATTTTAGCAAGTCCCTGTCCTTTAATCATCTTAGTAGGCCTTATGTCCAAATCATACTCCTGTATTTTTGCAATCCATCTTCCTCTTTTACCTTCGCTATCCCCCTGAACAAGAATGTCTTTGACAACTGCTGTGGGAACATATGCAGTAATGTGAGATTGCAAAACATAGGTTCTAAAAGCTTTGAGGGACTTTACCAGGGCATATGCCTGCTTCTCCAATATATTATATTTTAACTCAGCATCATGAAGCACTTGACTGAAGAAAGCTATAGGCTGCTCATATCCATCTTCATTTCTCTGCAACAAGACTCCTGCTATGGTATGAGGTGAAGCAAATGAAAATATCATAAATGGCTTTATATAATCTGGCCCAGCTAGCACAGGAGCTTCAGCAAATGCCTGTTTTATCCTTGTAAATGCTTCTCTAGATTCTTGGGACCATTTTACTTCATTATCCTTTTTCAACATATCAGTTATATGCCTAACTATTTCAGCATAGTTAGGAATAAACCTTCTCAAAAAATTAATTCGGCCTAAAAACACCTGCACTTCCTTCTTATTCCTGGGTAAAGGAATACTGTTTATCACTTCAACTCTCTTAGGGTCTATTTTCACACCATCTTTAGTTACAATGTGCCCTAAGAGTTTGCCCTCATCTAATGCAAATAAATATTTTTGAGGATTGAGGGATAGGCCATACCTTCTGCATTTTTCAAAAGTTCTTCTTAAATGCTCTATATGCTCATCATCATTATTTGAAAACACTGTGATATCATCAAGATATACCACCAAAAACTTGTCCTACTCTCCAACAAAGGCTATGTCCATTTCCCTCTGAAAAGTAGCTCCTGCATTAATTAATCCAAACGGCATCCTGGCATACATAAATGTTCCCCATGGTGTGGTAAAAGCAGTCTTCTTTTGATCTTCTGGAAAAATAGCCACCTAATTGTAGCCAGAAAAACCATCCATCATTGACATTCTGGATGCTCCCACCACTTTCTGCAGGATGTAGTCCATCTTGGGCAGTGGGTAATTATCCTTTAAAGATGCTCTGTTTAAATTCCTGAAATCCACACACAGCCTTATTTCTCCATTCTTCTTCCGAACAGGAACAAGGTTTGCTACCCATTCTGAGTATCTCAATGGCACAATTATTTTGGCCTTCAGTAGCTTCTTGATTTCTTTTTCAATAGAGGGAAGCAGCAGAGGATTTATCTATCTGAGCTTCTGCTTATAAGGCTTTGCATCTTCCCTCAAAGGAATTTTATGCTGCATTATATTAACATCAAAAGTTTTTACGTCCTGATAGGACCATTCAAATACATCTTTATAGGATTGAAACAGCTTCAAATATTTTTCTTTATATTCTTCTGGGACCCTTTTAGATAGTTTCACAATTTTGGGATCAGCATAAGTACCCAGATTTAAATCTTCCACTTGATCTTCTTCTATCACTTTGTTTAGCTGTAATGGGATATCATCTTTGTTAAATAATCTCTCTAGAGGCACCAGCCCTCTAGTTATAACATTTCCTTTCAGTTGCAGCACTTTATTACCTGCTATCCTCTCCTCCCATCTTTTTTCTGCAATATTTTCAGCTTCCTCTTCTTCCTCATAATCATCAATCTCCATATTAGAGAATTCTCCCATTGCCTCCATGAATCTCTTCATCTGTTCATCATCTTCAAATACCTGCCAGTGCTTAATATTATCTGGGATAGATGGCCTGTAACATACCTCCACTTCGTATCTTAAAAGTGGGTTCTGAGGAGGACGGAATGTACCGGCGGCTGCAGCAAGAGAATCTGTTATTCTGTTTTGCTCCCAGGGCATGAACTGTATGTTGAATGCTGAGAAGAAATTCTCCACCATGTCCCATACTTCGTTTCTATATGCTCTCAGCCAAGGATGCTTAGTTTGACATTGATTCCTGATCTGCCTTACCACCAGCTCAGAGTCTCCCATGACTTTTAGATTTTGGATGCCCATGTTTCTAGCTGTCTGTAGTCCCAATAAAATTACTTCATATTTGGCTACATTATTGGTAGCCTCATATTCCAATTTAAAGGACAGCGGGACCCATTTCCCTGTAGGAGAGATCAATAACACCCCAGCTCCATTGCCTTCTTTTGAATTTGCCCCATCAAAATGCAAAGTCCAAATTTCTGATTCCTCATCTTCTTTAGGCTGCTCAGCTCGAATTTGACCAAAAAGGGTTTCATGAGCATAATTTTTATTTTCTTCTAACATTAAACATGAGAAGTCTCCCTCTTTATTATAAACTGGGGAATTCTCTGAGCAGTCAGCCTTAGTTACCATTTTAACAAATCTAGTCTCCCTGTATAACCTCCTTTCCTGGCCTCCAAAGACTGGGACAGTAGCATATGTCAAATCCAATTTGATTGACCCACCAATTTTTGTACCCCAGGACCTTGACAGCAGCATGCCAAAGCGGGTTGGGATATCAGCAACCACAATGTCCATGACCACACTCTTTGCTGGAATTCAGGCCAAATTGACCACTAAATCTTTAATCACTCCCAAGCATTTAACCCTTTTAGAATCAAATGAATATAGGTCTTTGTATGGTCTTGTAATTTGCAGTCCTAGTTGTTCCATGACAGACAGAGGCATAAGATTATGGGAAGCTCCAGAATCTAACATACAATTGTGTAACAGCAGGTCATGAATAACTAGAGACACATAAAAAGGAGGAGTAGAAGGGTCTATCTCCTCGACATGTGGACCAAAGAATACCATGGGTCTCTCTTCTTGAACGTTTAAAATATCGGGTACAATTGGTATTTCAGGAGGAAGCATGAAGGAAGTAACTTGAGATTGATACACAGGCTGTTTTAATAGCTCGGTCAGGGGGACTGGAATCTTAATTTTCTCAAGTTCTTTTTGCAGATTGAAAGCAGGTGGGGGATTTTCTATCACTACTTCTTTTGACTCTTTATTTTCAGTTGAAGATTTATTTTCCTTTGACATTGACTCAGCATTAGGAGGACTGACTATTTTTGAAGAAGAAGGAAACTGATCATTAGGCTGCAAGGGAGCATTCAGAAGACTCTTACCTTTTTCTATGTTTTTCTTTGTTGCTGATTCCTTCTGAGCAGGTGTTTCTTTCTAAGGTGGCTCCTCTTCTTGATCTTGAGTTCGGGTCCCTTTCCTTGAAGATCTGAGATCATATTTCACATTGAATTTTGCTTGCATGAAATCAGCAAATTGTTTACAATAATGATCAATCTCTGCTTCTTCTTCTTCGTCTTGCAATGGACATTCTATATCATCATTATTTGAAAAGGCAAGATTTAAATCTTCTAATCCATAAGCTACATCTTCAGTGGATTCTTCTGCTAGACCTTCCAAGTACAATGGATGTGGTACTTGGTCTTGTTGTTCCTTTGCTTCTCTAGGCAATATCTGCAATGGTGGTCTTTTATACTGGGGATTGTATCCTCTGTTTGGAGCATTATAGAAATTCTTGGGGGCTGCATTTTTAGCCTCCAGTTCAAGCTTGACCATCTTCTTTATCATTTTTCTTATTTCATCCATTTTATCTAAATCTTTCTCTTGATTAGAGGTGGAAACCTCTTCTTTGCCTCTCCTCCTAGTATCTTGTTCAATTTTTCCCTTCAGTTTCCCAGTGGAGGCAAAGTTTGCTTCCAGCTCCAAAGCATCTGACTGGGCATCATCTAAAGTGGCAGGTTTTCTTTCCCTCAAGGAGAATCCAAAGTCAAAATCAAAGGCTGCTATAAAAACTATCTTAGCAGTTGTTTCATGGGGCTTCATTTCAGGAGGCAGGCTCAAATATAACTTGTTGAATCTTTTAATAAACTCTAACACTCCTTCATTTTGCTTCTTCTTCAAAGTATTAAATTCGGTAAGACACTGACCATAATCTTTCTTTTCTCCCCACTTTCTGAGGAAAGTATTCTCCATCTCGTCCCAGGTGGTCACAGAACAATTTCCCAATGTCTTGAACCATTTTCTGGCTTCACCCTCCAAAGACTATACAAATAATATTAAGACCACATCCAGATGTTCAACATTTAAATTTTCTGCAAAGGAACAGAAAGTCTCAAGATGTTTCTGAGCATCAGTTTCATTTTCACCGTTAAATCTTGGCAGAATCTTCAAATAATCCTGTGGCATATCATTTAGCACTTGGGGTAAGGCCAGTGGAGCATATTTGTTCAATAAAAAAGCAGGAACATTAGCCATTGGAGGAGGTGGGGGTTGTGCAACAGTCTGAGATACAAATGAAGGAAGGGGAGTAGGAGGAAGTGGGGTATGAACAACAATGGGAATATATTGTATGGAAGCCTGAGGCGTAGCTGGGAATAATTCACGGTTAACAGCAGCTACTTCGGTAACTTCTTTAATTTCCTCAGCCTCGGGAGTAGGATGAGAATCTTCTTCAATCCAGGCACTTCCTCTACGTGGAGTTTCTGAGTAAAACTCGGGATTTTCCTTGGTAGAATCGAGATGTTCTATTCTGATTTCTTGAGAGGAAGAGGGCAGATAATCTTCAACGGAATATTCAGGGTTTTCAGCATGAACTGATTTCCTCTCCTTCCAAACTCTTTTGTGAATGATCTTCTCTGGGTCAGACACGTAAGGTGTCTTTGACTGAGATGTATCTGACCTCAAATGTGGCTTACGAGGAGCCAGGACTACCAATAAATTTATCAAATAAAGAACAGTGGAGTCGCCAAGGTGAGAGATACGCAACTCTTCAACTCTCTGTGCTCACCTGATTAGAGAGTGAATACAATTTGTCGAGGCCCAGGGAAACTGATATTCTCAAATTCGTTCCCCGGTAACGGCGCCAGAAAGATGTTGTGGACAATTTTGTCACCCCTAGAGACAGCCTAGAGTTGCTATAGACCAGTGCCTAGGACATCTTAATATAGCAAGGAGCTCATCATATAGCTTGGGTTGTCAATCCAAAAGCTCTCTTACTATCTCTTGTTGAACAAGGAAATTAGTTTGAATGGGACCAATCTCTCTCAGAAGCTGATACAAAGATAAGAATAATGTAGGAACATCATGAAAAACCCCAATACAAAGGCATCAGACAGTTAAGAGACAGCTTACTGTAAAGAGGGCCAGTTCAAACAATATGCCACAGAAATCAAATATCAGGAAGTGGATGCAGTGAGGAAACATGAAGAAAATATTAGTTAACATGAGACTGATACCCAGATACACAACATAATCACATATGGGCTTATCGAACTAAGAATCCATACATGACAATGGCGTTTTAAAAGCACCCTCCTCAAGTAACTAATATAGCAGAAAATATGGATGAGATGAACATGGAACAGTATATCATGTCTAGGCCTATTTAAAGCGCTTGACTAACCCCAGTATGGGCATCAACTAGGATGAATCCTTACTCAAGATTAGTGAGCCACTCGCATTCTAGAGCATGATACAAGAAGATAAATAGCATGAAATTAGATATTGTATTAACACATATGAGAAAATTACATACTGTGAGATACCAAAGACTAGAATCCTCATTACAATTATAACTCCTCCTCACTGAGACCCTACGGGCTCTGAACCTTCATACAGAAGTGTTACAAAATGTATACAAAAGCCTTTTCACTGCATAGTTTGCTGATTGAAATCTGGAACCCTTCTAATGTCTTATTTCCGGGTTTTTATAGAAAAGATAGAGAATTCTAGAGAAGGAGGTAGATGGAGTACATTTAATGACTTGATTTGAACAAAATGGTGGAACACATTCGTGCCCACACTATGAATGACTAAATATAAATGACTGTACTTTACAATTTACCTCCAGAAATAAATGCTGGGAGATGAAACTCTCCTTATAAACAAGACACAAATAATTAAATATACAAATGCTATGTACTTGGGCTGGAGGAGGAAAATTCGCTGCAATAAAACCTTGAGGTTGCTTGCAAGAATAAATGAACTGGGAAGAAGATCTCTTCAGAGACACGGCATAAGAGAAAATCTTCATGAACCTTCTGTACTTTCCTGAGAAGAAAATCAGCCGAAATATAATCTGTAGGGTATGATTTTTAATGTATTGTACCCTCGGTTTGATCTAGAAAATCTCTGGTCCGATACCCTTGTCTTTAACACCAGATACGAGTTCATAATCTTCAATGAGGTTGTTTAAATATTTAATTCTTTGTTGTTGTTCTTTGCTGGAACATTTATATCCCCATACGCTAACCGGCATCTTTAAATTGTCCTTGGAGAGTTCGAAAGATTTTAAATCCTGCTCCTGCGATGGATGTCTTATCATAGCGGCTTTCAGGACCCTTCTTCATAATGACAGCGTCAGTTGAATTACCGTCTGAGATGCTCTATCGCTGCAACCAAAACTGTGAATCAAAACATCTTTCTGTATATTGAGACCCTGCAAAATCCACCAACACATTAGAAAAACCAGGTAGAAGTGGGATGGATGAGGAGGTGTTGACGATAATGGCGGTGAGGACATGGCAGAATGATAAGAACGTGCAGGGTGGTGGAAGAAATACAATGGAGGCTTTGATAAACAGACGGAATGTAGATTTTTCACGTAAAACAGTTTGAACGTGATGACTGAGTAAAACGACGAATATGAATGAAATACATACATATATATATGGCGGGGAAGAATATTACGGACACGCGAGATGAGGACACATGGGCGTACGAAGGACATGTGGGAGGATGACGTGGCTGTGGGGTCAACAGGGGGAGAAGAACGCATTCTGGGCCATCGGATTTTGAAAACGGATCAATGGCTCGCATGCGCCTGGGGAGACGTAATGGTGGGCCATGGGACATAACAGACACCGGCTAACGTGTGGGCAACTTTGGAGGATATCCGTTGTTGGATGGAGGTCGACAGATCCAACGGCACGGGTGAATTCCGCTGCCCGGCCATGGTCCGGCCTTTAACTCGCGAAATAGCGGTTTTTCGAGCCCGTACAAAGACACGCGGCGCGTATTTAATGGAATCGCTACCCCCATGGAGAATACCGTCGGCTCGTCCAAAGCGGTGCGGAATTAACCGCCGGTTTTGGGCTGGGACCACTATCGCGTTGGTTTCACGTGGCCGGTAGGATTTGACTGATCGAACTATTACAGGTGGCACCGAACGTTTATCGTTTAGCCCCATTCCCCGCATATGTTGATGCCCCAGTCCTATGGGAACCAAACGGGAAGGTAATCTTTGGGGCTAGGCTCGGTAAGTTTTAAATTATGGGTTTTAACCTTTGCAGGGTGGATTTTTCGGGTAGAAATGGTAATATTAAACAGAAGCATAGGGATTTTAGGCTACGACAGAGGTTTGAAATAGATTCGGAGGAGGCAGCGGACAAAAAATTTATATGCAGGGGTCAATATGTACAACAGAACCTGTGGAGGTCTTCCAAGTGGAATGATCTTTTGTTGGTTGGCCATGCGTAGCTAAATGGTGCACCATTCCAGCTTTGGTTATCCCATCTATTGCCAGGTCTACTTAGGTAGAAAATTTTCATCAGACCCTAAGTCCAAGATTACTTTATCCATTTCATATTCTATAATTTGCATGGTCATGTGCATCTCCTGACCAGTTCTCTTTTTGTTCTTATAAATCTTGTTCACAGCCTTAGTCTCAGTTTGAGGCACTCGTTTGTCCGCACAGCTGTCTATCAGGGCCTAAATATTGTCTACTGCTTTCTGATTGCACAATAACTTAATATAGGCTTGTAGGAATGGTTTGACTTCGTCATCAATCTTTTATTCCATAATAGACTTTTATGTGGACGCCCCTCTAGCAAAAAAATCCTTCCTGGCCTCAATACAATTCTCCTTTTCATTCTACGGGTTGACTCCTTCCTTCTTATCATAGGCCTTTTTGATAAATGGATTTGCATCATCCTTCTTTCCCTCATCTCCTTCAGTGGCAGCACCACTACGTGTAATTATGTTTACACTTGGATCGTCATCATGTGGTTCAGCTTTAACCACTTGTATGTTTTGCGTAGGTGTCTGTTGTTTTTTTTCCTTCATTCTAGAAATTAAAACAGGGAAGTCTTCAATTACATGATAAAATTGTCTACAGTACCTGCAATATGGTCGTGCAGGGTTCAGGCAGTCATGCGCATAGTGTCCATCGTCTCCACAGTTATAGCAGATTAATTTTCCTCTTCCCCAACCTGCGCTTCCACCTCTCCCCCCTCCCCTTCCTCTTGTTGGGGATCCTCCACGTCTAAAGGGAGATGCTAGTGAAGAAGGGTCAACCTGCACTCTATAGAGGTAAGCGATGTCCATCATTAGGTTGAATGTATGACAGTGGTGCTCATCGTGACCAACTGAAGAGAAAAACCTGCACCATTGTTGCTTTAGCTCTAGCACATAGCTTCCCAATCGAGGGAAATGGTCTGTATCATGTCGTTCATCTACCTTACAATCAGCGCACCATAGTGTGGGAGTACCACTTGGCCCACCAGCATCCCTGAGGCGCAATGGATTCGGTCCCCCTGCTTGCATGTAATCTAAGAACAAAGTACACTGATATTTGGTGTGGTCGGAACCCTTACATCTGCGCCAACTTATTTTCCTTTGTCCCTATGTAGGTTCTGAATCTCCAGGTTCATGGCCTCTAATTGATTTTGAATTTGCAGAGTTATGAATTGATCATTTGCTTTGGGTGCATCTTTCAGTTTCATAGCAACTTCCAGAGCTTCAACCTGAGAATCGATCTTCTGTTGATTCATAGGCTCACGCAGATGTGGCAAGAGCATGGAAATTAACCATTCCTTATGCTGTTTATCATCATAAATAAATCCTCCCTCGTTGATGGCATGCTTCAGCCGTTGATCAACCTCCCAAACAGACTCATTTGGCACTTGCTTGATATCTTTTAATTTTTTCACGCACTATGAGTAGGACTTCAGCTTTCTGAATTGTTGCTTCAAGGTGTCCTTAATCTTCGAAACAGTGCGATCAACATGCTGAGTCATATATCCCATAGACCAATCTAACACATGACCTTCAAATGTCATAGCCAGTTGCGCTCTCTTGACAGCATCAGTGTTAACATTTTGCATAGTCTATACCGCATTAGCAAAAAACCAAAACCTCTCCATATCCTCATCTCCCACACCCTTGAAGGTGGGTAGCTTCATATGCGTGGCCATATCTTCTATAGGTGGCAGTGTTGGTGGGGTAGGATATGTCTTACCCCTACGCGAGTTCAACTATGGAGTATCAGGAGGGCTACCTCTAGCGCGCGTAGCCTCACCACTCTCTAGATCACTTTCATGTGAGTTTCTCAGAGGGTTGTATACTGATATGTCCCCTCTCTGATTAACTCGATAATAATTTCCATTGTGTGTAGTGCTTTCTAGATTATCTGGTGTAATTCGCTCAATGTGGCTGCACAAAACACCCTTTTCACACAATAGCATCTTAATCAGTAGAGAGTATGAATTTACTTGTTAATCCCTTGAAAAAAATCCTTTCAGCTTTAGAATACGACACAAACTAATCTACTGCAAATTCTATCACAAACCCACCCAAAATGTTGTCAACCCAGTGATCTATAGTCTGGGTGATGGAAATATTAGTCTCCTCTAACTGTTGGATCAATTCAGGTATCCATTGAGTGACCTTGTTGTCCTTCAAGTAGGTTTGGAACTCTGATAATCTTGACAACCACTCCTATAATTCATGCACAAAGGTCACAAAGAAGATCTCATGAACCTCTTTGAAGATATACTTCTTTTTCCAATCTTCAGCAGATAGTTTCTTACTTATGTTTTCCTTAAGGGAAAATTCTTGAATTTTCTTCTCAAACCATTCTTCTAAGTCAGGCTTTGATGGCCTTCACATCACCCAATCTCTCTCAAAATGATCCCGGTCCTAGAAACAAAACCATTTGTTGGCTTAAGGGGTCCTGACCCAAGTTTGGAGTTAAGGTTAACCAAAAAAACCCTTTTACTATTGGCCCTTTCGGCAGTGACCTACTTGTGCAAGTCAAAGTCTCACCCGAAGCAGTATGGGGGGGCGCTGAAACCAGGTTTCCACACCCTGAGAGAGAATTAAATGACATGGGCATCTTCAGTTCTAAAGCAATTGTGAACTGACCTTCACAAAAGAAGCCCTAACCAGGCAGATTTTGGTCAATTTACGCAGGTTATCCTACGCGCGCACAGATACAAATTATGCAATCCTTTCAATAGTTCCTTAATACATATCATTTAAGTTCAACAGAAATAGATCCATTCATTTATCATTCATCTAAGGCAGAAGATATTTGTAAAACCGATCCAAACACAGATAACACAATAAACAAAAATAACATACAAAAATAGATCATAAAGCAGAATAAAGATTCATTTGATACTCGTATTTCTTCCAAAACGTTCTTTTATTCATCCACAGTTCATATCTTCCTTACAATACCTTTGTTCCACCCACGCACATAGCCAGCGGGGTCCACACATAGTAGGAGTAAGGTCTCCGCGCACACAGCCAGCAGGAGCCTTCTAAACCCAGACAAGTTTTCCTTTCAGCTCAGAACATATCAAAACATAGTTCAGACTTCTTACTTCTTCTCTACTCGACTCGATCTAGACTCCTATTTATATATTTAGCCTACGCTCATCTAAGGTCCGCAAACTATGGTTTGCAGCCCCTAGTTCTACCCTTTTTCTTATTACAACTCATGAGGGGCTTTAACCTACCCCAAAGTCCCTTGACCTATGCTGCGCACGACTTAACTTACAAAAAATACTATATTTTTAGCCAAAATTTGGTCTTAAGGGACCTCGCTCCAACAATGAACTAGACATAATAACAAAGAAAATAGACCCCTCGATGCTTTAATAATTTTGTTTTGGCTTGGACACATGGTAGGACCAGATTGGACAAAAGTTTGGCTAATTTCATGATGGCGTTAGTAGGACGGGGGCTCGACCACATGCAGTGTTGACATGGCATGCTAGCTGGGTTGACTGAGCATGACAAGTTGGGTGGCAAGGTGCAGTGGTGACATGGCTAGTGTGACCAGGAGGGTAACATGGCGAGACACATGGTGGCCTTTGTGTCATTTCAGAACCCATCGGTGAAAGATTGCAACTGGTGGGAACGGCGAGAGGGAACACCACGTGTCTTCCCTCGTGCTCCTCCATCGAGTTAAAGGGTGTGAAACTTGGTGATTCAAGGGTGTGTGGGCCATCAGATAACCTGACGTGCCCACCATATGATCTAGGGCACTGAGCAAGTCTACCCTATGACACTGATGCCTGTGTTGCTTTTTCCCTATGTCGGGGACTGCCAAAAACTTCATGCTTAGGCCTATTCACTAGTGCCCATCATTCAGGGACCCTTGCCTTTGACTCACATGATTTTTTTATTATTAAAATATTTAAACCCTGTCTTCTGCAATTTGATTTTGGAAGTGTCATTTTAACCTCTGAAATGCCACTTGGAGGAGATTTCAAGGTGACATGATTAGATGCCAACACCTCACTAGAAAATTATAATAGCAAATATATTTCAATAATTCAAGATCATATCAAGGATTAGGGAGAATTTTCCTCTACCCTAGTATGTTCTTATGTGACACACTTGCCCTTTTGAAAATACCCTCATCATCCACGAAAGAGAAAAAGGGCGATATAAAATCACACATGACCTTATCTTTAAGTTCTTCCTCTCAAAATACCTTCAACTAAGCTTCGAAGGGAATCCCACACTTCCAACCATGCCTTCTTCTCCTCTATTATATCCTTCAAATCAACTCTATTTTATAAAATTCATTTTCTTTTTAGAAGACCCTAGAATCCTCATTGAGTTTTCTTTTTGTGTTGATAAAATACCTCCACATTGCACTCATGATATTTATTGTTCAAGAGAAGCCTTTATAACATGCATTTATTATTCATTTGAGGGTTTGACCATGTCAAAATAATGCCACATGGCATCTCCTCATGCAAATATTTTCCTCCAAATATGTAGAAAATACCTTGGACAAAGTGTTCTCACCCCAATTCCCTTCTCAAAGATAAACACACCTATAAAATCGTAGAAAAGATCTTAAACAGTGTGCTTTTACCCTCAAATACCTCAAAAGGTGAAATATGCTTCCAAATATAAAGAGGTACTTATGTTGAAGAACCAATTCCAAGGTGCACATATTTTAGGTGCATTCGACTTAATAATGGGCAATTTTTTAAGGAATGGGCATGAAGATATATTACATAATGTATTTTCCCCCCAAAGCTCTCCTTCAAGGGGAAAATTCCGTTGAAATATGTGCAATTTTATTCAAATAATGTGCAATGCTCCATAAAGTCACTTTAATAAGTTGTAAATTCCATCTTGCACACAACATGCCTCGTAAAGGGATATATTCATGGTCAAGACACTAAATGTCCCTCTTGTAACCCATGGAGTGGGATGCTCCACATAAAAAGACTCTTATTTGACCATACAAATGCCTCCAATTCCACATCTCATCATTCTAAGGGAGGTGTTCCTTCCTTAGATTATTTTCACCACTCCTCATGCCTTAGGCTTCCTCCAAGTTAGAGCACTTTTCTCCTTTGGTATTTGTCTTGCATATGACATGATTTGAACCACTCATTATGTAGAGAATTCCCTTTCTAGGGGTATTTTTGGTCCTTACCTTGGGCATAAACCATACCTTGGACACCTAGAGGTATGATGTTCATCCTCTACGGTTTGCTTTTTTGCCTTCATCCTCCATCTATGTCGGATTAGTGTCGTGGGTGTAATGGAACAATGCTCCTCATCAATGATGTAAAAGATGGTGTAAGCCATGTAACCATGCCTCTAAATCGATGTCAAATGTGTCCAAGTGGAACTACATGGTGAAGTGTCTTTACAAATGTCTCCATTAATATTTTCCAAGTCTTTCCTTGTAACTTTTGGCTCCCATTGAACTTCAAGGATCTGTTGCATTGGAGAGAGAAGAAATGCCAATAAAATGTGAAATAAACCATGCATTTTCAATGGTAACTCACTTTCTCACTAGGTTGGATTGGACAATGTAAAGAGTAGAGTGTGGCATTTAAAATAACTAGTTATTTTTAAGATAAGGCTTATTGTTGGAGGTTTTTCAGAAGCACTTATCATCCAAAAATTGTTATTTGGGTTTCCATAAAAGTTCTATTATTAGTATATTCTTTGGTAAACTTAAAATTGGTTATACTATTCATATATTGGGTGCTACCTTGGTTAGGTTGCCGAAGGTGCCGGTGGTGCCAATGCTAGTGCCGATTGTTGGGGTCATGCTTGCTGTTGTGGCGAAGGCCTTGAACGAGAACCTGCCTCTACTAATTCTACCTATGACACTGGTGTAAATCCACTTTGAATGGATAAATTATACAGATATAACATGCCTTTCCATTCTTTTCCCACGGGAACATCGCACACATGTGTGTCAAAAATTTTCCCTTCCAAGTTTGTGACTAGTTCATATTCTATCTTCTCTTGTTATTTAAAGATGTTTTTCAGCATGAACAAAAGTCCAAAACAATCTTCATATAAATTGACGATATCCTTGTCTTGGGTGATGTTCCTCCCCGAGGCCTCTTTGATCTTCTTTCATATCATTTAGGCCTTTCATAAGGGATTCTTTAGAATACAAATCTCCATTCCCATCAAATAAAGGTGGAAAAATTCTTTTATACAACACTTCACATCTACCTTTAAAATCTTGTACATCATTGGCCATTGTTTCTGCTTTCTTTTATACAAGTTCAATCATCTTCCGCTTCAGTTTCAATTGGTTAGCCCTAGCCACCAGATGGGATCTGTTGAGATTTCCCTTTGTAACTTCTTCCTTGGACATATGGTTGAGAAATTTTATAACCGCTCCAGCCTTGGTCGGTGTTTCTCCAATGATGCCCTTGAGTGCATCCATTCCCTTGCGGGCCACACTAACAATTTCTATATTTTCCTAGATCAACTATAGGTGACCCCAATTTTTGTACACTGGCTTCATGATTTTATCCCAAATGATCCTTTTAATCGCCTAGAAAGCTAATTTTCTTGTATGCTTCCTCCTTAGAACTTCTAGTACAGCATCAACCTTTTCACCGTATTCATGTGCTCGATACATTTGTATCTTAGTGCTTTCGAGCTCTTCCTCCTTAGATTTCAAGTCTTTCTCTCGACTTGAGAGCAAAGTTTGTAGCCTCTTCGCATCCTCTGACATTGTCAGGGATTCCACTTGCCCTATCAATACTTCTAGGGTCTATTGAGACTACAGAATTTCATTTTTTTTCTATTTCATCCCTTGGGCCAGCATCTCCAGTAGCATAATTTGGTCCTTGTACTCGTTCTTTTTGAGTGAATTGTGCAACTTAAACATTAATTTTGGGATATCTTTCTCCATTTTTTCTAAATCAATTGTTTGCACGAGATGCGTATTTGGAACCTTGACTTATTCTTTCATTGAGGTAGTTTCCCTGTCCTTTTCCTCCAATACCTCATATTTCTTAAAATCCCTATGGAAAGTGGCCAGATGTGTGATTTTATCCTCTAGGGTTTTAATCTTCATCTTCATAGTTTTGTAGCCCATTCTCTCATATTTCAATTGATTGTTGGCCTTAGTATACAAATCCTGTAACTTTTTGGTTGTAGCATTTGTTTGATGCATATGTCGATGCACCAAATGAGTCACTTGCAAGTTCAAGTCCATGAGATCAGTATATGGAATATTATTTGTGTGTAAGGATTTGGTGGTCTTCATAGTCTCACATGGGCATTGTTGCCTCCACTTTCAATTTTAACACAACCATTTTGAAAATTCCCTTTCATAGTCTAATGTGCTCTTAAGCTGCATTAGAGGAAGTGGTTGATTCTTTGCAATTCTAATGTCTCTCTTCCTCTCTTTAGAGGCTTGCTTGGCTATTTCCATGAATTGTTATACAATTGACATGTGTCCAGGCTTGGACACCTCTCCTGACTCTTTTGCCTCTATACCTGACATGGTGGAGCATATGACCTTCAAAGTTAATCTTTTTTTTGGAGTGGCTAGCTAACTGTTGTATAATATCGGAGCCTTTGACTCTACCTCCTCATCATCTTCATCATCCTCCTCTCCTTCTGCTTTACATGTCCTAGATTTCTTTGAGCTAGGCTCCTCATTAGCGGAATTTTGAGGTTTAAAATGGGCCTCCTAAGGAAATTAAAAAAAATTAGTGGAAATAATAAAATATTTTATTATGTCATCAAATTTTAGAGGAAAAAAAAACTACTTTTTCAACTCATATTTTCAACTTATATCCCTATGGTTTTACTCAAATTTTGAGCGGTAACACTCGTTGGATGCATAATTTTATTCATCATCCAAGGAGTACCGATGTTGCATACTTTTGATGGACCCTGATACACGCAAAACGAGAAATAGATTAAAATGTGAGTGCAATCATGTTTTTTCCTATATTTCTCATTTTTCGTGTAGTAGGGTCCATCAAAAGTATGGAACATGGGTAATCCTTGGATGAGAAATTAAATTTTTCATCCAACGAGTACTCCCACTCGAGATTTGAGTAAAACCTTAGAGAGATAAGTTGAAAATACAAGTTGAAAAAGTAGATTTATTATTTTATTATTTTTTAATCTTTTTACTTTTTTACCCCAAAAATGGTGAATCATCCCCCATGGTTGACATCATCATCTTGAATCGCATCGGTTCCTCTAAAGTTTATTTTAGTTGTACATTTTTCTTAGGAGGCCCATTTTAGACCTCAAAAGTTCTCTAATGCTCCTTCATCAACCTCCATAGGTTCTAAAGTGCTTCATTTCTTGCGAGAGAGGTGAGAAAGTCTGATTTAGATGGACGCGAGATGGATTTGAATTTTTCCCAAGTATATTTGTTTGCACAATATTCTACCATGAGATTCGGAACGTGCTTATGGTTCCCTCAATCCTTATCTTTTCTCAATTCATATATGAGATTATGTTTATCATACCTCCAAGCTTCATTTTGTGGGAAATCAAAACCTTCCAATATATTTTCCATGAGCTCCAAAACATTTCTTGAATTCACACAGAATGATCCCTCCTTATGAGGAAGATGGAACATGATTGTTGCTTTCGTTGAGGTGAAATATTCTTTGTCACTAGAAAATCTATGTTGGAGTATTACAAATAAAAAATGTGAGGGGTTAGGAATGTAGGTAGTTGATATGGATGGCCTTCAAAATCATATATTCTGATGACCGTGTAGTCCTTGAAAATGTACCAATCACTGACACTAGTGTCTAGGGTGACTTGCAGTTTTTCCCTAAGGAAATAAGGGACTCTAGGAATCGATTGGTCATGAAAAAGAGTATACACAATTGAACTGAAGGAAGAAATATAAGTAAAGACGCCTTTATTGCTTTTCGGCTTACAGACCATGGTTACCCACTCATAAACTGGAAATAAATTATTGTGCTCATCGACCATTATAGGTTTCAGATGCTCTAGATAAGGGTATTGTTGATGTATGAACAAGTGGACTAAATAATTTTGGAAGCAAAAGGAATTTCCTTTCCCAAACTCTATCATCTGGGAGTGTATTTCATCTGACAAACTGTGGGAAATAAAATTTGGTGCTGGCCTTGGTGATCAGATGCGGCAAGGATATCAAAAGGCCTAGGATGGTCTTTGTTATATAGACATCAGTTTCAGTACCTAGGACTAGGGAAACCATGGAGAAAGAAAACTTTGACATGAAATCAAAAGTCGTGATATGGTAAGGGGGATGACCAGATGGATGGATGATCAGGTGATCATGTCCAAGTTTAAAAATTGCTCAAAAATGGAAGTGTTTTAAAATGGTTACACAGTGAAAAATATGCCTAAACAGGCAAAAAAATCTGTGAATTTGACATCATAAGATAGAAATAAGCTAAAAATGGCTTTTGTTTCACCTCAAATATTGAAGTACAACCCAATACAGCTCCATCTCCCTGATGGCTCTTTCCTCTTCCCTCAAGCAAAAATTGTTGTAAAACACTTCTGTTTTCTCTGAAACCTGCTCCATACTCTCGAGAATGCTCTAGAAACCCAAAATTGACTAAAATTTCATCTTGTTTGGTCGAAAATTGAGAAAGTTATGACCCAAACAAGATTTTTCCTAGTGGCACTAGAAAACCTCCTCCAAAACTGGAGGAACTCCAGTTAAACTCACCAAAAAGGTGGAATTTCCTGAAATGGCGAAACCGTGCTCAAATTTTGGGGTAGCATTAAATTTAATTGTTTGATGCATGGTGCGTTCACATGCGCAATTTCTGGGCTGTTTAACTTGCTGGCAGATAAGGTTTGAACCCGCGCTCTTGGTCATGGGTCAGAGGTCATGTGCTGAGCAGCTAACCCCAAAGGGGCTTAACTCTTATATCCCGCCGGTGCAATGGCTCTTGGCCCTTGATTCTTGTCTGCCGGTCACATGACGATGACGGGGCTGGCCCCCCAACCTTCACCGCTCATCAAACGAGTCGACCTGACTCTCTGTTCACCCATTGCACGATTCGTTCAACACATCCGCCCTATTGTTCGTTTACTATGCCCAAACGATGATGACCCGACTGTTTGTTTACTCCGCCCAAATGACGATGACCCGACTGTTGTGTGCAGTTTGACCCTCATTCGTTCAAGCCGATCCGAGCCTTCGTTCAACCACCGCCCGACTCGCCCATTCCACAAGTCTTGCCCGTGGCGTGTTGGTCGGTTCAGCCCTACCTGTGTAGTCGGTTCAAGGTTCGAAACCCATGCCCTTTCACAAAAATTTTAACTAACCTTTCAACCAATGGCCTGGGGCTACGTGGCACCCTCTGAGCAAGCCACGTGGCACCCAATGATAGGCCAATAAAAACCTTATAAAAATCAATTTTTGCCATTAAATTTTTTTTTTTGAAAATGAAAAAATCATAGTCAAAAAGATCTGTTTTGGAGGTCACTGGACGAATTCAAACCTCAGTAACTTTCACATACGACATCAGTTTTGAGTCTCGTTCGCGACACTATAATCGCAACGACGAGGCATTTCCGGTCGTTCAGACTATAACCATTTTTTAACACTTCCATTTTTGAGCAATTTTTAAACTTGGACAAGAACCAAGGGCCAAGAGCCATTGCACCAGCAGGATATAAGAGTTAATCCCCTTTAGGGTTAGCTCCTCAGCACATGACCTCTGACCCGTGACCAAGAGCGCAGATTCAAACCTTATCTGCCAGCAAGTTAAATCGCCCAGAAATTGTGCATGTGAATGCGCCATCCGTCAAACAGTTAACTTTAATGCTGCCCCAAAATTAGAGTGTGGTTCCACCATTTCAGGCAATTCCGCCTTTTTGATGAGTTTAACTGGAGTTCCTCCAGTTTTGGAGGAGGTTTTCTAGTGCCACTAGGCAAAATCTTGTTTAGGTCATAACTTTCTCAATTTTCGACCAAACAAGATTAAATTTTAGTCAATTTTGGGTTTCTGGAGCATTCTGGAGAGTTTGGAGCAGGTTTTAGAGCGAACAGAGGTGTTTTACAACAATTTTTGCTTCAGGGAAGGGGAAAGAACCATTAGGGCCATTAGGGAGATGGAGCTATATTGGGTTGTACTTCACTGTTTGAGGTGAAACAAAAGCCATTTTTAGCTTATTTTTGTCTTCTGAAGTCAAATTCATAGTGTTTTGTCTGTTTAGGCATATTTTTCACTGTGTAACCATTTTGAGAAAATTAATAGAGCAAAGACATGCCATTGGGGAGCCTTGGGCCGGAAAATGTAGCCCAGGAGGGGTGAGTTGCCTCATCAGTTTGTTGTGTTATGCTATGGTGAATTTTTCTTGTTGTGTATTTCTGTTGTGATATATTAAACAGTAAATTTAAATAACAAATCCTCACACATAAAACTCAGAAGCATTACCAAAACTACTTTGTTTAACCTGCAAGACATGGAGAACACTTTGCACACTAAATTAAATGGAAATGGATACTTTTCATAGCATTTAAAAATAGTTTCATTTTCATATCAATGGACCACTCCTCCTTGGACAACATTGTTAACCATTTGTTATTGGATTTCTGGTGTGAGGCTGATCCAATTTTCAATGATTTCCTATTTATTTAGCCTTTCTAAGTTTATCTTGTTGGGAAATGACAACATGTCCGCAATTGTCTCTAGAGTTATTCTAATTATATCCTTGCCATCTTGGGATGAGGCAATCACTATTTTGTATGATAGGTACAAGCATGCACACGAGGTCATCATCCCCGAAAAATGGAACACATATGGGATAACAACGAAGACTAGATTTGATGCATGCATATTATTGTGATCTCCTATCACTTCACTGGTGTTCAACACAATCTGAATGGTTGCCTTCATATCATTTGTATTCAACATTATGTCCCATACATTTGTGTGTCTATCAATAAAATCTAGTTCTTTGGCTTTCTCTTTTCTCTAGACATCAATGGAACTTATAGGTGATGAGGAATCCATTGGAATAGGGGCAATTTGTTAAGAATAACTTGTTGACTGAAGAGGATAATAAGACAAAAGAAATTTTCTCTTAGCAAATCAGGGTATGGCACATGGAAAATGTGGATTGGACAGAGGTTGGGGGAAGAATATTTTTGAATTTCAAAATTCAGAGACATTGAAACTAGCTAGCGTGTGCAAGAAAATTGAATTTGGAGTCTCTTAAGAAAATTGAGTTGGGATTGAGTAGGTATAGGAGTAAATTAGGCTTGGGGATGCATTTGAGGGGTCAATTGAGTGAGACAAGGGTTTTATTTTCCAAAACGATGATTTTTTTGTGCCTTCATAGGCAGAACGCACATTAGCGATTTATATTTGCGAATTTGAGCTTCAAAGACACAAAACTTAACAAATAAGTTCAACATTGCATGTGAGCTAAGCTGGAGGGTGAGCTAGAAAAAATAACAAAGAAAATGGACCCCTCGATGCTTTATTAATTTTTTTTGTCTTGGACACATGGCAAGACCAAATTTGACAAAATTTTGGCTGATGTCATGATGATGTTAGTAGGACACAGGGCTGACCACATGGAGTGTTGACATGGCATGCTAACCTGGTTGAGTGAGCATGGCAGGTTGGGTGGCAAGGTACAGTGGTGACATGGCTAGTGTGATGTGGAGGGTAACGTGGTGGGACACGTGGCAGCCTTTGTGTCATTTCACAACTCGTCGGTGAAAGTTTGCAACTGATGGGAACGACGCGAGGGAGTGCCACGTGTCTCCCATTACGCCCCTCCATCGAGTTAAAGGGTGTGAAACTTGGTGATGCAAGGGTGTGTGGGCCATCGAAACACCCGGTGTGCCCAACGTCTGATCTAGGGTGTCGATCAAGTCTACCCTCTGACGCTTGGTGCATGTGTTGATTTGTGCCTGTGTCGGGGACTGCCAAAAACTTTGTTTCTGGGCCTATTCGCTGGCCCCTACCATGCAGGGACCCTTGCCTTTGACTCACACATTTTTTTTTTATTGAAAGCTTTCAACTTCATCTTCTACAATTTGAATTTGTAAGTGCCCTTTTAACCTTTGAAAGGCCCCTTGGAGGACATTTCAAGGTGACATGATCAAGTGCCAACACCTCACTAGAAAATAATAATAGCAAATATATTTCAATAATTCAAGATTATATCAAGGATTAGTGAGAATTTACCTCTACCCTAGTATGTTCTTATGTGACACACTTTCCCTTCTGAAAAGACCCTCATCATCCACGAAAGAGAAAAAGGGAGATATAAAATCACACATGACCTTATCTTTAATTTCTTCCTCTCAAAATACCTTTAACTAAGCTTCGAAGGGAATCCCACACTTCCAACCATGCCTTCTTCTTCTCTATTATATCCTTCAAATCAACTCTATTTTATAAAATGCATTTTCCTTTTAGAAGACCCTAGAATCCTCATTGAGTTTTCTTTTTGCGTGGATAAAATGTGTCCACATTGCACTCATGATATTTATGTTTCATGAGAACCCTTTATAACATGCATTTATTATTCATTTGAGGGTTTGACCATGTCAAAATAATGCCACATGGCATCTCCTCATGAAAATATCTTCCTCCAAATATGTAGAAAATACCTTGGACAAAGTGTTCTCACCCCAAAGCCCTTCTCAAAGATAAACACACCTCTAAAAACGTAGAAAATATCTTAAACAATGTGCCTTTTGTTGAGAATTTGGTAGGGCAATAATTAATTCAAATTCTATTATTGATAATTACTTGTGAGCTTACTTATTTTACTTATGTCTTCTCTTCTTAACTTACTATGTCTTTCATCAAGTCAATTACCAAAAACACAAGAGACACAAATTTAGACTCTTTGAGCCAGGGCCAAAACCTCTCCCTCTTGGAGAGGAAGACCCACAAGAAATTCTTCTTATAGACTTTTAGATGACAAGTACCATGACCATGACACCTTGACCTATGTATGCCTCCTAGACCTTGTCACTGCTTTTGAGCTTATCCTTATTTTATGCATTGTCCTGCACTTTACTGCAACAAACTAGACAGATTGATCTCTCACTGAACTTTCCTTATTTGACTGTGCGTGAACCTTACTGAGATATTGACACCTTGTTGTGAACAAGGTTTGTGCACACCTTACACATTTACTCAACCATGTTGGTTGATCTTACACCCAAGTCTTCTTTTAATGAATTGTCCTTTTCATGCTATATTGGTACCCATACTTAATGTACTTCATACTTTCAACACAGTTCTGTCACCATAGGCTTGCCTTCACACTTGACACAATCAAAGAAAAGTTGTTCACCATAAGCTTGTACTTTGTCATCACATACTTGTCCTTGCACTTAACACATTCATCGTAATGTTGTCACCACAGGCTTGTCCTATTTTCGTACTTTAACACAGTTATATGCAATCCTTCAACGAGGTCTTATTTTCACATTTTAACATAGTCATAAATTAGAGGTCATTCCTCCAATCTGGTCTGTAAGTCTTCACATATTATATGAATATTATTCCTTTGCACTTCATTCATATTGTATAACCCTGATCCTCAAGTCTGTAATCCACAATATTTTTTGTGAAATGTTATACGAAAAACACAGAGGAATGCAAGGCTATCTCTCTTTTTTTCTGTGCAATATATATAGAGTATATATAGTTGTTTCCACCTGTAATTGAGCCGACCTATCCATATGTAGTGAGGCTAACTTGAACACTTGTTTATAGGCCGACTGGTAGAGAGTATCTTCCTGTGTGATGAAGGTTGACTTGAAGGGTTTTCCAACATCGATCTTGATCATCATTTGTGTGCAATCTTCAAGTCTTATGTGACACAGTTTGGAGGCATACAAATGTGACTTGACTCTTCATAAACATGACTCTTTAATTAATACAATTTATAACTAGAAGAAAAATCCCTAATAGACATCAAGTTTATTGACCTATAATAAAACCTTGCTCATGAAACCCATGAAGCAAGCATACCAAAAATATATAGTTATTATCTTTGTCTTCTTCATTACATAATTACATAATTACATAGTCAATATGAAGACCGATCTTAGTTACACTTTCCAACACTCCCTCTTAACTAGGGAAGTATTCATAATGGTACATGATCACTTTCAATCTAAAGAATCTCATAAGAAGAATCAAATTGGTAATCGCATATGCATGGAATCATATCAACCAACATTGTCCTAGTGCAAGGCCTTGACTAACAACCCCATCTCTCAACGAAACAATGGGGTACAATGCTGGTGAGACACATGACCTATAGAAACCACAGTGATTCTCTCTCCAAGGCACATACTCCACCCAGATGTTCCTGAGTATGACCTTCTTGGACTATTCTTCTCTTGGGTAGCCAGCCCTCAAAGAATATGGGTCCCTGACTACTCTTATCTTGAATGCCCTATCTCATTCTCAAAGAGTATCATATGCCAGATGATTACCCAATCCTCCATTTTGTCTTCCAGGTGAAGACCAGAATAACGTTTATCCATTCTCTCCACATGGCCTTCACTAAGACTTACAGTTGTTATTCCTGGTCTAGTGCATGACACATGTATTAGAGAATCATATACGTCACTCCCTCTTAACTCAGAAAGGACATACTTCAAGTTTCTTCCAAGAAATAAACTTACCACCAGGCTCCCTCTCAACTAGGGACTTGCAGCAGCAATGGTGAGCCACCCAACTGCTCATGAAGAATTCCTGCCCTCGATGTCATGGATTTCGATATTGAGGAATCTTCAACTTTTGGCTTCATAGGGCACAAATCATCCATCACTTTCATTCACGAGTCATGCCAACTATCAGAAAGTGGTTCATTAGTCTTCCTCATCTCGTCCACTTTTATGCCATGTTGCTTTCCTTCGAACCATCTCTCAAGGATCTTACATCCTTCCACATGATTGGCAACCCTGCATAAACTCATCCAGATAAACACATACATATGAAATTTTAAATCAGAAGTTCCCTCAGTGATGATCTTTCACCATGACATCTTCATGTAGGCATCGACATTCTCTTTTCAGATTGACACATCTCCTAAAGATATGTATTGTCAAGGGTATTCTTCTTTACCATACTTCTATCAGACTCCACATATCTTCCCAGGAGATCTTCTAGTCACATCATCTTGGCTTCCGGATGATAACTACCTCTTTACATGGTTGCACTTCATGATCTCTTCCATACAACTTCATTCCGAGGAGCTTCCAGTATCTAGTTCCTTGTTTGCATACAACCACCTCATATTCCATAAGAGGGCATATTTAATTTCATTTGTTAGTGGCAACCTATGCACCAGAAGAGATCGTCCTTTCATAGATAATACTTCTAAAGATATAATTTCATCAGCTGCAACCACATGACATGACTTCAAAGCATCCAGTGTCAGCATATATTTATATGTACCTCATCCTTTTTCTTTTGAGGCATCTGGCAGCAATTTTACTAGAATGAAGAACTTCATTCCCTTGACATACTTCATCTAGAAGTCATCATATACTAATCCCAAAATTTTGTAACATAGAATTCTCAATGAAACCTTTTGCTTTCTTTCTAACCAATGAATCCATAGAGAATTCCATTAGAAAATGTCAGCACCTATTTCCATATGATTATTGAATGATGACCCTTGATTTTGATGAATGCCTTCCATCAATGTTGTTATCAATGAGGTTTCCAGGAGCTACTTCTCCAAGTGCTCCTTCCATGCTTCTATCATGATGATATTAATATACATTACTTTCTATCATACTATTTTACAACTAATAGAAATCACTTAAAGAGGAAGATGATCTCAATCATAATAGAAATATTTCGCTTCTTCTTTCTTAGATTTCTTTGCATCAGTTTCTTTCCCTTTCATCTGTGACATGGGCTTCTTCCTATTTCCTCTTGCCCTTCCCAGAATAAGGACAATCCAAAGCATCGTACTTTGTCCATATTTCTCCTTTTATTCTGATGACCAAATTTACCGAATCTTCCTTTCTTTCTGGACATGGTTGCAAAGGCTTGATTCCCCTCACTTGATCTTATATCAGCTTTGGCTTTCAATCTTGTTTCCTCTATTTTACATAAAGACCATAGATCGTGGAATGGTGTTGCTTCTTTCTTCCCATATAAGCTTGAAGTGAATTTTCCCCATTTTTCCGACAGAGCATTCAGCACCATTGTAGTCATCTCACTATCAGACATTACTTCTCCCAATTCTTGCAGTTGGTCTCTTATTTCAAAAATTCTCATAAAATATGAAGTGTTTCCTTCCTCTCTTGAAAATTCAATCTTGTATAGGTCTTGTCTCAGAGAGATTGCTTCTCCTGCAGTACTTACAAATAATAGGCTCCACCAGTGTCTCATATATTTATTTTGCAGTTTCCAGTTGTGAAACATAGGGTATGAGGGAGTCCTTAATGGATTCCATGAGAATCCTCTGGGCTCTGATTTATCCTTTCCTATACTAGGCATGAGCTGGAGCATCTTCTTTTGAGGGTTGAACGGTGGATCCTTTGAAGTAGCCCATAACTTCATCTTTGATTAGATTCAAATTTTTCCTCTTCTTCCATGCACTAAAGTTTGATGACCCAACCAGATTGTTTCTCTTTGCAATAAGTCATTTCGACAGATTTAGATGAGGTCATAGATACTTACTTGAAGAAGGTGACTTCATCCTTCTAGCAGCTTCCTTGATGATGATGAAGATGAAGGTAGGAACTCCCTCTTAGATTGAATCCTCCAATGTAGATGTATTCAATGATGATGATGGTAAATATCTTCGATATAAATCTTTGATGGAAAAGATTATCTTCTTGATAAGTGAATCCTTGAGAGTATTCCTTGCAAACTGAATTGATCTTTTAATATAGACTTTGATTCTTGCTTCTTTGAGTGTCTCTTTGTCACGTAGCCCTCGTCTTCAACACTTTAGCTCTGATACCATGTTGAGAATTTGGTAGGGCAGTGATTAATTCAAATTCTTTTCTTGATAATTACTTGTGAGCTTACTTCTTTTACTTATGTCTTCTCTTCTTAGCTTATTATGTCTTTCATCAAGTCAATTACCAAAAACACAAGAGACACAAATTTAGGCTCTTCGAGCCAGGGCCAAAACCTCTCCCTCTTGGAGAGGAAAACCCGCAAGAAATTCTTCTTATAGACTTTTAGATGACAAGTACCATGACCATGACACAGACCCTTGACCTATGTATGCCTCGTAGACGTTGTCACTACTTTTGAGCTGATCCTTGTTTTTTGCACCGTCCTGCACTTTACTACACCAAACTAGAGAGATTGATCTCTCACTGAACTTTCCTTATCTGACTGTGTGTGAACCTTACTGAGATATTGGCACCTTGTTGTGAGCAAGGTCTATGCACACCTTACACATTTACTCAACCTTGTTGGTTGATCTTACACCCAAGTCTTCTTTTAATGAATTGTCCTTTTCATGCTATATTGATACCCATACTTAATGTACTTCATACTTTCAACACAATTTTATCACCATAGACTTGCCTTCGCACTTGACACAATCAACACAAAGTTCTTCACCATAAGCTTGTACTTTGTCATCACAGACTTGTCCTTGCACTTAACACATTCATCGTAATGTTTTCACCACGAACTTGTCCTATTTTCGTACTTTAACATAGTTATATGCAGTTCTTCAACACAATCTTATTTTCACATTTTAACACAGTCATGAATTAGAGGTCATTCCTGCAATCTGGTCCGCAAGTCTTCACATATTATATGATATTATATCACCCTTCCTTCGCACTTCCTTCATATTGTATAACCCTAATCCTCAAGTCTGTAATCTGTAATCTTTTTCCTGAAATGCTATACGAAAATCACAGAGGAATGCAAGTCTATCTCTCTGTTTTTCTGCGCAATATATATAGGGTATATATAGTTGTTTCCAGATTTAATTGAGCCAACGTATCCATATGTAGTGAGGCCAACTTGAACACTTGTTTATAGGTCGACTTGTAGAGAGTATCTTCTTGCATGATTAAGGTTGACTTGAAGGGTTTTCCAACGCTGATCTTGATCATCATTTGTGTGCAATCTTCAAGGCTTATGTGACACAGTATGGAGGCATACAAATGTGACTTGACTCTTCATAAACATGACTCTTTGATTAATACAATTTATGACCAGAAGACAAATCCCCAATAGACATCAAGAAGAAGTTTATTGACCTATAATAAAACCTTGCTCATGAAACCCATGAAGCAAGCATACCAAAACTATATATTTATTATCTTTGTCTTCTTCATTACATAAATACATAATTACATAGTCAATATGAAGACCAATCCTAATTACACTTTCCAACACCTTTACCCTCTGTTGAGTCCCAATTTTGCTCAATTTTAATAGCATTCTAAGACCTTGCTTCCCCATTTTTTAACTCTCTTTGACCCCTAATTACTCTTATTTCGTTATATTACCTAAGTTTTGGCCAAAAGGGTGATATGTGCTTAAGGTATGCAAATTATCATAAAAAGTGTCATTTTATCTTGTTCTTGAGTATTCCTTGAAGCTAATTATTTCTTAATCGAATTATCAAGTTGACTAATCGAAGTCTTATGCGGATTAGTCATGAGTTGAAGCAGCTTTGCGTTTTCCTGTAGAAACCCTGTGGTCGCCAATTTCCTGCAGACACAATATGATTTCCTATAGATGCGAATTTCCTGTAATCGCCTAGATTTCCTGTAGTAGAATCCGCAGTTGGATATGTTCCACTTAGTCTCAAGACAAACGGGAACATGGGTTTTATGAGGAAATCCACCTACATGGACGTTGTCCTATTGGTTGCTTCAAATTCATCATGGAAACCACCAAGATCTTCAATCTTCTTCTCGTTGGCTGCATTGGGAAAAGCTCCAGCAATGTAACGAAATTAGTCTGATCCATGCTTTCAGTCATGGATCAGACTCAGTAAAGCTATTTTTGTCATTTTGTTCCAATATTGATAGTAGATCGTTATGGCATAGTAGTTTTCCTAATTCAGGCAGAGCATATGCCTTTGAACTTGTATAAATTTCATCATGTTTCATTTGCGAGGGGGCTGGCTAATCGGATAATATCATTATTTGTATATGACTGTAACACTTTTCAGATTAATATAAAGTTATATGTTTTGTCCATTTTACTGAGTAAACCCTTTTAACATTGAAGGGGTCGTGAGTAAGGGAGGGCCCCCTTTGCTCACAACTCCATTAGTTATAGTAGTGTGTTCTTTTGATTATTTGTATGTAGTCATAACATTATTGGCACAACTAGTGTTCTATTTTCTGAGTTTTAGCAGCATATATGAATGATTGGATGATGAAGTTTATTTGACAAATGTGTTGCGATCATTTAATCAAGTTTTAACTTTTAAATGGTGAATTGATTTTCTTATGGTTGTGTGCTTGGTCTTTTATCTTTTCTGATCAACATCAGCAATATCAAGAGCTGTAGAGAGATGATTGAATCCACTCCATAGCCTTTGCTACCAAGTGTTGATGTAGAGAAGGGGCAATAGTACTGTGTATGTGTGACTGAATTAAGTAGGAAGCACTTAAGGTATTAGCCTACATATACTTTGCACAACATCTCACAAGCTTACCTAACCCTTGGTTGATAATTTATGTTGGCAAATGATAAGTCTGTAATTTAACTCAACACCCTCAAATACCTCAAAAGGTGAAATATGCCTCGAAATATAAAGAAGTACTTATGTTGAAGAACCAATTCCAAGGTGCACATATTTTAGGTGCATTCGACTTAATAATGGGCATTTTTTAAGGAATGTGCATGAAGATATATTGCATAATGTCTTTACCCCCAAAGTTCTCCTTCAAGGGGAAAAATCCCTTGAAATATGTGGGATTTTCTTCAAATAATGTGCAATGCTCCATAGAGTCACTTTAATATGCTTTAAATGCCATCTTGCACACAACATACCTCGTAAAGGGGTATATTCATGGTCAAGCCACTGAATGTCCCTCTTGTAACCCATGGAGTGGGATGCTCCACATCAAATGACTCTTATTTGACCATCGAAATGCCTCCAATGCCACATGTCATCATTTTAAGGGAGGTGTTCCTTCCTTAGATTATTTTCACCACTTGTCATGCCTTGGGCTTCCTCCAAGTTAGAGCACTTTGCTCCTTTGATCTTTGTCTTGCATATGACATGCTTTGAACCACTCATAATGTAGATGATTCCCTTTCTAGGGATATGTTTGGTCCTTACCCTGGGCATAAACCATATACCTTGGACACCTAGAGGTATGATGTTCATCCTCTGCGGTTTGCTTGTTTGCCATGTAATCATGTCTCTAAATCGATGTCAAATGTGTCCCAGTGGAACCGCATGTTGAAGTGTCCTTAAAAATGTCTCCATTAATATTTTCCAAGTCGTTCCCTGTAAGTTGTGGCTCCCATTGAACTTCAAGGATCTGCTGCATTGGTGAGAGAAGAAAGGCCAATGAAAATATGAAATGAACCATGCATTTTCAACGGTAACACACTTGCTCACTAGGTTGGATTGGACAATGTAAAGAGTAGAATGTGGCATTTAAAATAACTTGTTATTTTTAAGATAAGGCTTATTTTTGAAGGTTTTTCAAAAGCATTTATCATCAAAAAAATGTTAACTGGGTTTCCATAAAAGCTCTATTATTAGTCTATGCTTTGGTAAACTTAAAATTGGTTATACTATTGAGTTTCATAATACCAAAAAGATTTTACCATGCATAATTTTTTAGCTGTCTATCGAGCCACAATTTTTCTCAGAAAATTATTTTTTTGCCAGAATCTGGCCAGTTTTTTTGGCAAAAAATCCAACCATAGAATTGTTTAATTCGTTTTTTTGATGGTGGAAATGGATTCAGCGCCAGGCACCCAAAATCCTGAAGCTTGACAACTGTAACCCAGATTTCCCAAAATTTCTGCCGGATTTTGATCAAAATCTTGCCAGAATTTCCACTATTTTCCGAGCAAAATTGTAGCCTTGTTAGACTTCTCTTATTTTTTTTAGGCATTAAAAATCTTCATATTCATAAACAAATACTTCATCATTTTTGTTTTGAGCCCAAAAAGAGTCAATGGTAACTCCATACTTGTTAAGCACCCATGTTGTTGCTATAGCTCTGGAGGTCCACACTGGCCGCTTATGGACTGATACTTCATACGTGTAAGTGTGCATAAGCTGAAACATATTATAGCCCCTTGGGGGTGCTTCTGTCTCCATGAAATAAAGATACATTAGCATCGATCATGGAATGTAAAATACCGGGATTATTTGGGCCATTGAGAAGTCTCATACAATTCATAGTCCTAGCCACTACGGCCCTTCCAGTTCCACTGCACTCAGTCAACTCGGATCTATCAATTCAAAAAATTCGCCAAGGTCAGAATATGCCTTACACTATAGCAGAGATGCAAAAGACAGTACTGTGCAGCAATAGAACCACTATTAGCCTGCACTAGAAACCCCTACTCTGAGTGTTGGATATTGCCAGATATCATCTATGCTCCTGATCATCCCAGCAGCAGTCCCGTGATACCCTATCAACATGCGTACATTTCTTACATTTAGCCGATGAAGCTCAAGGCTCAGAGTCCAAAGTTCAAACATATCTCTCTGCTTAATAGACACCCACATTCTCACCAAGGCTTGGGAGTTATGCCCTGGCCATGATTCTTCATAGCTAGAGTAAGAAAACCAGATTTTCACACACATTGCATCAGAAAGAAAGTGAACAGTTATCCTTTCCCTGGCAGTAAAGGGTCAACTTTGTTATTATGTACGCCTATGCTAATAGTTTGTGCTTAACATCACCAATACAAGTAATATGCTATAGCAGAGATGCAAAGGGCAATACTGTGCGAGAACAAAACCATTAATGAGTACTAGAAGCTCTTGCTTTCAATATTGGATATTGCCAAATATGATCAATGATTCTGATCATTCCACTGGCAGTCTTGTGATAACCCATCCACATGTCTATACTTTTCAACTTTTAACTGGGAAAACTCATAGGTTACATGCATCTCAGTACTTATTAGGCATCCACATTCTCACAATGGCTTGGGAAGTTCATACTAGCCGTGATTCTTCATATCTAAAATAAGAGTAAGAGCAATCAGAACATACTGTCATCAGAAAGAACAGCTATCGGCAATCCTTTCCTGTCTGTAAAGGCTCAACTTCGATAGTATCTATGCCTATGCTTATACCTTGTGCTTAACATCACCAATAATGACCACAACAGCACCCTCCGTTCAAGAAGTGATGACAGACTGTTGGCATCCCTCACAATAAATTCTCTGGCAACAATGCTGGAGTTGTTATTGATGGCAGGGTGGCAGTTACCACATATTTGGGTTTCTTGATACTAGATAGAGCAAAGAGTCATCCATGAGGTAACTGACAAGATTAGATGTGACCACTAGCTTCTCTCTGTCGTGACAAAGAATTTGCTTGTTGTGCTCCTCGTTCATGAAATGCAGAACAAATCTTGTATCAGGCATAGTCTGCTGCCTTCGACTACTGAGAAAAAAATTGGCGTAAATTTTTTCTGTTTGCGTGTATCACCGATCTCCTACAATGAAAACATGTACTTCATTATTGATCACGATCCAACTAGACCCAGGCTTCTTTCTTACCCTCCAGTTTTTCATCATTTTCCGCACATTTTCAGTGTCATCCCACCTGCCTGCTGCAGCATAAAGATTGGACAAGAGCACATAAGGTGCATCATCATCAGGGTCCAACTCATGAAGGCATTTTGCAGCCCACTCTCCTAGCTCTATGTTATTGTGTACTCTACAGGCACCAAGCAGACACCTCCATACAGCAGCATTAGGTTGTAGTGGCATTTCCTTTATAACCTTTTCTGCCTCATCCAGGCGCCCTGCGCGGCCAAGAAGGTCAACTACACAAACATAATGCTCCATTGCAGGTGTGATGTGATAATATTGATTCATGCAATTGAAATACTGCCAACCCTCATCCACTAGTCCTGCATGGCAACAAGCAGACAAAACACAAACTAAGGTGACATGGTTTGGGTTCATGCCAGAGGATTGCATTTGCTCAAAAAGTTTGAGAGCTTCCTTCCCAACACCATGCATGGCATATCCTGCAATCATTGTATTCCATGAGACTGTGTCCTTTTGATGCAGTTTATCAAATAAATTGTGGGCTTTCTCTATACTACCACATTTTGCATACATGTCTAAAAGAGCATTTACTACCAAGACGTCTGACAGGAATCCACTTCTTTTTATTTCTTCATGAATCTCGATACCCTGTTCCAGGGCCGCCATTTCAGCACATACTTGAAGGACAACAGCAAATATTTTCGAGTCCGGCTTCAAACCTGTCCGCTTCATTTCTCGAAAAAGATTCAAGGACTTGTCACCCTGCCCACTCTGTGCATATCCTGTAATCATTGCAGTCCATGAAGCCACGTCTCGTTCCGGTATTTCCTGAAACAGTCTCAAAGCGTCATCAATTTGCCCGTTCTGTACATAACCTACAATCATTGATGTCCACGAGACAACATCTCGTCTGGGCATCCTCTCAAAGAGCTTCACAGCTTCATCAAGTTGTCCATTCTGTGCATATCCTGCAATCATTGTATTCCATGAAGCACCAATCCGCTTGGGCATTTTATCAAACAACTCTTGTGCCTTTTCTATATGCCCACATTTTGCATACATATCCATCATGGCATTCTCTACATAGATATCAACATGATGTCTACCTTTACACATTTCTTCGTAGATTTCTATACCCTGCTCTAGAGATACCAAGTTGGCACACGCAGAGAAAACGCTTGCAAAAGTTTTCGAGTCCGCCTTAGCACCTGCAACTCGCATTTCCTGGAAAAGATCCAGGGCCTTTTTATGATGCCCATTCTGTGCACATCCTGAAATAATGGCGTTCCACGAAACCACATTCGGTTCCGGCATTTTATGAAACACTCTAACTGCCTCATCAATAAGCCCATTCTGAGCATATCCTGTAATCATTGTATTCCACGAAACCACATCTCGTTCTGGCATTCTCTCGAACATGCTAAGTGCTTCATTAAGACGCTTATTCTGTGCATAGCCTGCAATCATGGTGTTCCAAGCAACCACATTTCGCACAGGTATTTTGACAAATAGATCGCGCGCTTCCTCAAGTTTTCCAAACTTCGCATACATATCCACGAGCGCATTCGCCACATATACATCATACTGAAATCCACTTCTAATCACATCTTCATGTATCTCGACACCCTGTTCTAGATTCCCCATTTTGGCGCAAGACGGAATAATAGCAGCATAGGTGAAGTGATTGGGTTCGACTCCCACTGCTCGCATTTGGTGAAAAAATGCCAATGCCTCTTCAGCAAATCCATGCCTGCAGTAAGCTGCAATCATCACGCTCCATGAGCACACATCTCGTTTAGGCATTTCGTCAAACAGTTTGCGAGCATCTCCGAGACTACCACACTTTGTATACATACTAACAAGGGTATTGTGCAGAATTGCTGTAGGCATAAAACCAATCTCATTCATGTGGGCATGGATTAATTTTCCTTCGGACAAGGCTTTCTTCTTAATGCATGACTGTAACAGAGAAGCATATGTAGACGAGTCTATGCGCAGGTGCGTGTCCCGCAAGATGAGCAGTGTGTCTTGCGAGTGACTCTGATTACATAGGAATTTTACATTCTGCGCAGAAATGCTGGGGCCGTTGCCTCTTCTACTAAGGCCACTTATAGATTTTACTGCAAGTTTTGCAATGGGAAAGTAAAGCAAATGCTCTCTCTTCCTCTGGTTCGCCATTGACATCACTGGTATCGCTATTCATATCGCTGTGCATTTTCCAAGTACAGGGGTTCTCATCTGAAGGAGTAAGTAAGAAGTGTACCCAACCAAAGAAACGCTTAGTGCTGCACAAATTCAATTCTATTTGGGATTTCATTTTTTCTTTTTTTAGCGCCGAAGGGATTTCATTTTTGCTTTATCAGTGGAGTGTAGTTTTAGTTTTATTTAATGCTTGTTCAGTGGAGGAGTGTGGTTTTAGTTTTATTTAAATTTTTAATACTTTGATGTTTTAAAATTCCAATGACAAATTTCCAAAATTATAGTTATTTGAATTTGTTTTTAAAGAAAGTATAGTTTAGGTAATAATAATTATTATTATTATCTATTTTTAAGGTTATAGTCAATTTAGACACTAAATTGGTGCAGCATGCGATCTCTTTGTTTGTGAGAGAGGGAACCCATTTTACCAATGTGTACATATTTTATCTTTCTGGTTTTGAACTCATGACTTTTTAGGAAGAAACACATGTTCTGCCCACTTAATAACTAGGTTAAGTTTAAAAATAATAATAAAACTAATTATTAACATCATCTAATATTATGCATTTTCAAAGTACAAAAAAGTTTTTGGTCTTAATTTTTATGATTTCATTGTTTTGAGTAAGAAAAAGTTATATGTTATTCTAATTTGTTTCCATAATTCCAATTATTGATATGTCTTAAAATATGTGTTTTTAAAGCTTTGTATGATAAAATTTATTGTAATAGAGATTTATAATTTATAATTCTGTTTTTGGGGTTTGTTAGATTATGTGAGTTTTGGGATGACTCATATGTCTACCATGTGGCTTGAGTGGTTGCGACCCAAGGGCATCTAAATTGTCAAAATTATCCGTGGATCGCACTCAGCCTAGGCCACACCAACCCTTAGCATACCCACTGAATTTTGAACCAGTGACCTTTTCACCATGAATGCCTTAACAAAATACCTTGTCACATCTACTTTACTCTACACCCTATGGGCAAGTTTTAAATAAATTTTTTATTAAATCTAATTTTAATAAAATAAAGGTTGAGTTTGCCCACTTATCTACTTATTTTTAGAGTGAAATGTTATATTTTAATAAGAAATTGTGATTATCATACATTCATATACTTATCTTAATGGACAAGACAAATATAGAAATATAAAAAATAAATAAACAAATTATATGCAATTTAGTTAATAGTGGAGTGATAATGCAAGTTGAGTTATATGTATCACCTCCAGTTTTTATTGTGAAATTTCCATGTAATGTAGGTGTTACGATACATGGCATTAAGGAGTCATGTTAACAAAAAATGCAACTCCACTATTTTTTTGAAGTGGGAAAATCTATCGTAACATAGAGGTCAAATCAATAGTGGGGACAACCATCAAATGCAAGTTGACTAATCATTGTTATTCAAGGAAAACCACGCCATTTGGAAATACTGGCTAGTGGTCCATAAGGGGGAAGACTTTCACTCTTGCCAGATACCTTTGGGTCCTCGATCGTTAACCTGTTTCCTTAAGTTTGAGGAAGACGAGATCTTAGCCAAGCATAAGCAGTTTTAGGGCATATTTTGGGTCCTAACTCCATTGTTTTATGTGTTTGGGTATGTCTATATATTCCACATAAGGAATATGTATACTCTGTATATTGCATCAAAGTTCATCATATCAATTGCGAGAATTGAAGCTGGGTGAAGAGGGTCCCAATGATTTCTCCCAACCACTTGAGATAACCCCAATTGATGATATATATATATATGACTTTTTTATTTGATTTCCTTCCATTATTCACACTAACCAACCAAGAGTTTATTGCATATTAATTTAGATGTTGGATATTTATAGTTTATGAATCAATTTCTCAAAAATCATCCAAATATAATATTTATTTAACATAGTTTAATAGTTAATGTATTTATAAAACCGATCGAGTGTATGGACATCTGGTAGGTATGTAGGCATAATCAGCCTACACATCCCATGTGTGGACTATAATAAACAAGCCTTACTCCTAATGTTTAGCCCTTGAATGTTCAAAATTAATCATGCATAATAGTAAATCAGGTAAATGCATCATCAAATAATATTCATTAGAAAAATTTAATAATTTGACATTCATTTATCATTATACTAAACTTATCAAAATAGAATTAAAGAATTTTTTTAAACATGGTGGAAATTAGGTAAGGAAGTAAAGAGTAACATATTCAATCCATATCAAGATACCAGATGGACTATGAATTATATATCCTCCTAAGCATGTACTTTTTTCTTCCATCTTCCATCCCTTTCTCTGTAGCAATATCTTAGAGCATCGATTTAATTGACCTAACCCTAGATATAAACCTAAGTTGGAAGCACCAACTAGTATATGGACCTAACTTCCCCACCAGAAAACCTGTATTTTCCATCACACATTTAGGGAAGCATATGATAACAAAACCCTCCCATGAATCTAGGTTTAAAAGGATACATAGTGTACAACTAATGATCTTCCCCTCTTGATAAGCATAGGGCCAACCCCTTAACATTGATTGTAATGTGTATCTATTGTTTTTCTTATAGTCATATTATTGAATAACTAGTATGGGAAATTCTGCTTCCAAATTTGTGGAACAAATTTAATGCTTCTAATAATAGGTTTATGTTATCCTACATAAATCCAGTGCCAAGTGTAAGCAACGACGCGGTCGATATTGAGTTCCACACAAGTTTTAGGTTGGTTATAAGGTGTGTTTGATTTGTAGAAATAAGACCTCACAAGGCCCCATAGGAAGCACAAACCACATTGATATTGGTTGTAACGAACCTCTCCCCTCACATATACCCACTTTCACCGGCTTACCCGGGGTAAACATGAGATGAGGGGCTGTTATGACAAGACTCAACCTCCTAGGTGACCTTAAGGAAATGTAGTCGACAAAACAGACCTTACGGACTTCCCTCAGGTGCCTCAGGACCCTCCAGGAGTAACCCAACCCCTCCAAGTGTCCATCCCCTGAGCTAGCTTAAATTTCCCCTAAGTTAGAGCCCCAGTCGCTCCCTTGCCAAGCCCTCCATGCGACTAGAAACTCGTAGTCGCTCCCATAGGTTGTTACACTGAAATTTGTCACCATGATGTTTTAGTACTCCCTTAGAAGTCTACAACATCAAAGTTCCTAAAATCAAGCCTTGGAATTGAGAGAAAAGCTCATAAAAGCCTTAAAAACACTTGTACCGCACTTTCTCTTAACATTTCCTGTGTTGCCACACCTTTTTGCTCTAAATCATGTAGAGCTAAACGCACGTTCTCTTAAATAAGGGTGCGGACCCCTGTAAAAGGTAAAACAAAGGCGGAAAGTAACATTTAGAAGCCCAACAGTCAAATCTAGAAGCTTCTAGAAGCAATTATCTGGTCGAAGGTTCGCTCCTATCATGTATGTTCATTCCTCTATTATGGGAGCCTACCCCTTGATTTATGGAGCCCAATCCCTTCAAAAGAGCATTCTATCTCTTCTTATGTGGAACCATAACCTCCTCTCTTTTCCTATAAATTGAAGCCATAATGCAGCTTCAAAGGTTAGAGTTAGTGAGTTAAACTTTGAGAATTTTTTAGGAGAAATGTTGTAGAGATTCATACTCTTTTAACTGATCATTATATGGGAATGATTACACACCCATGTGTATTTTAGCTGAGAGAGTGCAAAGCTTGTCAGAGTAAAGGAAACACTTGTTCCGGACCCCAAGAAGGCCTGTACGACATCAAGGTGGACACGGTTGTAAGGCTCTTCTTCATCAAAGATAATACGAATGAATACCGTTTTCTCAATGAGTTCTTTAATTAAGTAGCTTGTTTATCATGTTTTATCAATGAGTTATTTAATTAATTAGCTTGTTTCTTGAATTCCTTGATCATCTTGATAGATATATGATTCATGAATTAGTTTATCCTATGCTGGTGTTATTGATTTCTTCCATGTTTGTGATTGTAGATCTTTGAAGACGACTCTTTCAAGCAACTGGAAAGAAGATCATTACGAATAACGCTGGACTTTAGATAGGTCTTCAAAACCTCTATTGTAGCTAATTATGAATTGAATATTATCTAGAAAAAATAGTTTTTGTTTGGTTGTTTGTTGCCAGCTGTCCGTAGGACACTTGGGAAGTCTGTCTTGTCCTCAAGAACAACTTATCCATCCAACAAAATGGCGACTCAACTAGGGAATGGATCTTGAACTTTGATTTATTTTATTTTTGACTTGTGAATTTATTTTTCCTAATTTTGATTGGTTTATACTAGCTTGGGTAGTTTATCCCTGTAGAATCCCTGACAAATGTTTCAGAGTTTTTTATTTTTCTTTTAATTTTCTGGTATCCGCACTTTTCTTTTAGAAACAGTGTGGGCATCTCCGCTCTTTTCTTGTATAAACAGTGTGGGAGCGCATCTGTTTACACTGAAACCTGCGGAACCTGTGAAAATTTTTAGAAAACCTTAAAATTCTCTTTTTTGGATCAGTTTGTTAGATTCTCAGTATATACCCAACCTTGTATTTTCTGTCAGAAAGCCTTGTGTGAATTTCTTTTCAGCACTCTTACAATCTCATTAGTATCCATTAAGTTAATTGGGTGTTTTGAGTTTCTTTTTGGAGAAATTCTTAATTTGATTTCCTTTGGTCATTACTTCAAGGTTTGTCTCAGTATCTTAACAATTTTGCATCTGAGTGTTAATCGCCTTTGAGTTTTTTTATTTTTTGATCTTTGGAACTTTCACCCAATTTTATTTACTTACACTTGATTGGTTCTTTAAATTACATTAGAATCATCTTGTGTTTGAGAATTCTCTTGCATAGATCACATTTGCATAATTAGAATTCTCATTTTCAGAATATGAATGAAAATTGTGCATATATTACATTTGCATACTTTTCAAAGTGAATTGTGCATAGATTACAATTGCATAGTTTATATTCTGAAAAAATCAATCGTATATTTAGATCAGTTTCTTTAATTTGAATTTACATGTTTTTATGCTTGTTTTAAAAAACACAAAAATAAAAAAATTGTTTTGGAATTGATTAGCATTAGTTTTTCTTGATGAAATTAGTGCATTAGAGAATTTTTTATATTTTCTCTTATTGATTAATTTTTTGCATTGTTGGAAGTGAATGGAAACTCTCTCCTTACTTTAGTTAGGATTCATCAAATTGAAAAGATTACATTATCATATTCGATTTCATTCAGTTTTGGGTCGGGTCATAACACCATTGGTTTCATATCCATTTACCCTTTGAGTAATAATAGCCTAAATAACACAACACTTAATAAAATTCATCTAGTAATTTTTACATTTTTAGGGCTCTTTCCACCAATCTAGCTCAGGACTAGTGCTTTGGAATAGGTTGTAGTTAACTTTCCAAAGCAACTAAACAAACAAGTAGTTGATCTTGCGGTAGGGAAATTCCAATAGTCGCATGTATGCTATGGGAAGCTCCTCCTAAAGGAGTCAAGCATGAGATCATATCCGAACCAGTGAGGTAATCAATCCTTCCTCGTTGGGAATGATAGAAGATATACACGTATTAACAATGGTAAACCTCGGATTGACCATTGTCGAGGAGCCTGGGGTCACTTGTCGGTAAACCTTGGATTATGTCAAGGAGCCTTCAAGGGGATTGAGCTTTGTTACTCTGCCCTTGCATGTGTGTCGGATCATAGACTGTTCCCCCAGGTATATTTGTTTCTGTTGGTAACCTTAGTGGCCATAATCTATAGGATTCTTTCCCAAGGTGACGGTGGAGGGAAGATCCCATTGTACCTAGAACAAACGTCAGCTAGACTCACTTGGACTCTCTGAAGGGTTCTCTTCACTCGAGGTGGCATAGTGGAGAAACTTGCACCAGTCTCTTTCATTAAGCAGGTTGTTAGGGTAACTGTTCCAACCGCCATTTCTGCATTAAAATTCTACAATGTTGGATTTCATCACCAACTAGTGTTTTTAGTGCGGGAATCTACTGTTTGTGTGTGGTTTGACTCCTAGATTTGATAGCGCATGTTCATTTGTTTGTTTTTACTTTTAGAGACCATAGGTGTGATTTGTGAATTTTAATTGTTAGGTGTGAATTTTGAATTGTTAATTTTAGTTTTAAATTGTTAATAAAATTCACTGAAGTTGAATCTAATGGCAACTATTCCGGAATTTACCAACCAAGTAAACCCTCTTAACGAGAATCCTAGTACTTTTCCTTGCTTTGGAAATGTTGGTCCTCCTTATATGGCTACATTGTCATTACCTGGATTTACAATAGGTTTACCGATATGGTTATTTTCAACTTCATTGGCCCCGAATACTCCAATTGTTCCACCTCAATCGAATGCTTCACCTCAACAGAGTTCACCATCTCAACATCACCAACCTTCTGTTGACCCTTTACCTTCTTCACCCAATATTTCTTCCTCCCTTTCTTCCTCTTCTCTTGGTAAAAGCCTTGACGCTAGTAACCAGGTGGCTAAGAAGAAGAAGAAAGGGAAGATGAAGAAGAAGCAAGATAAGAAAGAATTCAACCAGTCAACCATGGCTGTAAGTGTTAGTAGTGTTGAAGAAACCACCAACATGCATTGTAAACTGAAATTCCCTTGCAAGCTTTGTAATGGTGACCACTTCCTTATCAATTGTCCTAGTATTCCTAAGGTCTTGGAAGTATGGTCAGAAAAATCTCATCAACTTACTGTTGATCCATCAACCAGTGATAGTCAGGTTCTTGGGAAAGAGGGTAAAGTTAGGTTTCCTTGTAGGTTATGCAAAGGGAGTCATCAAACTCACATTTTACCTCACATGGATGAAGCCTCAAAATTGTTGGAAGACCTTACTGTTCCACAGCAAGAGCTTCCAACTAGTTACCGTCAACTTTCTCCCAACCTACCGTCAACTGACGAAGTGATTGATCTAATGCCAAGTATAGTCAATCCCCCTCTTACATTGGAGAGTGAAACTCCTATCACTCAGGTTGATAATCCTTTAGTTGATCAAGTGTTCGATTTGATTTCAAATCCAATAAATCCCACTGTCCTTGAAGAGAGTGAACTTCATACTTCTCAGGTTCTTCTTGTTACATCAGATTCTTCTACGCCAGGGAGCATTTCACCTGTTCCTACTGAACCCCCTCCAAGTACTGAGGTCTTTTCCTTTGATTGGAATAGATTGACAGAACCTTTCTTCCTTCTTCCATCCCTTTCCAAATAATTGTGCAGGCTTGTCGTAATAATGTGTGTCACACACATGTAGATGAAGGTGCTTCTGTTAGTATTTTATCCTCAACTGCTTGGAAAGCTTCGGGTTCCCCTCAGCTTGTGCCTGTTATGTAGAATCTGAAAGCTTTTAACATAACCATTAGTGAACCTTTAGGGATCCTTCCTAAGTTTTCTATTACTTTGGAAGGTAAAATTGTCTGTATTGATCTTATGGTAGTTCGAGGCCCCTTGGGATTTCACTTTACTCCTTAGGCGAGATTATGTCTATGCAATGAAAGCTGTCGTATCGACTCTCTTTCGCGTGATGTCTTTCCCTCACAATGGAAACATTGTGACTATTGACCAACTTTCATTCGCTAGTCTTGATTCAACTACCAATAATCCGACGCCCTTAATTGTTCCTTATACTAAGGTGGTATCTACCCCGCCATGGGTTAATTATGTGGCAACTAGTCCTATGTTTTCAGTTACCGATGCAAGCGATTCTCTCATTGTTTGCTTGAATTCCTTTGACTTAGATCCGGTAATTTACACGGAAAACTCTATGGGATTATTTGAACGCGATGTTCCTATCCCTTTTGAGTCCCTTGACATGTGTTCCTTCCAGAGAATTTTTCTTCCATCTAATGAAGACCTTTTGGAAGCCATGATCGAGGAGTGTCCCTTAACATGTCTTTCTTGTAGTTGGAAGCCATGACAAGGTCATAATGAGGAGAGTTCCTGTTACTGTGTCAACCTCGTTAAAAAATGAAACATGTCTTCCGCGAGGATAGTTCCTTTTACTGTGTCAACCTCGTTAAAAAATGAATCAGTTGGTTAGAGGATAGTTCTTGTTACTGAGTCAACCTCATTAAAAATGAATCAGGTATGAGGAGAGTTCCTTTTACTGTGTCAACCTCGTTAAAAAATGAAACATGTCTTAGTTAAGAGGAAAGTTCCTTTTACTGTGTCAACCTCATTAAAAAATGAATCAATGGGTCAAGAGGATAGTTCCTTTTACTATGTCAACCTCGTTAAAAAATGAATCAGTGGGTAAAGAGGAAAGTTCCTTTTAGTGTGTCAACCTCGTTAAAAAATGAATCAGTGATTAGAGAGGAAAGTTCCTTTTACTGTGTCAACCTCGTTAAAAAATGAATCAGTGAGTCATGAGGATAGTTCCTTTTACTGTGTCAACCTCGTTAAAAAATGAATCAGTTGGTCAGAGGATAGTTCTTGTTACTGAGTCAACCTCGTTAAAAAATGAATCAGGTATGAGGATAGTTCCTTTTACTGTGTCAACCTCGTTAATTAATGAATCAGTGAGAAAGAGGAAAGTTCCTTTTACTGTGTCAAACTCGTTAAAAAATGAATCAGTGGGCCATGAGGACAGTTCTTTTCCTATGTCAACCTCATTAAAAAATGAATCAGTAGGTTATGTAGGTAGATTATAGAGAGTAGATATGAGGATAGTTCTTTTACTGTGTCAACCTCGTTAAAAAATGAAACAGACCCATGAGGACAGTTCTTTTCCTGTGTCAACCTCATTAAAAAATGATCAATAGGTTATGTAGGTAGATTAGAAATAGTATTTTATGGGGATAGTTCCTTTTACTGTGTCAACCTCGTTAAAAAATGAAACAGGTCACCGTGAGGATGGTTCTTTTCCTGTGTCAACCTCGTTAAAAAATGAAACAAATCCCCTCCTGTCAAGTCGAATCTTTCATCTGATCTCATAAATGAACCTTCATTCCATCGAGCTTTTAGTAATCAGTAGTCTACTTAGTTGAATGAAATGAAGCTTGGGGGGCATGCGCTCTAGCAAGTTACACTTGGGGGGCATTGAAACTTATCTCAAGCATGTTTTTTCCTTTGTTTTAAGCTTGTGTAAAAATGAAACAAACCATTTTCAAGCATAGTTTTCCTACGTTTCGAGCTTGTGTAAAAATGAAACCTATCTCAAGCAAAGTTTTCTTTGTTTCAAGCTTGTGTAAAATGAAACCTATCTCGAGTCTATTTCGGTTATTATTTTCAAGACTTGTTAAACTCATGAAAATCTCGAGATTATTTTTCTATCTTTCATTATGGTAAAACACATGAAAATGCCGAGTTCTTTCTGTCTTTTCCTGCTCGTAAATTAAATTGAAATTCAGCCAAAGGAGTATATTTTTATCCCTTTTTTGAACTCGTTAAAACTTATGAAAAAGCGAAAATGATGAGTATACTTTATTCACTTTTTTGGACTCTTAAAAATTACGAAAAAGCGAAGCCTTGGAGTTCTCTTTTTAGCCCTTTTCAGACTCTCTAAATATGAAAATTTTGCCGAGTACTTGACAATTCGAACTCGTTAAAGGAAATGAACGGTCATCCCTTCAGTATAAGTTTACCCCTTTTCTAGAATGAAATGGACTATCTACGAAAAAGGTATACGTTGACTAATCATGGTCAATAGAGTTCTCTCTCGCATTATTTTATCCTTTTTCGGGCCTGAGAGACTAAAATTACGAAAAAGCACACCCATGGAGTTTTCTTAAGTTTTTTCTTCTGACTCCCTAAAAATGAAAAACACCGAGTTTCTCCTATATTGGACTCGTTAAAATTTAACAGTAAAGGACCTGTCAATTACAAACAGGAACAGACCACTCCTTCTTAGGGTTCGATTTTAAACTAAGTTGGAATCCTCCGAAGGATGAGCTTATAAACAAGCAAATGTTATCCTTCTCAGGCTTGTAAAAAATAAAGAGGTACTTGCCAGAAATGGTGGGGGAAAAGAGAGAAAACGAATTCATTTGTTACACTTTCTTTTAAAAGCAGTAAACCACTCTTGAACATGACATTTTTTTTCACACTTCTACCTAGGTTGGGAAAATCCTTTGCCTATCAGTTAATCAAACCACATTGAAGGTCTTCAGCTGGTTTCTGGTTATTAGCTTAGGGAAATTGTTACCAAACCATCTACAGTGTCATTATGTGTTCAAGAGGACAGTAAAACAAACCATTCATCTGCAAACATTTGTCTCCATTCACGTTGACCATCCCTGAGTCAGTCCTTGCAACAACAAAAAAAAAAATCTTCAAAACTTGATCTATGGTTTCGTGTCATGAGCTTGCTTACGACAGATCACTTTCTATCGACGACAGCTCATCATCTAGGAAGTTGATCTAGAATCGATCAGTACCTTGGAATCTGCATACCTTAATGGCAGGTTTCTTGCCTTCGACGACAGGTTGCATCATTGACCTTCAATCGAACGATTCCGTGAAATGTTCGACTTCAGATCACTTATTCACATTTCTTGGATTGTAATTAGTACATTGAGAGCCATTTTCATTATTGGTGGTTTCTCTCACACTTGTTAACAGTTCACATCATTGACTGGTAATCAAGTGGATTCTACCATGTTCGATTTTGACACATTTAATCGCATGGATAGAATCATACTAGTTCGGGAAGCAGAAATCAAGACCCTGGATCTAGTTTCCACCATCCAAGCTGCGAGGAGTTTTATTATTCATTATGTAGTAGACTATTCATTACATATGGTTGCGTCCATGCTGTGTCTACACTATTGATGTAATATTAAAATCATTTCAGTATCAGAACAAGTTTAGTTGTTTTTTATCTGAGTATGGGAATGCCTACCTCAGTGATGATATATATATATATATATATATATATATATATATATATATATATATATATATATATGTTTTGCATTGAATGTTTTTACAGGGTCCCAACTGGGGTGTCCACAGTCTAATCCTTGAAATGATAAAGCACATCACTCTTCAAATGCTCTCAGACTTCGCACTTTAGGGTGCAATTTGTTACAGTGAAATTTGTCACCATGATGTTTTAGTACTCCCTTAGAAGTCTACAACATCAAAGTTCCTAAAATCAAGCCTTGAAATTGAGATAAAAGCTCATAAAAGCCTTAAAAACACTTGTACCGCACTTTCTCTTAACATTTCCTGCGGTGCCGCACCTTTTTTCTCTAAATCATGCAAAGCTAAATGCACGTTCTCTTCAATAAGGGTGCGGACCCCTGTAAAAGGTAAAACAAAGGCGGAAAGTAACATTTAGAAGCCCAACAGTCAAATCTGGAAGCTTCTAGAAGCAATTATCCGGTCGAAGGTTCGCTCCTATCATGTATGTTCATTCCTCTATTATGGGACCCTACCCCTTGATTTATGGAGCCCAATCCCTTCAAAAGAGCATTCTATCCCTTCTTATGTGGAACCATAACCTCCTCTCTTTTCCTATAAATTGAAGCCATAGTGCAGCTTCAAAGGTTAGAGTTAGTGAGTTATACTTTGAGAATTTTTGAGGAGAAATGTTGTAGAGATTCATACTCTCTTAACTGATCATTATATGGGAATGAAGACACACCCATGTGCATTTTAGCTGAGAGAGTGAAAAGCTTGTCAGAGTAAAGGAAACGCCTGTTCCGGACCCCAGGAAGGCCTCTATGACATCAAGGCGAACACAGTTGTAAGGCTCTTCTTCATCAAAGATAATACGAATGAATACCATTTTCTCAATGAGTTCTTTAATTAAGTAGCTTGTTTATCATGTTTTATCAATGAGTTATTTAATTAATTAGCTTGTTTCTTGAATTCCTTGATCATCTTGATAGATATATGATTCGTGAATTAGTTTATCCTATGTAGGTGCTATTGATTTTTTCCATGTTTGTGATTGTAGATCTTTGAAGACGACTCTTTCAAGTAACTGGAAAGAATATCATTATGAATAGCGTTGGACTACAGGTAGGTCTTCAAACCTCTGTTGTAGCTAATTCCGAATCGAATATTATCTAGAGAAAATAGTTTTGTTTGGTTGTTTGTTGCTAGCTGTCCGTAGGACACTTGGGAGGTCTATCTTGTCCACAAGAATGACTTATCCGTCCAACATAGGCCTACCTCCATGCGACTATGGACTTTTTTGCTCAGCGTTGTGCCAGCGATTGTAGAATTTAAGGCTATTTTTCAGGGTTTGGGCTAAGCCTCTTCCCAGAAATCCATATGTCTTTTAAAAGACATAAAATACATGAATACAATGATTATAACCCAAAACTGAAGCTAGGACTAGACCTAACCATCCCCAAATGGGACTGACATTCCATCAAACACTTGGAAGATATGCAACCTACAAGTCATGAATGCAATTCTGAGCATAAGGGACTGAAAACTCATACTAATACTCAACAATAAGGATCACAACCCTCTCCCATTAGTTGTCTTAACATCAATTAGGTATTTCATCCATTATTCTTTCAGTTACAAGTAAAAACATGAAAAGAACCATTTCTAAAATGTTGAGATTCAACAAGATGATGATCCTAGTGAAAATTAAGCACCTACACTAGGATGGAGCCTCGGGCTATTTTTAGGTGTAAGTCTATTTTTAGAATGGATGAAGAAATTCTATTTATAGCAGAAGTCTATTTATAGATGGTGAGCAAATTCTATTTATAGATGATGTTATATTTTTAGATGTATGTGCGAAGCCTATTTATAGATTGCATGTCTATTTATAGATGCATGTCGACTATTATTATCCCTTAATAATAGTTGGACAATAAATATTAATCTATTCTCATGGAGCACTTGAAATCAGTTAACTAAAGTGGCAAACCAATTAGTTGAAGGAATTTCGAGTTCAAAGGCTGGTTGGTGGGACATGCAAGTGGACTTAATTGTAACTGAGTGATTCAAAGTTGTAACAGAGTTGGATGTGTAGTTATGTGAGTTGTAAAGTATTTTAACTTAGTTAAGTGAATTAAACTCAGTTGTGCTAGTTGTAACTAAAGATATACTAGTGAGAGATCAATGAATTAAATATTAAATTAATTCACATGGAGTGATCTCACATGCAACTAAAGATTTACTACTGTTAACTACATGCATGTTAGATCCAGTGGAGACCCAATTGAGAGGTAGGTGAAAGGGACAGTTGACTATCAGTTGTACTATATTGGATTGCACTCTTGCAATCCAAACGCACATTGGATATGCTCATGAGGATTACGCAGTCAAGGAGGGCATGATTGCATCGAATTGGTATTTTTAATAAACTTGGATTTCGCAGTGGAGGCAGGTTGTTGTGAGGTAGAAATTTGGCTAAGGCATTTGTCAATTTCTGCAAGACAGTGTGAGACGATTGTATATTGTACTGAGAGCTCTTGGATTAGAATTTTGTATGAGATTGTTTCATGATCCATGATATATACATAATATATGATAGTGGGGTTTTTAGATTTAATTTTTCCATGGTAAACATCTGTGTTATGTGTGAATGATCTTTCTTCATGTGTTTGCAATCGGAGGTCGTGTTTTAAATTTCTGCGAGAATTTCTGTAGAAGCGATTATGTATTTAACAATGGCATATAATTTTTAGATCAGGAGAATCCAAGCAATACATAATTGTATTAAAATGTCTACATGGTATCAGAGCACAGAAGATTGCAATTTTGAAGCAGGAGATGAGTTTGTTGGTGGAAACAATTCGAATTTGCTGCAAGAATTTCTTGGTGCGATAGTTGAGTAAACATCGAAATAGATTTCAATGTCTTGCAGCTAGAGTATGAACTCAAGGGAAAATTGAACTACATTTCATGGAAGGAAAGGATGGAGGCGGTGCTTGAAGATAATGGCTTGAAGGAATTTATCGACAGTGATGTTCCTAAGCCCACTTCGATGGATGCTGCATTACTTGATGCATGGAAAAATAAAGTAGTGAAGGAAAGAAGGATTCTGTTGGAAGGTGTACAAGACCACATTTTCTCAAGCTTTCATGTGAAAGTCACTCCATATTCTATGTGGAAGGCTTTGACGAATCTTTTCCAAAGTAGCAGTGACCATAGGAAATTTGCGCTGAAGGATAAACTTAGAAAGATCAAGATGGAAAAGGGCAACAATATTCCAAAGTATCTCACAAAGCTTGTCCAATGTCGAGATGAACTTGGGAATGTGGGAATCATTGTTGTCGATGATGATTTGGTGAGCTTGGCTCTCTTGTGACTTCCTAAGAGTTGGTACAGTTATGAAGACTCTGTCAACAGATGGGAAAAACTGTCGGATTGGGAACGATTGTGGTCAGATCTAATGCAGGAGGAGTTCAGGTGGAACAATAGCGATGGCTCTTCATCAAAGCATGATGATGAAGGGGATTGTGCTTTGTCTTCCAAGGCAAGGAAAGGGAAGGGGAAGAAATTCCATTCAAAATCCGAGTCTAAAGGCAAGAAGTTGGATTTTCCCAAGGTGAAGTGTTTTCACTGTCACGAACATGGGCATCTCGCCACTAACTGCCCACAGAAGAAGAAGAAGAACAAGAAGGTTGTTGGAGCTGCAGCTGGCGAGGCCCTTGCCTCGCAATTTGAACTTGATTTCTCTTTGATCACATGCTTGGTATCAAGCGCATTGGGATCGGTGTGGTATCTTGATAGTGGTGCTTCTTTCCACATGAAGGGAGATAAGGAGCTTTTCAGTGACTTGGAGGAGAAATATCTCCACATGCATATAGAGATGGGGCGATGATGGATGATATAGTGCAACCAGAATTGGTACCATTACCTTTGAGAGGGAGTCAAGTAAACCATTTCAATTGAAATATGTTATGCATGTTCCAGGTCAGAAGAAAAACTTGGTCTCGGTCATGATGTTGGAGGACAGAGGCTATGACATTGTTTTCAGCGATGGAAAAGTTTTCCTGTGACATAAAAAAATGGGTCAAGCCAAGAGGATAGGGCTTTGAGTCAATAATCTCTACAAGCTGGAGGTAGATGGCTGCGCTGCCATGATGGGAAAGGCAGAAAAAGTGGTGAGACGGGATGAGGGTGAATTATGGCACATTGGGCCATCTTCATCATGGAGCCTTGAAAGTCATGCAGTAAATATCTACTAGAATTCCAATGGGAGCACTTTATCAGTTAGATCAATGCAAGGGTTGCACCACGGGGAAGTATGTAAATTCCACCTTTCATGAAAAGGAGAACCGTGCTTCGGTGATCCTGGAGAGAGTTCACACAGACGTGTGTAGACCATTTTTCGATTGCTTCAACAGAAAAAACACATGTATTATGTTATTTTTGTTGATGAATTTTCTCGTAAATGTTGGATCTTCTTCATGCAGAAGAAGGATCAAACATTCTCAAAGTTTTGCGAGTTTAAGGCATTGGTGGAGAAAGAGTCAGGGAAGCAAGTGAAGGATTTGAGGAGCGATAATGGTGGAGAATACATCTCGAATGAATTCAAAGACTTCTGTAGCAAAGAAGGAATTCGAAGAGAATTCATAGCACCTCATAACCCACAACAAAATGGGGTCGCGGAGAGGAAGAACATAACAATTGTGGGTGTGGCACAAGCAATGCTACATGATCAGGGCCTACCAATGCATTTTTGGGCGAAATCATGCAACACTGCGATATATGTGCAAAACCGTTGTCCTCATTGAGTACTTGGCATGAGTACACCTGAAGAAGTTTTCATTGGTAAGAAACCGGATGTTTCTCACTTTAAGACTTTTGGCTCATCTGTTTATGCGCATATGACCAAGAACGTCGGGAAGAAGCTGGAGCCAACTACTGAAGTTGGGATATTTGTGGGGTACATAGAAACACCCCATAATTATCATGTGTACTTTCCTAACAGTAATATGACTGTTATGCAACGGGATATAAAATTCGATGAGGGGAAAGTCATGCGGTTGTCACTTGAGAGGGAGCTAGACTTGCATGCAGAGGAGGAACTGTTGGTTCCCAAAGATGAGTCTCTAGATGTGGATTAACCACAAGAGGAGGTTCATGGAGTGGAGGATTCCACTCACGTAGAGCCAAACATCAGAACTGGCACAAGGCATACCACAGAAGCTGAGAGGTTGAAACTTGATGCTGCACAGAATGTAGGAGTCCCTACTTCACAACACAGACAAAGACAGTCTCCTGACCGATTCACTGGATACATGGCTCTCATGAGAAAATTTATTGTGATTGAGCCATCTTCCTTTCAGGAAGCAGTGCAGTAGCCCACATGGGTAGATGCAATGGTGGAGGAGTATGACTCCATTGTCAGAAACAGTGCTTGGGAAATTGTTCCAAGGTTGGTTGATAAATCAGTGGTAGGTTCAAGATGGATCTACAAGGTAAAGCAAGCTGCATATGGGAGTGTTGAGAAATACAAGGCCAGATTTGTGGCTCGGGTCTTCTCACAGATTGAGGGGATTGATTATGAAGAAACCTTTGCACATGTCGCACGGTATTCTTCCATAAGGACCATCCTTGCTCTCTCAGTGCAGATGGGTTGGAACATTCATTAGATGGATGTGAAGACTATGTTTCCTAATGGGATCATTGAGGAAGAAGTGTACATTGAGAAGCCTGAAGGATTTGAGATCTTCAGCAACGAGTCGCATGTGTGTAGACTCAAAAGAGCGTTGTATGGGTTGAAGTAAGCACCCTATGCTTGGTACACTTGGATAGACAACTATTTCACCAGACTTGGCTTCACTAAGAGTGAGGTGGATGCAAACCTATACCAAATTGTGGTGGAGGGTAAGATTTTAATCATTTTTCTTTATGTTGATGATTTAATACTGACTGGTGATGAGCCGCTGATACACTCATGCAAGGAGGACCTTGCAAAGGAGTTCGAGATGAAGGATATGGGCCTCCTTCATTATTTCCTTGGGTTGGAAATATGGCAACGAGATGGTGAACTTGTTGTGTCTCAAAGCAGGTATGCAAGGGAGATAATGGGTAAGTTTCACATGGAGGGTTGCAAACCCATGGATACTCCTCTTCCAGGAAACTGGAGGAAAGAGGACGCTACATATGGAGAGGTAGTGAATGCTACTGTCTATCGACAGTTAGTGGGTTCACTAATGTATTTAGTGCATACAAGACCGTACATATGCTATGCGGTGAACTAGCTTATTCAAGTGATGGTTAATCCTACCAAGCTCGTTTGGAAGGCGGACAAGCATGTCCTGAGATACCCGAGGGGAATATCTGAGTATGGCTTGTGGTACAGATAGATGGATGAGGTGAAGTTGCATGTGTTCACAGATGCATATTGGGTTGGCAACCCAATAGACAGAAAGAGCACATCAGGAGGGATCCTCAGTATTGGATCTACAGCTGTTTCTTGGTATAGTAAGAAACAGAGATCTGTGGCACTCAGTTCAGCGGAAGAGAAATACATGGCAGCAAGTCAAGTTGCATGTGAGGCTTTCTGGATGAGAAAGATCCTGGTTGGTTTGTTTTGTTCTCATTAAGATCCTATAGTGATTCATTGTGATAATCAAAGTTGCATTAAACTCTCGATTAATCTTGTGTTTCATGATAGATCTAAGCATATAGATATCCGGTATCATCATATCGGAGATTGTGTGCAGCAAAAGATCATGTTGCTTCATTACATTCCTAAGGAGGATCAGGATGTAGATATTCTGACGAAGGCGCTCACCAGGAGAAAATTCGAATACCATAGAGACAGGATCGAGGTGAAGGATAATCCCTTTCTTGTTGACAGGGAGTGTTGAGATTCAACAAGATGATGATCCTAGTGAAAATTAAGCACCTACACTAGGATGGAGCCTCGGGCTATTTTTTGGTGTAAGTCTATTTTTAGAATGGATGAGAAAATTATATTTATAGTGAAGTCTATTTATAGATCGCATGTCTATTTATAGATGCATGTCGACTATTATTATCCCTTAATAATAGTTAGACAATAGATATTAATCTATTCTCATGGAGAACTTGAAATCAGTTAATTGAAGTGGCAAACCAGTTAGCTGAAGGAATTTCGAGTTCAAAGGTTGGTTGGTGGGACATGCAAGTGGACTTAGTTGTAACTGAGTGATTCGAAGTTGTAACAGAGTTGGATGTGTAGTTATGTGAGTTGTAAAGTAGTTTAAATCAGTTAAGTGAGTTAAACTCAGTTGTGCTAGTTGTAACTGGAGATACACTAGTGAGATATCAGTGAATCAAATATTAAATTAATTCACATGGAGTGATCTCACATGCAACTAAAGATTTACTATTGTTAACTACATGCATATCAGATCCACTGGAGACCCAGTAAAGAGGTAGGTGAAAGGGAAATTTGAATATAAATTGTACTATATTGGATTGCACTCTTGCAAGCCAAACACACATTTGATAGGCTCATGAGGATTGTGCAGTCAAGGAGGGCATGATTGCATCGAATTGGTCTTTGTAATCAACTTGGATTGCACAATGGAGGCAGGTTGTTGTGAGGCAGAAATTTGGCTAAGGCATTTGTCAATTTCTGCAAGACAGTGTGAGACGATTGTATATTGTACTGAGACCTCTTGGATTAGAGTTTTGTATGAGATTGTTTCATGATCCATGATATATACATAATATATGATAGTGGGGTTTTTAGCTTTAAGCTTTCCCTGTAAACTTTTGTGTTATGTGTGAATGATCTTTCTTCATGTGTTTTCAATTGGCGATTGTGTTTTAAATTTCCGCAGGAATTTTTGTAGAAGCGATTCTATATTTAACAGTGGCATATAATTGTTAGATTGGGAGAATCCAGGAAATACATAATTGTATTAAAATTTCTACATAAAACCAGTCATATATCCATGCTTATAACCAACATATAACCATATAAATAACCATAAGATAACATCGATTAAAGTCACATAACCACAAGTAGATTTAACAATCAAAAGCAAGAGATCTTAGCTTTCGTTAAACATAGGCAAGAGCTAACCAGGTTCGAGACTTCCATTTACCAATCGACCATAGACATGGAAAAACCAATTATTTTTTTCAACCAGTCACCCCTGTGCCATATTCTAAGCATGAATGTGGGATCTCATGGGATAAACCAATCCAAAACAACCAAGGGAATCCAGAGGTTAAACCACCTCCACCCTCACCATACCTTGATCTCACCTAAACCAACCCTGAGATCACAAAACCAAACTGAGCTTGGAATGCCTCCATATTCCTTCACCATCCTTGAGGAATTTACCTATCTCCACCCTCAGTCTTTAAGTTGTATCTCGTCATTACCGGTCAAGGGATTCCTAGGCCTTTGGGAAATTTCCTGAGACAACCTCCACCCTGGATTTTGAAACCTTCCAGAAATTCCAAAGCTCAAAACCGAGAACAATCCCATCACATAATGGCTATCCGAAAATGGCAAGGCAAGTTTGAAAACCACTATCAAAACCTAGAAAAACCATGCCACCGATAGCAAAAGAACCAAATACCAACATGCACATACCATGCATGTCAAAACCAACTAGGAAATCATACATTCAATCTGCTACCTCAAATATTCCTATTGAAGCTTGCTTGTTCCAAAATTTCCTTATTTGATCTTTCCTTTCCTTTTCCTTCATTTTATTGCTTGATCTCTTTCTCCTCTTGGTGTTGTACTCCTCTCTAAGACTAATTTTCTAAAAATGAACTGACAAAAGGCTGACAAAAGCTTTCCAATTGATGCTCTGAGGTCTTTTTATTGATGATGCCTCTAATTTCTTTAATTTTCCATTATTTTCCTTCATTTCCTCCTCACATGAAATTTGTGGCCTTTCACCTTCATTTTCTCCTAATTTCCTTTTTTTTCATAAATAAATGTGCCAAAAATAGTTTTTTCCTTTTCAAAGTCTTAGTCATTGCCTTTGCCAATTTCCCCTTAGCCATAAACATATCAAGTGATTTCCACTAGGATATATTTCCCAACATTCAACTCGGAATAAGTGTCCCTTAACCATGGTCTTATTTTGCCTTTATTAGCTTTTATTACATGAACTCTTAGCTCGGTTTTGTTATAGAACTCTCCCCCTTTGGGAACATTGTCCTCGGTGTTAAACCCCACCTATAACTTAGCAAAACCACTGAAAAGCAAACATACTGCCCATGGATATTTATAACTTATCTCGATGCAATATTTACAATGAATAACCTGCTCAAAAGAAAAAACCATCATGACAACATGACAATATAACAACCATACTGCTTATTGGAGCTTTATAATTTAGTTCATGGTGGTATTTACAATAGCAACCATACATAAATATGTACAAAAACGAAATTGATTTGCCTAAACTAGCAAACAATGAAGGATACATGGTTTGCATCTGATCTGCCATCTCCCATGCAGCTTCTTTGGGACCAAAGTGCTTCCACTACACGTTAACTTTCTTGATGTCTTTGTTCCAAAGCATGAGTTGTTTTTGCTGCAATATGGATTGAGGTTCCGGCTAGAATTATCCTTATTGCTCCACCTGCAATACAACCCAATCAATAACATGATCAACATCCTTTATATACCTTTTAAGTAATGAAACATAAAAAACATCAGGGACTTTCACTGTTGGAGATAGTGCAAGTTGATAGGCCACTAGTCCAATCCTCTCAAGTATCTCATAAGGCCTGCAATATCATGGTTCCAACTTGGCACATGATCCAATCCTCAAGGAGCTCTTCTTGGGCTTGATGCACAAATACAAATTCTCCCCAACCTGAAACTCCTTAAATTCCATGTGTTGGTCTGCATAACTCTTTTGCCTATCCTATGCTACCTTTATATTCTTCCTTATAACCTGCATTTCCTGTTCCATGTCTTCCAACATGTCTGATCCAATAAGTATTGTAATGTTCCCAAATTTTAGCCTCAAATCTAAATGGAACATTAGAGTTAGAAGCATCTCTAATCGGTGAATAAATGGGTAGAAAAGCCCATAAGTCTCCTAAGGAGGAATAAAAACACTCCAAGTGTGAGAGGGGACACTCTTTACAGCTTAATAAAACACCTCCATGTGTGAACATGGATAATATCAAGTTGGTTCAGTCCACTTTGACTAAGTCAACAGCGCAGTTGTGGAGGAGGAGGAATCAAAGGAGAAATAACGCAGTTTTGGAGGGAGATGACCTAATTGAGTGGGGCCAATGGCAAGAAAACTCATGTTTTATTTAAGGAAGAGGATGGTAGCATTATTCTTCATGTCTTAGATTATTGTACTTGTCTGCTCATACTTTTGCTTCCTCTTGTTGTTTAGCAGAGTAGCAATGATGTTTAGCACTGGGTGTTCCCGAGATGGAATCCCACCTCTTTCCTTGAGGAGCCTCTTGGGAGAGTTTGCAATCATTTTCCACATCAGGTTTTTAGGCCAAGCTTCAGCCTACTTCATCAGCGTAGTTTATGCCGGAGATTGTGCAGTGTTGCAAGGTGCAGCAGTGGAAGGGATTGGAATCCCACTTTCTGAGCTAGTTTCTCCTTGGAGGAAGATGTCCTTCACTTGAGAGACCTTTTTGGAGAGGTCTTGAGCTCATTCTAGATCTATGGCATCAGGCCACACATTTCCCCAACATTCCCAGCGTTTTTCCATCTAGGGAATGCGTTATTTTTGGAGGCAGCTTCAGTGCATGGTCTGGTGGCTTCGTTGCAGTGTTTTATTGTGATTGAGAGGTTCATCCTTTCATGGGAGGAAGTCCTTGAGGGATCTACATCAGATCAGACATATTTCTAGCCTTGTACACTCTTATGTTTCAGTGTTTCAGTGGTGATTCAGTAAATTTCTAAATATTACATTTGGATGCAGAGTGTTTGATAAGAAACCCTTCCCGGGTTTTCTTGTAATTGTAATAAGGAGACTAGATCTTAGTTTATGAGCTTGATTATATAATATATGAGCAGATCTATTGTTTCCTTAATTTCTGAGTTAAAACCCTCATAATACTGTGCATTCCCTTTTATGCATTATTTCTGTATAGCAGTATTTGGGGTTTTTAGTCAATTTCAGCTAAACTAGTGTGGGAGGTATGTTTACCTCACCTAGTTTCATTTATTTCTGATATATTCTTGGACTGAGATGCTAGATGGATGTATCTATGGGATCCAAGTTATTTTTTTCATTTATATGGCTCATATTTCCGAAAATGCGTTTTTCTGTGAATGCATTGATGAGCAGTCCATTTTTGGAATATCTTAAGATATTCCCGTTGCTGCTTATTTTCCCTATTTTTGGATATTACAGTGGTATCAAAGCTTCAATATTGGCTCAGCTTGTGGATCTCAAGCCATTACACTTTCAGGAGAGATGGATAGAAAAGAGAAGGTTTCAGTATGTGAAGGGAGAAAGGAAGACAAGCTTACAAAGCTTCTTCCAAAATCTATGCAGAGCTTTCAAGGAGAGCTGAAGAAAATGATGATGGAGATGGGATCTCCAAGGGAAGTTGGATCTAGAGCTGAATCTATATTTTCATATGGTGAGTGTGAGCATTCTTCTACACACCATGATGCACAGCGCAGTCAAGTGCCCAGATCTATCTTGAGATGGATGGGAGGAGGAAGAATGCCTAAGAGGAGAACTCTTAGTGATTTGTTGCAGGAGTATGAGTCTCAAACTAAGAGGTTTAGAGATAAAACTGGTTTCCAGGGGTCTTGAAAGATCCAAGTGGAGAAGAGAAAGCAACAGGATGCAGATAGATTTCTTCTATCTACATTTGAAGGCTCGCCCACATGTTCAGCTGGAGCTTGGGTGAAGGAGCTAGACTCCTATTTTCAGCAGCACCATATTTCTGAAGATGAGGCCATTAGAGTTACAGCGCTGCATTTTAGAGGTAAGGCCCATGCATGGTGGATTTTTGAATATTTTTCTTTAAAAAATGCAAGCACTCCCTCTTATGCAAGATTCATGAAACATTGGTGGGGAGGTTTGTTGAAAAACTTCCTAAGACACATGAGCAAGGGAAACTTGAGAGAACAAAACCTTTGCATGTGATGGAGGAAACTCCATTTCAAAAAACCATGGGAGAAGCTGACATCTTGCATTACACATTGCCGGAGGCAAGACCTCTAGGCCATATTCCTAAACAAGAGGGCATGGGGATCTCTTTTTCACAGGAGGATCCAATTGTTGAGATGTTTCCCACACACATTGATGGAGTTGAGGGCAACAACGCTGTCACATCTAAAGCACATCTAGTACCTCATGTAGAGGGAGGAGGAGCACATGCTCTAATAGGAGGGGTTCTTGTATCCCTACAAGAAGCTCCCCAGGATCTCATACATGGAGGTCCAAGCACAATCAGTGAGCAGCATGATTGTGCAACATTGCAGCTAGAAGGAGGAGGTAGGGAGGAAGAGCAACATCACTTGATGAGAGGCACACACCCTTCTCTATTTCAAGAAGCCAATGCGAGGAAGAGGTAGACTGAATTGCGTTGTAAGGGCAGGGGCAAGGTTTCCCAACCATATGTGCAGTCTACTCTTGACATTGATGTCTCACTACATGGAGGCATTCCACCTGGGAGGCCACCTGATCTAAGTTTGATGGAAGACATCTTGTTTTTGGATTCACCACTCTCAGAATTTGGAGAGGTGGAGATTTTGGAGTAGAAATTTGGCATGGGGGATGTCAAAGTAGTAGGCAGCAGCATGAGGAGAGCTTCACATGCCAGATCACCAATACTGTCTCTTAGGAGGATTGATCCTTATTGGAGACCTCAGCTCTTATTAGAGTACTCCAAGGATCTTGGTGCATGCATGATTCTTGATGACCCGGATAGAGATGATGAGTATATGGTGGATGATGTGGTCATCTATTCACATGGCATAATCTTCTTGACTAGAGCTTCTAGTCTCAAGGAGAAGTTGCTACTTGCAGCACATGCGGACTTCCTTTCCATGCATTAGGATGCATACTTTTCTTTAGCAGAGGAGTTCACTTGGGAGGGAATCCAGCATGACATATTTCAGCATATGGAGAGATGCATAGCCTGTATGGTGATAGATAGGAGGTCACAACCACTTCCCTACTCATTGGAGGTGAGGGAAAGATTTCAGTTGAGCCATTTCAGCTCAAGATCTCAAGTACATGATGGAGGAGGTATAATTTCACATTTTTTATTGTACTTCTTTTCCTTGTTTGAGCAGCATGATGTATCGAGAAGAATCATCTCTTCTTGCATATTGTATGATGATGTAATTGCAGCTACTTGTAGCCTTGATTTTGGCTATCCTTTTGGTGGTTTGTGGGGGAAGCCACATGTTTCTTGGTGTACACAATTGACACCATATTGTAACTTCATTTTTCCATATTATGAGATGACTGTGGTAGAAAATAAGTGGCTGGTAAAGCACTTGTTATTTCTTATTTTGATGCAGACAAAGGATGCACTGCGTTGGTTCCATGAGTGGAACTATGATTCACTCTCCGGTTGTCATTTGGCAACTTGTTCTCATTGTACTTTGCTTCCATGTATTGCTGATATGTTTATGCTCATGGGAAGTTTTGTTTGGAGAGTGCTGGAGGTATTAGAGATTCCCATCGAGAGCCTGATTCTCCCCACTTTACATATTGTACATTTCAGGAGGAACGATGGGCAAACCATGATTGCCACATCACACTTCTTTCCTTCTTATGGGAGGAACCACTTGAAGAAATTGAGGAGGCACTTCATGGCTGAATTGTTTGATGGGGGAAACTGGGCCATTCTTGGAGGCCATGTCATCTCAGCCCAAGGACAGAGGTAGCCCCATGTTTACCATAAATGGAGAGAGAAACCATTTGGATGGCAAGATCCAATCTCTCCATGCAGCCCCAACACATTTTATAAAACCGGGGTAGATGATTCTTTTAATGAGCTACCTATGATGGCTCACTTCATTTGGATGATAGCATGGGTGAGGGAGGCACTCATTCACCATGTTGGTCATCACTCCTACCTTGTGGAGGCAATGGGACAGCAAGCAGGTTTCCATTCACACTTTCCACCTTTGATTGATGTAGACCATTTGGTTTTGCACACTTGGGAGGAAACATTGGATGATAGTTTATTTGCAGATTATGTTGATGCAGTGGTGGAGGCTATTGATGGGAGGCCACAAGAGGAGGAGGGGAGAAATTTTCTCTCCCTATGCATTTTCTTGAGGACAAGAAAATATTTTGGAGGGGAGGACTGTAATGTTCCCAAATTTTAGCCTCAAAGCTAAATGGAACATTAGAGTTTGCAGCATCTCTAACTGGTGAATAAATGGGTAGAAAAGCCCATTAGTCTCATAAGGAGGAATAAAAAAACTCCAAGTGTGAGAGGGGACACTCTTTACAACTTAATAAAACACCTCCATGTGTGAACAAGGATAATATCAAGTTGGTTCAATCCACTTTGACTAAGTCAACAGTGCAATTGTGGAGGAGGAGGAATCAAAGGAGAAATAATGCAGTTTTGGAGGGAGATGAATCTTTGGATGGAGATGACCTAATTGAGTGGGGCTAAGGGAAATAAAACTCATGTTTTATTTAAGGAAGAGGATGGTAGCATTATTCTTCATGTATTAGATTATCATTCTTGTCTGCTCAGACTTTTTCTTCCTCTTGCTGTTTAGCAGAGTAGCAGTGTTGTTTAGCACCAGGTGTTCCGGAGTGGGAATCCCACCTCTTTCCTTGAATAGCCTCTTGGGGGAGTTTTCATTCACTTTACACATCAAGTTTTCAGGCCAAGATTTATCCTACTTCATCAACGCAGTTTATGGCGGAGATTGTGCAGTGTTGCAGGGTGCAGCAGTGGAAGGGATTGGAATCCCACTTTCTGAGCTAGTTTCTCCTTGGAGGAAGATGTCCTTCACTTGAGAGACCTATTTGGAGAGGTCTTGAGCTCATTCCAAATATGTGGCATCAAGCCACACATTTCCCCAACATTCCCAGCGCTGTTCCAGCTAGGGAATGCATTATTTTTGGAGGCAGCTTCAGTGCATGGTCTGGTGGCTCCGTTGCAGTGTTTTCTTATGATTGAGAGGTTCATCATTTCATGGGAGGAAGCCCTTGAGGGATATACATAAGATCAGAAATATTTCCAGCCTTTTACACTCTTATGTTTCAGTGTTGCAGTGGCGATTCAGTAAATTTCTGAATATCACATTTGTATGCAGAGTGTTTGATAAGAAACCCTTCCCGGGTTTTCTTGTAATCGTAATAAGGATACTGGATCTCAGTTTATGAGCTTTATTATCTAATATATGAGTAGATCTATTGTTTCCTTAATTTCTGAGTTAAAACCCTCATAAGACTGCGCAATCCCTTTTGTGTATTATTTCTGTGTAGCAGTATTTGGGGTTTTTAGTCAATTTTGGCTAAACTAGTGTGGGAGGTCTGTTTACCTCACCTAGTTTCATTTATTTATGATCTCCTCATGGACTTAGATGCTAGATGGATTTATCTATGGGATCCAAGTGATGGCTTTCATTTTTATGGCTCATATTTTTTAAAATGCGTTTTTCTGTGAATGCATTACTGAGCAGTCCATTTTTGGAATATCTTAAGATATTCCCGTTGTTGCTTATTTTCCCTGTTTTGGGATATTACAAGTACCTTGGTCACTGGATCACTCCAGCTGATGGGATTATTAAAACTCCGCCCATATAGTGCATTGAAAGGAAACATCCTCAACGACTCATAATAACCATTGTTGTATGCAACTCAACCAATGGAAGGTACTTCTCCCATATCCTCTGCCATTGCATCACATACATCCTCAAAATGTCCTCCAGGATCCTGTTGACCCTCTCTCTCTTTCCATCTATTTGTGGATGATAATTTTTACTGAAGGCCAACTATTTCTCCAAACCTGCTAGCAACTCCTTCCAAAACTTGGAAGTGAACTTGGCATCCCTATCCGACACAATCTTCTTCGGAACACCATGTAATATCACAAACTCCCCAATGAAGACCTATGTGACCCCACTAGTTGAATATGTAGTCTTCATTGGAATGAAGTTAGCCACCTTGCTCAACATGTCGACCACAACCATGATAGAATCATGTTGCATCATTGTCCTCGAAAGACCTGTAATAAAATACATGGAAATCACCTCCCATTTCCATTCCTGAATCTAGGTATGATGTAGGAGACCACATGGATGCTTACATTCTACCTTCACCTGCTAACAATCCAAACATCTAGCCACAAACTCTACCACATCCTTCCTTAGATTCGGCCAATAGTAGAACTTCTTCACCATTGTCAATGTATTTTGATATCTTGGGTGACCTGAGTATGGCTTGACATGAAACTCCCTCAATATAATATTCTTGAGCTCATTGACATCCGACACATAGATCATGTCCCTGAATCTTACCAAACCATATGTCATGAGACGATAGTTTGCATCCTGATCACCTGTACCTACACCTACACTTGTACCGGTACCTATATCTGCACCTGTACTCTGCTGTAACCTATGTCTGAGCTCCATATACCTGTCATCCTGCTATCATTCCTATAATATTCGATCCTGTAAGTTTGTCACATAGGAACTCACAATTTATATATGATTCACATGTACTTTCCTGCTAAGAGCATCTGCAACCATGTTCTCCTTTCCCTTAATGTATCTAATCTCTAAGTAAAACTCACTAAAGGTGGCCAACCATATAGATTTCCTGACATTAAAATTTTATTGGTCAAATAGATACCTCAAACCATTGTGATGGCTTATCAGTAAAAGTCTCATGCCAAGAAGATAATGCCTCCACATATTCAAAGCATGAATACCAAGTTACCAACTCAAGATCATGAGTCACATAGTTATTCTCGTGCTCACGTAATTTCATGGAATCATAGCATACCACTTGTCCCTCCTGCATAAAGACTCCACCAAGTCCTCTTTTACAAGCATCTATACACACTACGAACTCTTTATCTGGATCTGTGATGTTAAGAACTGGAGCATTGGTAAAAAATTGCTTCAACTACTCAAAACTAGCAGCTCATTCTTTTCTCCACTCAAACCTATTACCTTTTCTCTGAAAACATGTAATAGGATATGAAATGAGTGAGAATTTATTGATGAACCTCTTGTAATAACCAACTAATCCCATAAATGATCTGACTTCCTCCACATTCTTAGGAGCTAACCACTCCATGATGGCCTTTATCTTTTCTGGATTACTGCTATGCCTTCCTTGGAAACAACATCTCCCAAGTAGTGTACCTTTGTCTCAAAGAAAATTCAGTTGATAATCTTAGCATATAACTGATGCTCTCTTAGAAATCTCAACACCATTGCTAAATTTTAGGCATTCTCTTCCTCATTCTTAGAATATACCAAGATGCCATCAATGAATACAATAACAAACTTGTCTAGATAAGGACACAACACATTATTCATCAAATACATAAATGTAGTGAGGGCATTAGTAAAACCGAATGGAACTTCAACAAAATCATAATGCCCATACCGGGACTTGAAGGAATTCTTGTAGATGTCCTCTTCTTTGATGTGTACCTGATGGTATCCTGGTCTCAAATCAATCTTTGAGAACAGTGTTTCTCCCTCCAACTGATCAAACAAATCATCAATCCTCGACAATGGGTACTTGTTCTTGATCATCACCTTGTTCAGCTTCCTGTAACCAATGCACAACCTGACAGTGCCATCCTTCTTCTTTACGAACAACATGGGTGCACCCCAAGGTGATACACTTGACCTAATGTATTCATTGTCATGCATTTCCTTCAGCTGCAACTTCAACTCTACTAACTCTGGCGTGCTCATCCTATAAGGTGCCTTTGATGTTGGTGCTGCCCATGGTACCAACTCAATAGAAAATTCCACTTCCCTATGAAGAGGTATGAAGAGGTAGATCTAGAATCTATGCTGGGAACACATCCTGAAACTGTTGCAATACAGGATTCCTCTGGAATATTTTTTCCTCCTGAACATCCTTACCCTTGTCAGTGGAAATGTGAACTGAAAACATCACACAATATTTTCTGCAATTATGGTTAGCCTGCATAGCGGTTACCATCCTCACTGATGTAGGCTTCTTCTTTCCATACAAAATTCTCTTTTCTCTATTATCATCTAGACACCCAATGGCCTTGTCATAAAAATCCACCTTGGTCCTGTGAAGGTACAAACAATCCATACCCAAAAGCACGCTATATGATCCCAATGCAAGTACATTCAAATGTGTTGCTATATGCACACAATTTAACTCAAATGCACAAGCTCTTACCCAATGGTGAACAATATTATTAGTACGTATGGCCAACTGCAGCAATCAAGATTTTGCATGCACTTATTTTCTCAAGACACACTTATCCACAAGGTTGGGATTAACATAACTATAATTAGATCCAGGATCAATCAAAATAGAAATAACTTGATCACAAATCTTACCATTGATCTCAATAATAGATGCATATTTTCCACAACTGCATAAATCCTATGAATGCTACGACCAACGTCCCCAAATATCTATGCCTCCTGAGCACTATAGATCTAAGGTCTACCACCCTGGAACAATGGATAATCCTTCTTGCGATGATTTGTGCCACATATCCAACACTGCAATGATGATCTACCACCACCTCTAGTCTACTTCTCTCCAGGCTATGATCCATGTCCCTTCTCAACTGTATTGAAATTCTTGTAAGGAACCACATTTTCTTTCTCACCTGCATCCTGAGGTCTTCCCCTCTTTGGTGGCCATCTTCCTTTAGCTTTCTCATTTCCTTTCAAGTCATTCTTAGGCTCAAATTTACGCTTTGACTTCTCATAACAATGATTCATCTTCTGAATGGATTCTTCTAGTGATCTAGACTCATCAACTCAATATTGTCTCTATATGCTACTGGAAACCCATTGATGAATCTGTAAACCTTGGCCTTCTCCTCCTTGAGGTAAGGCGCATATCTAAACAACTCCAGGAACTTTCTAGTATACTCATCATCTGTCATGGAACCAATCTGCAACTCATAAAAATCCTTAGCTCTGGCATCATAATACCTCTCTGACATGTATTTCTTCTTGAAGCGCCTCTCAAACTCATCCCAAGTCAAGTCCTCCTCTCGAATAACTTTAATATTCTCCAAATCCTCCCACCAAACATTTTCTTTCCCTTTAAGACTGAAAGTGGCTATCTTGACTTTCATGTTCTCTGTATAGCTATGTAATCTGAAGAATTTATTCATCCTAAGCAACCATGCCTCTACATCTTCTGAATTCTTAATCTCTCCATTGAATGTAGGAGGCTTGAATTTCTTGAACTCCTATGGAAAATACTCACACCTCCTATAAGGATTGATATAAAATGGGAGGTTGACTTCTTATTCTATGCAAACACCTCCTTCTCAGTTAAACAAATTAAATATCTTGCTTATACTTGACTGTGTAGAATTGAATTCTTGAAACACGTGTATGTGTTTTTCAAAATGTTTTAATGCTTTATGTGTGAGGAATTAATTTTTTTTTTGTTGATATTAAGCATGTACAACAACCATAAAGTGCAGCAAATAAGAATCAACACATAACAACAAATTTAATAAAGGAGTTCACCTGAATATCATGGGCTACATCTCCTTGAGCCTTTGTCAATTGACTTGGCTCTTTGGGATTACGATGGAAAATTTCTCTTACAAGTTTCTACTTAACTCCAATGGTTGTTTATGTTGTACCAATGGGTTTATAATACCATCATACCCCTGGAATGGCTGCTATCTCTTTGGAGATGGACCTAGGCTCCCTTTGACTTGACTTCTACTGTTAGTGCCCTTAAGATTCCCTGAGCTTCTATGTGGCACTAAATCCCTTATAAGTCCTTCAATATCCCTAAAACATTTTCTATTGTCTCCATCATATATCATTCATCCAAAATAGACTATTCTTATGCTCAAAATGAGCACTAGCTCCCCAATCTAGGTCTCCAACTCCTGTTGGCCCTAGGCTACCCGAAACTTCCCTATGGCTTCTTCGGCTCTAGAATTATCCAAATGGCTCTTCAAATCCTTCCATTAGATTCAAAATGTCAAAAGTAGTTAGAATAGACTATTCATTTGTTGAAATTGGCCTCTAGTTGCTCCGGTTATGCCCCCAACACCTGGTGGCACCATGTGGCTCTAGGCACACTGAAAACTTATCTGTAGCATATCAACCTTCAGAAGTCTCCAAAAGCTTCTGAAAATCCTTTCATTGAATTCAGAAGTTTAAATATATTCAGAATAGACTATTGGTTTTTTTAGAATGGTTATTGGCTACCCTGGATAGGCCTCATTCTCCTGGTGGCCCCTGGTGGCCTTTGGAAATTATCTAAAGCATTTCGGCCTTCAGAAGTCCTATGATTTCTTTGCAAACCTCACCATGGCTCCAGAATGTATGAACCATCCAAAAATGACTATTTTTCCAGAGTAAGGCCTCTAGCTGCTCTGGCTAGGCCTCATTCTACTGTTGGCCCTTGGTGGCCCTTGGAACTTCTCTGAAGAAAAATCACACTCAAAAGTTCTCTGATGGCTCTGCAACTCTCACCAATGGCTCTGGAATGTCTAAGATAGTTTAAATTGACTATTCACACTCTCTGAATGGTCGAAAAATGAGTCTCCAACTCATTTGTCCAGTTTCACCTAAAACAAGTGGAGGACTTTAGTTTAACTGGAGCTAGAATAGCAATATTGCTAAAATTAGGTGTGCTGCCAAATAGTCTGTCGTCTTAACCGTGGCATCAATTTTCCGTGGTTGGGAACATTCCTTTCAACTCCGCGGTTATGGTGACCTTTGGGCGAAACTTTGGGCACAAACCACAAGTTGAACTCCAGTTGGAAGGGCGGTAACTGCATGGAGAATCCGTCTAAGATAACATTAACATGCCCAGGTGACAAGGCTTGTGCAAACAATGGAGACTATAGTTTAAGCCGAGTGGTTAGTGCAAACTGTCGGAGTAACCGTCGCATAAAACATCAGAACGTGGCCATGTGACAAGGCCTAACCAGAAACTGTGGATGATTGTGGTTAGCTGACTGACTGTTGACATTTGAATTGACGTTGCCATGTGAACGCCTTCGCGGGGACCGCTGGCGGGTTGGGACCACCGGCGGTCCCCAACTCCCGATGCAAAATGTAATCAACTTTAAATATAAGTTGATGACTATAATGGTTAAGAACCAACGTAGTGCGAGCGGTTAATACTTGGGCGTGCCTACCGGAGGTCCTATGGTCGATTCCTATGGCCTCCCCCAAAATTTTATGACGTGGTTCAAGGGCCACGTGGTGGCCTTAAGGCTGGCCACGTGGTACCTTTTCATTGGTCCACAAAAAATGTACAACCATTCAGCAAATAATACCCTGCCACTTGTCACCATGCGACTGGCCCAGAAGGAATATTCTAAGGAATATTCCAAGAATATTCTTTTTTTGTTGACTGTACCTTTGACCAATCAACCCTGGTCAAATTCCAAATTTGCAGTTTACTGGACTTTTCAAATCGTGACAACTTATTCATACAATGTCAGTTTTTCGAACTGTTTGCAGCGCCGAAATTAGGAAGACGAGATCTATTCGGTCGCTCAGGTTTGAAACTCTTTCAAACTCTTTATAATTTGAGCTATCACTTAGGTCCTGATCCAAATCTGATCATTCCTCCCCATTAGGAATATTTTGGACCCCAAAAGACTTGAATACCTGTTTAGTAGATGAGAGTACAACTCCCTCACCTTTCCAACCTCCATCCACTTTGCCTTGCTTGGCTTAGTGACTTTCAGCCCCAACTCGAAGGTAGTCAACACTTCCCATCTTTGATACTCTTGTCCTCCTGTCAAGAATTGTATCCTCTTTGAGCTCATCCAGAAATTTCTGGCGAGAAATCTTCAATTGAAGGTAGCTGAACATCATGTCCTTGATCATCGATCAAAGGTAACTCATACAAACATAAGTTTCCAACAGAAATACATGCATACATGACTGAAATTTTCATATGTACAAATGAATGTACGTCTTACTGGGTCAAGAAGTCAATCCACTTCTTACCAAGCCACTTCCATGGCGCTTTTTCTTGCTGAAAATATTCTTCAGGTGAAACTTCTGTTCTCCATCAATGACCGAATCTTTGGTTCCAGTTTCTCCAGTCTTTTTATCCTCTTGTTTCAAATTCTTGAGATGATTGGCATTAGGGGAATTTTGAGGTCTAAAATGGGCCTCCTAAGGAAAATGTACAATCAAATTTCACTTTATGAGAACCAATCACATTTTAGGGGATGGCATCATCCCTAATGGTTGAGGTGGCATTGCTGGAGTTAAAGGTACTTACTTGTCACATTCTCAATGGTGGATAAAAACTCATGGTTAACCATGCTAGTGCTCTAAGTAATTTTAAAGTCATAAAGTAAAGTACTCATAATAAATGTCATTTCACACTTTTTGAATAAAATATAATTATCGTCATTTCATATTTTTTGAAAGAAACAATGCATATCCCTACACAATCTTCATGTACACACTTTTCAATAAATATTATATTTGTATATTTTCAAATATTTATTTATGAATAAAATCAATTCAATATGTAATATAAAATTCATACATAAAACGATATATTATATTATAGTATATTATTTTTATACAATATATTAATTACATGTTATTATATAATTTAAATAATATGAATTTTAATTAATAGTATATTCTATAATTAAAAATTTATGAATTTATATTTATATTTGATTTTAAGTTATTTAAGTACAAAGAAAAAATGTATTAGTTGTGCAATGATAATGATTTTTTCTTGAAAATCTCATTCTTATTTATAGTCACATCAATACAATTTTTTTGTTGTTTTTATTTTGATACAACTTTTGAATTGAATTTAAGCATGGTTACATGGATTTTGGTGAAAAAAGTGAATTGCAAATTCATAAATATTATTTTATTGGTTTAGCTATTATTTTATTATTTCTTAGGAGGCCCATTTTAGACCTCAAAATTCCCCTAATGTTGGAGGCAGTGTCCAACATTGAGCAATAAGATGTCCCTTCTTCTGGCAATTTGTGCAAGTTGCCTTTGCTTCGACTGTTACATGTATGCCTTCATCCTCTTCCAGCATTTTGAAACTTCATGGTTACACAAACCACAATAGGAACAACAACTCTTTCTTCCTTTCATGCATGCATATTTTCCACGCTTAATATAATCACAAACAACTTGACTATGGGAATAATTATACCTCAAATGTTGCTTTGCATGTCCATCCTTTTTACCTTCTTGAGGAGATGAACTTGTAGAGGTTCCAACTCTCTTTTGAAGACCAACATCAGTGTTCATGTCTTGATAGCTGTCAGAACTCTCTTGCTCGCCATAAGCTGCATGTCTACAAACATCTTGTAGTAACATAGGCTTCAAACAATGGCATTCAACTTGAAAACACTACAAGGAAAATACCCTCTAGCGGATGTTTTTGAGGAACCCCTTATAAAAATACCCCAGACATTCATTTCTAGCAGAGGTTACTAGAGGAGGTTGGCGGGCAGAGGTTTTTGTAAATGTTTTTCGTCTTACGTGCTTATCATCGTAAATTTCACCAGTGCGTTCAACAAGAGAAAGCACCGATGCACACAAAACATTGGCACACCGGACACCGTGTGCTCCGTACACACCCGCCCGGTGTGTCATATTACTGTAGCGCATCAGTGCTTTACAACTCTTCCGCATTGATGCCTCATAAAACAACGCGCCAAAACAAAAAACGCCCAGTGCGATCTTAAGCAACTGCACCGGTGTGCCCATAAAACCCTGTGCATCGGAGCAGGGTTAAATAAAAAAAAAATTACGGCCATAAAACCGCATTTTTCACTTTTCTTAGTGCTCCAAAGCTCTCAAGCACTGGTTAAATTTATCCTTGTTTGATCCGCCCTGACATCGGTGCTCCCATTGCACCCATTGCACGCACTGTTGTTGTGCATTGGCCACCAATCTCCAGCTTGAATTTTGCAAAATGGTGGGAAAATTTTCTTTTGCAAATTCTACAGCCAATATGCCTCCTCGACGGCCAAATGTATAGGTATTTTTCTTTCTTTTTCCATAATTAATCCTTTTAGAGGATTAGAATTCCAAATAACCTTAAAATTAACCATTGAAAAGAAAAGAAAAAAATTTGTCGCGTGGTGCGCTCGAACCGTTTGACTCGCACCGGTACACGGTGTTGCCTGTAAATTTATAGGTCGCACTGCAACCAGTGCTAACGGTATTCGCACCAATTCTGGGGTAGTACCAAAAGGTGTACCATGTTATTTTAAAATTTTTTAAAAAGTGCGGTGCGGTCATTTACCTGGCCGCATCGTTGACCATGTGGAATAGTGGCAAAGCGATGCGTTGACTTAAATATCCACCTCGAGGCAGGGATTTTTGTCAATGTACCACATTCTAAATTTCAACAAGGTCAACGACGGGGGCTGGTAAACCAGTGCTAATGGTATCTGCACCGGTTCTGGGGTAGTACCTAAGGCGCATCGTGTTATTTTAAATTTTTTTTTAAAATGCGGTGCTGTCGGTTACCCGACCACACCGTTGACCAAGTGGAATAGCGGCAATGCGGTGCATTGACTAAAATATCTGTCCCGGGGCGGGTATTTTTGTCAGCGCACCACATTCCGCATTTCAATAGGGTCAACGATGTGGCCTGGTAAAATATCGCACTGTTGACTATGTAATGATGGCAGGAGGTCGATGCGCTGACCGAACTATACACCCCGGGGTGTAGAGTTTAGTCAGTGCGCACTTGTGACACCGTATATAGTCAACGGTGCACTAAAAATTTTTAGGAGCACTGTTGCCAGTGCATTGAATATTATCTGGTGCATCACGCCTGTTTGCTCCATAAAAATACGCACCGGGACCGGTGCATGCCTGTTTTTTTTGGCGCACCGACGGTTTTTTTTTTGTTTTTCCAAAATATATATATATATATATATATATATATATATATATATATATATATATATATATATATTTATACTTCTAAATACATGTCTCGTTTAATAAAAATTTGTATTTAATATGTCAATCATTCAGAGACGTGAAAGGAGAGAGGAGGGGGGAACAACAACAACAACGTCAAGCATACCAGTATAACATGGTTCGCCTGTGGGAGGCACGAGAGAGGGAGAGAGATGCGTATCCTCGCGCCCTATTACAATAGCTTCTTAGGGGCTCCTAAGGCAAGTAGGCCTCCTCAAGTTCTATGAGGAGGCTACTTCCCTAAAGGGCCATGGTTTGTTTTTGAGACATCTTATCCGCAGGTGGAATTCCCACTGACAGGCTTTCTGGGTTGGTCGTAACCAGTGGTACATGCCCACTTAGGAGGATATATATTTCATTACAGGGCTATCAAGGAGAGGGGTGGATTTTCCCTCATTCCTAGAGGTTCCACCTGGCTATGCAGCAGGGAGTCAGTTAGTGTACTCCCAGAGATACATTAGCGCAAATATACTGTCTCCTTCATATTTTTAGGTCTCCGGGGGTCAGTTATGTATTGGTGCATTTGGTAGTTAGGAGGTGAGGTGCCTCTCACTTCTCATTTTGACCATTTCAAACAACACCAGCAACGGGTAACGCATTAGTTTCTCGCTTCTATATTATGTTGATTATTTAGTACAAGAGCCACAACTTGTCAAGTGGTCTGCCATTTTTTTGTGGCAGTTCTGTATAGCCTTAGATAGATGTCGTGCTCATGCACAAGGGAGGGTCAACTTCCCTTTTGCTTCAAATATTTTTTGTTTATTTTTTGAGAGGTTTCCAAAGACGAGGCCTAATTTTGTTCGGCAGCCTCGTAGGCTGATGTTCGAGGCACGAATGCACATGTGGGGGCAGATGATGCCCAAGAGGGGTGAGACTATGTTTCCAGTGAGGATATCACATGATGCACTGGAGTTTCTAGCCATTGTTGACGAGCATCCCTTCATTATGCCCCCCTGTCCTTATGCTGGTTTGGATTGGTGAGGGTGTGCCAACATCCTCTTCACAGATGATGAGCTGCTGGATGATAGAGGTAATATTACTGTTTTATGTAAATTTATTCTAACATGTTCTTTAAATTGTTTTTATTAAATTGTGTAATGAAATTGTCTAATTATTGTTGTGTACTTGTATATATTTTGCAGAAATTGAGTCTTTTGATGGCAAGTACATGCCAAGGATCATCAGGGCATGCCAGATGCCGAGGATCATCAAGAGGCCGGTGTAGAGAGACCTGCTCCTGCTAGTGTGTCGGTACTGCCTTTTTCTAGGCATGGTCGGTTTGATAGCAGATACAGGATGTAGTTGGGCGACCAACTCACTGCATTGATTGTTGAGGCAGGCATCAGGATCGCTAATATGAGAGACATACAAGTCGATGGTAGGCTATTACATATGTGGAGAGGCATGACGTGTGACATGTACAGCCTGATGCAGCATGTTGTAGGAGCTACGACTTTAGTTACGTGGCTGAGGAGGACAGTTGCACATTATAGGTGTGGTCAAGATGTAGCACGTGATCGACAGTTCGTGGGAAATGACTCATCATCTAATGATAATTCACCTCGCGCCACACCAAATGAGCAACCTCCACTAGCATCGAGCAACAGTCATCATGAAGAGCAGGTTGGACCATCGACCACATCTAGTTAGCAGCCTGCAACATGCAACAGTACTCATGATCATGAGTAGGCTGGACCATCGACCGTCGAGGCTGCACCATTGACTGAGAAGGCCTCTACTAGTACTACTATTGATGATGTACCACCAGCTGATCCATGACATTTATATTACAGTTGTATATTTTTGACATTATTCAGTTATATATATGGTATATATGTAATTGTAATGGTATATATGTAAATTTGGAAAATTGTAATTGTATATATGTAAAATTCTAAAATTGTAATTGTAATTGTAATTGTACGTGAAATTGTAAAATTATAATTCTAATTCTAATTCTATGTAAAATATTTGTAAAATTTTAATTGTATTAATGTGAAATGATTTTATTAAAATTTTTAAAATTTTAAATAATTGTAAAATAATAAATCTAGAATAATATGAATTATTGTAACATAATAAAGTTTAGAAAATAATGCAAATAAATTCATTTACTTTAGAATTATCATTATTTTATTATGATCTTACATACAAAAAAAAAAAAAAATCATACAGTACACCATTGTTTTTGAGATCAACACAATTGCAAATTATCAAGTGAAATATTGTTTTTAATATTAACACAATGCAAATTACCAATTAATTCAAAATACATATTATAATGTTTCGAAAAACCCATCTTAAAAAGTATAAATATTGATGAAATAACACATGTACCATATCACTCTCGGTTCTCATGATCACCCTCATTATCTTTCAGCTCACATGGCATGATAACACTATTATTCTCAAAAATATGTTTTGATCTAGGGTCATGTGTCAATACGAACCACCAATCCGTATCCAACACATCTGGGTAAAAAAACACCTGGTTATAGTGTTTGGGGAAAACATAGGGCTCCTTAGCTTCATCCCACATCTTTCTAGAGTTGATACATATCAGCCTACTATCGCAATCTTCCTTTACATTATTCCAATCAAAGGTGTCCCACCACTTGCACCTAAAAATAACACGTTGGAAAGAAGAGAAATCCACTTTAATGATCTCTTGTATCTTTCCGACGTAACCTAACGTCCCTCGTACTATGTTTTGATCACGGTAGCTAGATCGACTAGATTGATTGAACTCAACTTCCACTCCACAGTCTTGTGTGATGTTTCCAACATCGGCAATTTCTGTGTAAAAATGATGTCCATATGCCCACATAGATGGGAACAAATTCACCTATTATAAAAAAGTTAAAAAAATCATAGTGGCATGTGTCTTATAATAACCCAACAGTTAAAATATGAAATAAAGATGTCTTATAAGTTTCAAATTTACATATAAATTAAAAATATTATTACCGAGTTGCTACACCTAATCCCTAAATTTAGTGCATCCTCTTCATCACACGGGTAACGACCGGTTGCACCGTATATCTCTCTGACTTGGTTAGCAACCCAACTGTTGAGGAATATTTTTGGCATATTTTCTTTTAAATAATTAGGATAAGGTACACTTCTACCATTCAACTGTCTGAATTCTTTCCTGTCACTATCCCATTTCATCCTCTTTTCTTCGTACAATGCGACAGATGGTTGTGTTGCTTCATAATTGTAAAGAGTGAATTTATTGATTGCTTCAATTTATGAATTCACTGATGAAATCAAACCGACATTCTATAGTACTCAGAGATCAAAATATACATTATATCGAAGTTCAACATGAATATTAACTTTGTGTATATTTGAAAAATTATAAGTCGCTTACTCTTTATCAAGCACTTTTTTCCACTCGTTTGGAGCAACTCCCCTTCTCTTTTGTCTTCATCCCTTTCATCATCCCAAATCACCACACCTGTTCTATTGTTGATCTTCTTGATGTACTCACTAGCATAATAGAAAGACTCATACGATATGTACCCCTCTGCCATAGACCCCTCGGGTTTTTCCCTTTGTCAAACAAGACTTTTCAATTTCTTCATGTACCTCTCTAAGAAGAACATCCAATGACAAGAAACCACCCCAACTAATTCAACCTCATCTACTAGGTGGATTAGAAGGTGAACCTGTAAGTCCATGAAACTCGTCGGCAGTTCATTCTCAAACATACAAACAATCTCAACTATCTCTTGACACCACCGTGGAATGCTAGCCACATGAATCTCCTTTTATGTGATCCAACGTACAAATGCAGATAATTTAGATATGGCACATCCTAGGTCTTGAGAGAATTCATGTTTCACACACCCACACATGAACAAAGGATAATGACACTGCAAAGTTATAAACACGTGCAATAATATACAAAATTAGTTATGTTTTATGATCCCCGCATGGGATAAAATTTATTAACAAATAATAAAATCATGCTTTTGACATTATACGTACTCTTAGAAGATTCCAATGGTCATGCGATTTCAACCCCGAAAAATGGTCATCCACGGTGAAGCAGCATCGTAGTGAAGACCCATATGAAGTTGGCACCCTCACACCCATTATAACTTCCTTTGCCAAGAAATATCATCTTTTTTTAAAATCCATGGGACATCACCTTATTTGAAAAACAACGAATTAGAGGGACCATCGCCTGTACTTTCTAATCGCCTTGGCCAATGTTTCTTTTTAGTTTTTGAAGTAATAATATCTTTCCTAACATCCAATGTGTCACTTTGTTTCGATGATATGTGCCTCCATAAAGAAGATGAAACATTTTTAAATATATGCATGGGATCTAATAAGTGGGTAATCTTAAGATGCTCCCAATATGGGAGGTTATAAAAGATTGATTTCCTTTTCATCCCAATGGGAAATTTCTCAACATAGGTGTCGAAGAATTTTGGATCATCGAACATAGGCTCCCCATTTGAATTGGACATTTCTATGAACTCCTTCTCCTTCTCTCTCTCATATGCTCTAAGCCATTCAGCTGGTGTATTTATTGGAGGCCTTTGGGTTCTCTCTCATTTACCATTGAAAGTGGATGCTGCTCTTCTTTAAGGGTGTTCTTTCGGGAGGAATACCTTGGAACAATCATACACTGGCTTTCATAGGTCCTTGGACCGTCTAGCTTTCAGAGAAGGTCCACAACATTTACATCCAAAATACACATTTGTTACAAGACCTACGATATTATTGTACACAATTAATATGCAAGGCACATTAAAGAATATCATGAAGATCAAAACAATTACAACGAATTAAATAACTAATATGTGAAAGAATATTGTTACATATATAAACAAATCAATAAATTAAACATGTAATTTACTAGAGAAAACTTCTAAGCCTGGATAATCATGTTTCGTGTAAGCACATATGCCATACAAAGTAAAACTCCTCTCTGCTGCGATGGGTCTTGATACATCGTATACATTTATCCCATCCCATAATTCCTTTAATTCATATACCAGTGGTTGTAAGTAGACATCCATATTCTTCACTTGTCTTCTACGAGGGACTATGAGAGCCAACATAATATGTTCATTCTTCATGAAAAACCATGGGGGGATATTGTTATTGATCACTAATACAGGCCAAACAGAATAGTTGGTGTTCTGGAGGGAATATGGGTTGATTCCATCCATGGCTATGCTGAGTCATAGACTTCGTACTTCATCCTTGAATTTTTCGGGCCATGTATCCTTTATATGCTTCATGGCTATTGAATCAGTTGGGATTCACATAACTCCCAACTCACTTTTGTGTGAGGCATGCCATCCCTGCAACATAGCTAATTCTTTGCAACGAAAGAGCCTTTGAATCCTTGGGATTATAGGCATGTGCCTCAATATCTTAAAAGGAGGACCAATACATTATTTGCCCTTCTTTTTTTATTTATCATACTTGTCATGCCCACATTTCGGACACATCTCTTTGTCTGCATATTCTCCTCTATATAGAATACAATCATTTGGACATGCATGATATGATATGTACTCAACACCCAACATTTTCAACAATTTCTTTGCCTCTTCGCAGCTACTGGGCAAGACATTATCACTCGGAAGAACCCTATCTTTGAATAACCTGTAGTTGGTGATCATGGAAAAATATATCAATAAATGTACATTAATGTCGATATAATTATTAACTTTCATAAAACTTACCATTTGTAATGTTCATTACAGTGTACTGATTATATTTCAAATTTATATAAGGGAGTAATTTATGGTAACTTACCTCAAAATTTCTGAGAAACATGCATTCGACAAGCCAAACTTTACTTTCAAGTTGTACAGTAACATCGTTGTCCCCAACTGGGTAGACTTTGACTGACCGATAGGTCCAAAGAGAGGGGTGGTGGAAGCAAATTAAGGCTTTCGAAAAAGGTGTCAGCGATATGAGCATCATCCCCTAGTTGATCATTTTTTTGGAATGAATCTAACAACATTGTCTCCATGGCATTCTTCTCCCTTAAGTAATCATCCATACCAACCTCTATTTGATAGCCTCTATTGCTAGCTTGTGAAGAACTACTATTGTTGTAGTCATTCCTAATTGGTGAATCTGGACATAGAGGGAATTGGATTAGTTGTTGATTCAACCATTCTTGGTATCGTTCCTCTCTGATTTTTTCTCTTAATTTAGTCTTCTCTTGATTTAACATTGTCGTGGGGTGCAATGAAAGATGGTAGGTAGGTCGCTCATCATCACTAGAATCCTAATAATTTAAAAAAAATAGTTGAACATGATTAGTACAAAATATATGATATCAATTAGTAACCACGTTGACAATATTGCATGATTAATTGGTCTGACGTTGAAATAATTACATTAATCAATATACCAAACAATTATAATTATTACCATCATTGTCCCAGGATTGTGGCTAGAAGATGCAATATTGTTACAATTGGAAGGGTGAAGAAGTTGTCCATTTTCATCTACCAAATGCACCTTGCAGTATGCTACTCCTGATAAGAGCTTCCGACGTTTTGGAGTTGTTTGAATATTTTGTGCATCTGAACTCGATGTTGAATCTGCATGAACCTGCAAATTTGTATACATTATAAATTTAATTAAGCTGTGCATGATTAACATGGATTAAAAACATAAATTCAATTAGATAATGAAAATATAAATAAAATCTGAAGTAAATATTACGTCTCGAGATGGATAGGGAGAACTCCGTGATGGACTTTAAGAAATATTATGGAACGAGCTGGATTTTGAAGAATTGTCCATTCAATATAATTATGATATTTTCTCCCTGCATTTGAGCAAAAACAACAATAAATTTTGGTGCACACACCTAAAAGTAATTTTGGTGCCTTAAAAATGAACTTCTTCTTATCGGTGCTAATGTACATATCACTGCACTGGTACATTTTAGATACTGCGCAATGGTGCCATTTTATGAACGGATGCACCGGTGTGGTACTATTAAGTGACGCATCGGTGACGAATAACCACAAATAAAAAAAGCACAACTCTATTTTCTTTAAGTGAAAAAAAAGCAGTAAATTGAAAAATGGGTGGAAAAATATTTTCGAAAATCTAATTTCATAAAACAATTCTTTAAATACTAGACACTTTTCATTATTTCACTATTTTTACAAAACTTTTCAGCGAGATATTTGCAGGAGACATACCTAGAGAAAACAGAGCACGAGAGCATTGTGGAGCAGGGAAATACGTTCGAACATAAGTATTCAGACAGTCAGAATTCCAAACCTTTGGTGATTCAAACCATGTAGCATAGAATTTCAAACGATCTCATGATTAAAGTTTATTGTTTTTTTTACCTTTTTCTGTAGTTTTTTTACGCAGTAAGAAAAAAATTTCAATGTTTATTGTTTTTTTTACTTTTTCTGCAATTTTTTTTACGTAGTAAGAAAAAAAAATTCAATTTCTTTTTCATTTTTAGAAAAAAAAATCCATTTTTAGAAACAAACCTACATTCTTTTTATTTCTGCCCTTTCTTCTCCCTCTTTCTGTGATTTCAGAATTAGGGCTTTTCATTTCAGATTTATAGGGTTTGTATTGCTATATACAGGCCTAAGACATCCAACCCATGGGACTAATTGCATATTTGAATCCCAATCCATGTCGGCCCTTGCGTGAATTTAAAAAAAAACAGATTTATTTTTTCATCGGTGCGCCCGGCGTAACCTAGTGCACTGGTGCGCTATATTATCCAAGCGCACCGTGAAAGTACTATGTGATAAAAAAAATTTAAAATTTTTTTTATGAGTGTGCCATATGTAAAATATGGCACTGGTGCGCTATTTCATTATGGTGCACCGCGAACGTGTTGTTTCGCACCAAAAAAAAAATCCATTTTTAGAAACAAACCCTACATTCTTTTTGTTTCTGCCCTTTCTTCTCCCTCTTTCTGTGATTTTAGAATTAGGGCTTTTCATTTTAGATTTATAGGGTTTGTATTGCTATATATAGGCCTAAGACATCCAACCCACGAGATGACTTGCATAGTCGGATGCCAATCCATGTCAGCCCTTGCATGAATTTAAAAAAGAACATATTTTATTTTCATTGGTGCACCCGGCGTAACCTAGCACACCGATGCGCTGGATTATCCAAGCGCACTGTGAAAGTACTGTGTGATAAAAAATTAATTTTTTTTTTTATTAGTGCGCCATATGTAAAATATGGCACCGGTGCGCTATTTCATTATGGCGCACCGCGAATGTATTGTTTTGCACAAAAAAAATAAAAATAAAAATCCATTTTTAGAAACAAACCCTACATTCTTTTTGTTTCTTCCCTTTCTTCTTTTTGTTTCTGCCCTTTCTTCTCCCTCTTTCTGTGATTTCAGAATTAAGGATTTTAATTTTAGATTTATATGGTTTGTATTGCTATATATAGGCCTAACACATCCAACCCATGGGACGACTTGCATAGTCGGATTCCAATCCATGCCGAACCTTGCGTGAATTTTAAAAAAACCAATTTTGTTTTTCTTCGGTGCACCTAGCGTAACCTGGCGCACTGGTGCGTTGGATTATCCAAGCGCACCACAAAAGTACTGTGTGATAAAAAAATAAAAAAATAAATTTTTTTATCAGTGCGCCATATGTAAAATATGGCACCGGTGCACTATCTCATTAATGCGCACCGCGAACGTGCTATTTCCAAAAAAAATGTTTTATTGTGTTAATCAGTGCACCATGTAATATATAATGCACCACACTGGGTCTCCTAATAGACAGAGAGCACTGTATGGTGGTCCCTTGTTTGCACGGGACGTTTATGCTACACAAACTAACACTGGACGATTTTTATTATTTTCTTTGTGTTAATCGGTGCGGTGGTTAACATGTAACGCACTGGTGCTCCTTGTTGACATAGATCATTGTATAGTGTATTATACTATTTGTGTGGTGCGTTTATAATACCCCCACACACCGACATTGGTGCGTACACCATGAATGACGCACCGGTTTCTTGAGATTTTTTTTTTACCTAAAAAGTTGAAAATTTATTTATAAATATATTAATGAATGATATGGTACATGTTTCAAATTGATAAATAAATGACTGACAAGAGATCAAGTAACAAAAATACTGATAACACATCAAGAAAAGAAAAAAAGGCAAGTTCTTTGTAAATTCTTTACAAAAAATATTATTTTTGAACTATATGTAAGTTTAAATAATATGTATTGTTTACTGTGCATCCTGCAGAGCCACAAAATGATGAAGCTTGATAAGATTATTTTTGATCTAGGACTAGAAGAACGTAAAATCTTGATGGAAAAATTGCAAAAGGATGAGTTAGGTGAATGAAAAATATACTATCGATCCAATATGAGTTTCTTTTTTTAATTTTCGTTAATAATATACTTAAAATATTAGATAATATGTATCAAACAATCTATTAAATCACATCTATTTAATGTTCTACAAGGACCAACAACTCAAAAAAGGAATGTTTTTCTAAGAAAAGAAAAAAAATAAAACATGCAAATGAAAATGAATTGCTCCTTAGCTTATCTGGAGTGGTGTTGGAGGTTAATGAAAGGGGGATAAACTTTTACAAAAGTTTGAGGGATCTAGTGGAACGAATGTATAGACGTTCTTACCACTTACAATACAAAATCAATCCAATGATTCCAAGAACCAAATTTTATCTAAACTATAGGAAGAGTTTCCAGAGAATTGGTCAATGAGACGTGTAAGACTTTTAATAGCAAAAATGTACAACAAAAAAAATAAGGAATGAAAAAGTAATATTCCTTTAAATGTTTGTCTAGAATTATTTATAAATATCACTTCTGTTAAATTTAATTTTCATATATCAATATAAAAATTAAATATTTTATTGTCATGTTACATTTTCAGGAAGATTATGAAAATCTCAAAAGATGAACGAGTTGATATTAGAAATATGCCAATAGGAATGTCCAAAAAGGTGTACAAGGAGATGGTCAAAGAAATGGACAAAATTGCATCGCAAGAGGAGCCATTTCAACAACAACGTGCTTCAAATGTAATATGTAATCTGTTGTACATATTCCCTCCTCCATTCAAATTTTGGCCACCAGTTCCTTTTAAAATCTATTTCCAATGTCTTTGTGGTCAAAAACCCCCATGTCGCACTCATCGCCGTCTTCTCTGCCCCGAAATACATTGTCCAAATGTTTAAAACCCGCATTTTAAATATATCGGGCCGAAGCCCCCAGGTCCCAAGCCCCTCCCCTTGTTACTGTCATACGACCCGAGCCCCAGGACCACATGCCAAAAGAAAGAGGGGAGCTTATCGTTTGTGTTTCGAGCGCGATATCCACCGTCCGATCTAATAAAATCAACGGGGCGGTGAACGTTTATTATGGAGGGCCCCGCGCGCCTGAAACTGGTGGTTTTCCCCCGCACCACTCTCATCGAAGCAGCGGTATTTACTGCGGGGGCAGCGATCCCATAGAGAAAGCGCTGCGTGTCATTGGTACGGGTTCTAAAACCGCTTCCCCCGCGCGTTAATGCCTGTACAATCGCCGGGCAGCGGAATTTATGTAAATCGTTGGATCTCCCGATCTCTATCCAACGGCGGAGGTGTATCAGAACTGGCTGCCCGTTAACATGCGTCCGCCATGACCTATGGCCCGCCACCATGTCGCTCTCACCCACTTCCACCCGTTGACTCCGTCGCCACGTCAATCCTCCATAAGTTCCCCGTACGCCCATGTGTCGTGCCCCCATGTTTCCGTGGTGTCATCCCATCGTATATATATATATATGTGTGTGTATGTGTGCATATGTTCTTATCCATACCCGTAGTTTTATTCACCCCTCGCGTCCAGACTATGTTACATAAGAAATTCGCGCTCCGCCTGTTTTAATCCACACCTTCACTGCTTCTCCTCCACCACTCTGCGTATATATTTAACCTGTCGACCATGTACACCTTGTCCTCGCCTCCATCCGTGCCTGTTTTCTCTAATTTTTTGCGGGTTTTGTAGGTTCCAAGATGACTAGAGGCCCCATAATTTATTGCCTCTATTGCATAAGTTAAAAAGCTTAGGAAAGGACGACATTCTGCCGGTAAAATTCAAAGAAGATGCCGAGGGTAGGTGCGAGAAATGACTGCCATTGAAGAAGACAAAGATATGAACATACAGAACCCTCCAGAGAAATTCGCCCTGCAATAAAGATCCAGGATTCGAATCTAAAATCAAGGGCCGAGAGTACAGTACCGAACTGCAGACTATCTCAGGACTCTTCTGGCAGCAGATTTTCCCTCAGCCGAAGGCAATGCACTGTATATATTTTATTAGTTGTGTCATGTATATATGGGGATTTTCATCTCTCATCATTTATTTCTATAGATAGTTTGTAAAGTACATTCATTTATGGTTAGTCGTTCAGAGTTGGGCGCGAATGTTTTCCGCCATCTGATTCAAAATAAGTCATTAAATGTTTCCTATCTGCCTCCTCCTCTAGAATTTTCGATCTTCTCTATAAAAGCTCAGAAGGAATACATTGAAAGGGTTCCAGATTTCGATCAGCAAATGGTGCAGTGAAAAGGCTCTTGTATACATCTTGTACTATTTTATGTATGAAGGTTCAGAGCCCGTAGGGTCTCAGTGAGGAGGGGTTATAACTGTAATGAGGATTCTAGTCTCTGGTATCTCACAGTATGTAATTTCTCTGATGTGTTAATACAATATCTCTTTCATGCTATTTATCTTCTTGTATCATGTTCTAGAATGCGAGTGGCTCACTAGTTTGCAGTAAGGATTCATCCTTGTTGATGCCCTTTCTGGAATTATTCAAGCGCTTTAAATAGGCCTAGTCATGGTATACTGTTTCATGTTCACTCTTTCCATATTTTCTGCTATATTAGTTGCTTGAGGTGGGTGCTTTTAAAACGCCATTATCATATAAGGATTCGTAAATTGGTGCGCCCTTATATGGTTCTGTTGTGTATCTGGGTATCAGTCTCATGCCAGCTAATATCTTCTTGTGTTTCCTCACTGCACTCACTTCCTGATATTTGATTTCTGTGATATATTATCTGAACTGGCCCTCTTTACAGTAAGCGGTCTCTTAACTGTCTGATGCCTTTGTATGGAAGTTTTACATGACGTCCCTACACTGTTCTTATCTTTGTACCAGCTTCCGAGAGAGATTGGTCCCATTCAAAACTAATTTCCTTGTTCAAACAAGAGATAGTAAGTGAGTTCTTGGACTGACAACCCAAACTATAAAGGGCTCCTTGCTATATTAAGATGTCCTAGGCACTGGTCTATGGCAACTCTAGACTGTCTCTAGGAGGGTGACAAAATCATCCACAACATAATCATTGAATTTTTCGATCATTAGGTAAAATAAATAAACAATTTACCATTAAATATTAATTTTCAAGTATTTTCTTGCAGAAAAGAAAAGAAAATGGAACCCATTCAGCACATAAAACAAGACGACAAGGAAGAAAAGGGTTGATATCTAGGTTTGTGAGTAATTGTTACTTCCTTATAACAACTTAACTAGATTTCATTTTTGCATTTTTTAAGTTGTTTTACAAAAATCATCATTGAATGTCTTCAAACAGGTGCTAACATACAAAGAAGAACCATCAGACGAATTGATTTAAATTGTGTTAATATGGGTTGTGAGTATATGTTGGCATATCAAAAATTAATTGTGGAATTTGTAAGCATCTATCGATCTTGTTTTACTTAGCTCTGTCTATAATTAATAGAACAAAAAAATATTTTATATTAAATATATGATTTGTTATGGGGTATAAAACTTGCAAGAAACAAAGTATAGAACTGCGCCGACAGATGAAATCTTGAAAGATGACATATTACATGGTTTTGAAAGAATGTGTATAGTTTATGAGTCAATTGTTGCAATGGTACGTCATTTCTTTTTTATTTACATTGAAGTATATTATTTAATATTGCAATTTTCATTATTCTCACCAATATATGTACAATAATTATAGTTTATTTTTATGTTTGTAGATGGAAGTTGAAGAAGAAGAAAACAATCAACCTTGTGAACAAAACATTCCTGAAAATAACCCAAGTCATGGAAGTAGCTCTAGCAGTGACAACAGTTCAAGCGAAGAATGATGATCACTATGTTTGGATATCAAAGCAAGGCGTTGTATTTTTTGAAATATTATCTTGTGAAATTAGACATTTGTTTAATGTAATGGACATATTGTCCCAATTGAAAGACAAAGGGATACCAATAATTGTCCCATTTTGTATGACAAAGGCTGTCTTATTCATATATATATATATATATATATATAATAAAATATGTTTTAATTTATTCTATTGTGTTCTCCATTGTCGCTGTAAACTGTAACACCATTGATTAAATTTATGGATGATTAAATAATATAATGAAGAGATGTGAAATTTGATGATATGATATAAAAAATTAATCCAAACATCACATTCAAATGCACTAATAAAAGTTTAATTCATATGAATATTGTTATAAGATATATATGTGTCAAATTTTGATGAATAATGAATTTTAAAAAATCACAATAATTATGATATGATATAACAAATTAATCCAAACATCACATTCAAATGCATTAATAAAAATTTAATTAATATGAATACTGTTATAAGATGTGTCGAATTTTGATGAATAATGAATTTTAAAAAATCACAATAATTGCACGGTCATAGGTCGGTGTTTCTAAAAAACAAAAAATGAACACTGGTGTGTGTCAGTTACTGTACACCGGTGTGTTTGTATGCTGAAGCACACCGGTGCATTTCTACGACCTATGGGCACTGCAAAAAAACCAAAACCAATTAAAAATATCGGTGCATTTGTGTAGTACTGCGCACCGGTGCGTTTATGTGGAACTGCACATTGGTGCATTTGTACGACCTATGGGCACCACACAAATACCGGTACCAATTATAAATCTCAGTGCGTTTGTGTGATACCCTGCACCAGTTCGTTTATGTGGCACTATGCATTGGTGCATTTGTATGACCTATGGGCACCGCACAAATACCGATACCAATTATAAATATCGGTGCATTTGTGTGATACTGCACATTGATGCGTTTATGTGGCACTACACACCGGTGCATTTCTACGACCTATGGGCACCGCACAAATACCGATACCAATTATAAATCTTGGTGTGTTTGTGTAATACTGCGCACCGATGCGTTGAGACGACCTATGGGCACTGCACAAATCCCAAGACCAATTAGAACGGCCCCGTGCGTTGTATCGCCAACACTGCGTCTAGTGCGATTTTATACCTTGACGGGTCGGTGCATGCTCCTCCGACCGCCCCGAGCCACCTTATAGATGACATGCACCGGTGTGTTGAAGCCTGAATAGCGCACCGATGAAAAAAACATCCGTAATAACCTCCGGCCGCCCATTTTTTTTAGTTGTGTTGAATTTTCGTTAAAAGCTCCGCCAAAACCTCCGTAACCATAAACAGATGTTGTAGAAAATGTTTTTTTGACGATTTTGGCCAATTTTATAACACTAAAAACCTCCTTTATAACCTCCGCTAGAGGGTATTTTCCTTGTAGTGAAACAAACTTAACAAGTTTGTGGGTTTTAACTTGCAACAAAAGTTCTTCCTTGAATAGTCTCAAGTGCCTTCATGGCTTTGGAGTTTTCACCATAAGATTGAACATAGCCTAGACCAAACTTCTTAGGCATTTCCTCAACCAAAATAGGATCAATCATGCCTTGTGCATGTTTTCCTAGACCCTTGCCTTCATAGCCCATTTTTAACATTAATTTGGACTCTATAGCTCTAGTGTGCTTTTTAAATGAACCTACACATCTATCTGAAGAGGAAATTGAAGACAAATTTGAGTGATTTACCTCTGCTTCAAGCATGTGTTTGGTTAAGGCCTCTTCGGCATGATGGAGCTGCATATCCATCTCATGCATTATTTGAAGAAGTCCTTCTTTCTCTTGCTTCATAGCAACCAATTTCTCATGAAGTATAGTGCTTTCCCTTCCATATTCATACAAAATTTGCACCATATCCTTCAGGATGTAGAAGTCTTGCTTCATCTCTTCATCAAAGAGTATTGTAAAAGTGGCGGATTTAGAAAGCTCACTTGAAGAATTTGTCATCATTATGTAAATGAATTAATGAAATTAAACAAAAATTCACAAAGCTTCAAAAACAATTGACAAAGCTTCTTAACAATTTGGCTGTAGATTCAAGCTCTTTTCGGCAACTTGTGTCTCTTCTTCAAGCAGCCTCTTTTGAAAACAATCCTTCTTGTGCTTCAAGCTTGGTTGCCTTGAGGTCCTTTGGGTAAAGAGAATTCTTTAAACCTTATTCCTTCTTTTCCTCTTCTGGATTTATCTAGTAGTAGCTTCCCTTCACCTCTAGCAAACTCAAACTTGTAAGCATCAATCAATTTGCAAACAGTTAAATTATTTGCACTATTAAACACCCTTCAAGTTAAACAAGCAAACAAGAAGCCTTGTGATTTTTAACACAAGAAAACCTTGTTCTGATACCACCTGATCTGAAATGGGTGGCTGACTTGTTATTCTATAAAAGCACCTCGCACTCAGTTAAAAAAATAAAATATCTTACTTATACTTGATTGTGCGACATTGAATTCTTGAAACAGGTGTATGTGTTTTTTGAACTGTTTTAATGCTTTATGAGTGAGGAATTAAACATTTTTTTTGCTGATATTAAGCATGTACAACAACCATAAAGTGCATCAAATAAGCATCAACACATAACAACAAATTTAATAAAGGAGTTCACCCGAATATCGTGGGCTACGTCTCCTTGAGCCTTTGTTAATTGACTTGGATCTTTGGGATTATGATGGAAAATTTCTTTTACAAGTTTCTACTTAACTCCAATGGTTTTTTATGTTGTACCAATGTGTTTAGAATACCATCATACCCCTGGAATGGCTGATATCTCTCTGGAGATGGACCCAGGCTCCCTTTGACTTGACCTCTACTGTCGGTGCCCTTAAGCTTCCCTGAGCTTCTCTGTGGCACTAACTCCCTTAGAATTCCTTTAATGTCCCTGAAACCTTTTTACTATCTCCATCATATATCATTCATCCAAAATAGATTGTTCTTTTTCTCAAAATGAACACTGGCTCCCCAATCTAGGCCTCCAACTCTTGTTGGCCCTAGGCTGCCCGAAACTTCCCTGTGGCTTCTTCGGCTCTAGAAGTATCCAAATGGCTCGTCAAATCCTTCAGTTAGATTCATAATGTACAAAATAGTCATAATAGACTATTCATTTTCTGAAATTGGCCTCTGGCTGCTCCGGTTACGCCCACAACACTTGGGGGCACCCTATGGCTCTAGGCACACTGAAAACTTCTTTGTAGCATATCGGCCTTCAGAAGTCTCCAAAATATTCTTCAAATCCTTCCATTGAATTCATAAGGTTCAAGTTAGTCAGAATAGACTATTGGTTTGCTGATAATGGTTACTCGTTGCCCTGGATAGGCCTCATTCTCCTGCTGGCCCCTGATGGCCATTGGAACTTCTCTGAAGCATATTAGCCTTTAGAAGTCCTCTGTTGGCTCTGAAAACCTCACCAATGGCTCCATAATCTCTGAAACATCCAAAAATTACTATTGGTTTCCTGAGTAAGGCCTCTAGCTTCCCTATCTAGGCCTCATTCTGTTGCTGGCCCCTGGTGCCCCTATTGGCCCTTGGAACTTCTCTGAAGAAAAATCACACTCAAAAGTTCTTTGATGGCTCTGAAACTCTCATCAATGGCTCTGTAATGTCTAATATAGTCAAAATTTACTATTCACACTCTCCAAATGGTCAAAAAATGAGTCTGCAACTCATTTGGCCAGTTTCACCTAAAACAACTCCACTAAATGTGGAGGACTTCTCTTTAACTAGAGCTAGAATAGCAATCCTACCTAAAATTAGGCACACTACCAAATAGTTCGTCGTCTTAAACATGGCATTAGCTATCGGTAGTTGGGAACATGCCTTACAACTCCGTGGTTATGGTGACTGTTGGGCAGAGCTCCGAGCACAAACCACGAGTTGAAATCCAGTTGGAAGGGTGGTAACTGCACGGAGAATCCGTCAGAGATAGCATTAACATGCCCATGTGACAAGGATTGTGCAAATTACGGAGACTGTGGTTTAATTCAAGTGGTTAGCGCAAAATATCAGATTAACTGTTGCATAAAACATCAAAACGTGGCCATGTGATAGGGACTAACCATAATCTGCGGACGATTGTGTTAGATGACCGACGGTTGACATTTGAATTGACGTTGCCATGTGAACGCCTTCGTGGGGACCCGATGCAAAATTTAATCAACTTTAAATATAATTTGATGACTATAATGGTTAAGAACCAACATAGCACGGGTGGTTAAGACTTGGGCGTGTCCTGCCGGAAGTCCCGCAGTTGATTCCTGTGTCCTCCCCCAAAATTTTATGACGCAGTTCAAGGGCCACGTGGCAGCCTAAGGGCTGGCCACATGGCACCTTTTCATTGGTCCGCAAAAAATGTACAACCATTCAACAAATAATACCCTGCCACTTGTCACCATGCGACTAGCTCGGAAGGAATATTTCAGGGAATATTCTAGGAATATTCCCTGGAATATTCTTTTTTGCTGATTGTGCCTTTGTCCAGTCAACCCTGGCCAAATGTCAAAATTTTCCATTTACTGGACTTTTCAAATCGCGATAACTTATTCATAGAGTGTCGGTTTTTTCGAACTGTTCATGGAGCCAGAATCAGGAAGACGAGATCTATCCGGTCGCTCAGGTTCGACACTCTTTCGAACACTTTGAAATTTGAGATATCACTTAGGTCCTGATCCAAATCTAATCAAGGATGATGACGGTGACGACTATGATAATGTCTCTTGGAAGAGAGACTAGAATGATGGCCATAGATACTAGTCCTCCTACTAGTTTTGTCCAATGATATGCCACCTCTAATTGTCTCCCCTCTATCCAACCTGTATCCATACATAGACCTGCTAACATAGGCTCCATTATTCTTTTCCTTCTACTCTTGATTGATCCTCATATGTTCTTGTTTCTGCTAATCTGACAAGCTCTGGAGAATCACTGCATTGACTTTATCTTATTTTACTGAGCCCTTTCATGTCTTTCCTAAGCCTCAACCAACCATTTATTATCTTCCTTACAACTTTTTATCTCCTCCCTCAAGCTCCTCAATGTATCTGCTACACTAGGATAATGCTCATCTCCTTATTTCCCAAATGGTCTATAGGGAGATTCATGGGAACTATAGTGTACCATTTTGCTCTTCATCCTTGATTCTCTTCTTCCTGCAAGTTGTTACACATCATTTTTTCACCGTCCCTGCAATCCCCATCCCGCACATTGGATGACCATTTCAGTGATTTATATGAAGTGTCATTCCTTGCAAAGAACATCATTGCATCCCTTGCCATGAGGAGAACATTTCCTCTGTTGACTTTCCCTTGAGTAGACCATCAGAAACACATGTTTTTGGGTTGGTGCTAGTAGACCGTTATGCCCTTGTGCCGATGAAGGAAATTAACACTGGACCCCGTGCCCATTTGCGCTCTATCCTAGTGAGCTACTCGCGTTGAGCTTTTTTTGGAATTTTTTTTAAATATAGAGGCGAAGTTTCCATGCTAACTACTTCGTGAGCGAGTCAGCTTGGGTTGTTCGACTGCATAGCCACAAGCACCTTCCTTTGGCCTCTTGTTTCCACCTTTTGGGGGAACCTCCCAAAGGATACGACCTCCCTTTCACCATTTGAGGGATCCCAACCTCCTCTCCCTCTATAAATAAATCTATCTCATATTGATGCAGCTAGCTGAATGATTGTAGCTAAATAGCTGAAGAGGAATTGTTGAACATCTTGGTGAGTTAGAAGCAGAGAGAGAGACCCTTATCGAGAGAGAGCTTAGTATTCTGCCTCACTACATCCAAATTCCCTAACGAATGCTCGAGATGCACTTCGACTAGACCCGTTGAAGGAGGCTGCGACATCAAGGCTCTAGTTGTAATCTCTTTCTTTCTCTTAATATATACGTGACTGATGTTCTGGTTCCCATCTTGTGTCAATGTGATTTACATTATGCAATATGTTTAATCTTCCTTGACTAATTACATAGTTATGAATGCAATTATTATCATGTATGTTGCTTTTGTCCTTTGATCTTTGTGTAGACATCCGAATACCCTTGATGAAGGATCATGACGTGTCGGGACAAGGATCGGGAGATCTCTGCTACAGCTACAGCAATCGCGTTGGACTACAGGTGGGACAATCTATCCCAACTCGTTTCATTCGTTAACTAGGAACCATCACATTAGTACGTCCTCTTATTGCTAGACCCACCCTAGGGCTAGAGGGATCGTCTCTGTCCACAGAGGGGATTTACCTATACAACAAGTTGGTGACTTTGCTGAGGATCAGTGTGATTTTATCATCTGGTTGTTTGTTGAGAGTTTGCCTTGTCAAGTCGACTTCGGGTGTTTGATTATTTCTCTGCCTTGATTGGCTTGCTTGACTATTTTGAATCCTACTGTTCAACTCCAGAGTGTCAAGATTGACCTCTTCTTAGTAGTTTTCTCCTTTTCCCATATTTTTCCAGCTTGGCGCATTTTTCTTTGAACAGTCGCACCAATTGGCGCTTTTTGCCTTTGTTACAGGTGTTCCAACCCCTGTTAGGCGCAAATTACAGCCTGACAGTCGCGTTGAATCCTATAGGATATGGTTTGACCTTCTTCCTGAGTCTTTGGTTAGTATTTATTGGCTATGGGTTGTTTCTTTACCTTTCAATTGGTCTTTTGGATTGTTTTGACTCTGTAGTCTTGGTTTTTCTCAATTTTTTGTCCATTATCTCATCAGTGAAGTTTTGTAGCCCTAGGGTTTCTAGGTCTTGTGCTGTTTGTTCGGCCTTCTCCTCACTGAGCCTCCTGAGTTGAATTCGAGTCACTTTGATCTCTATAATATCAATTCACTGGTCAATTGCGTTAGTCTTTCTTGATCCTTCGTGTCTTTGTCTTGTTGAATGATCACTTATGTTTTCATTTAACTCTCCTTTTCGTCGCTTCGAGCATAGATCACATTGCTCGTTTGGATCGTTTTGAAAGTATTTTTTTTGCTTCAAAGAGTGTGTCATTGGTTTGAGTGCGTTTTAATGTTGGTATTGATTTTTATTTATTCATTTTAGATCTTTACATTCATAGTGCTCAAAACTAGTGTTCGCTTTGATTTTTAGTGTAATAGTGCAACGCGTGCTTCATTCATCTAAAAAACAAAAAAATTGCATTCTTTCGCTTGAATCGAAATTGAAAAGTTCTTTTGCATAACTAGCTCTTAGCGAACTAGGGAAGAGTTTTTCGTTTCTCGTTTGGTTGTATTAGATGCATTAGTGAACTTACTCTTGTGTTTTCATTGATTGCTACTTTGTTAAAGATCTCTATCCTTCTCTTAGTTAGCATTCATCAAACGGAAATAGTGTTCTTTTGCATGTAGTGTGCATTTAGGAATTCAAGATCACATTCGGTAGGGCTTTGAAACTGAAACATTAATTCAAGATCAACCTTAAAATAAATTCAATAAATCTAAGGAAGCATTGGAACCTAACGTAAATATTTTAGAGGTCTAGGCTAGTGATGTGTTTCGGTGTTGTTTAACCTAGTAGTTTTCGTTTGCCACCTGGCTTTAGATAGCGCTAGTACGGACTTGTGCTCCCTGTACCGTCACGTATATAAAGGGAGACCCTCGTAGGTTCAAATCCTTTATCCATAGGAAGCTGAGTCTGTCGCCCTGTAACTGTGATACACCAAACACAACATTCGGGGAGACTACCTGCACGTACGTCAAGTCCTTGGTCATTTCTCTTTCATTTGATCACCAAGGTGTATATGGAAGTTCACAAAAACTTGGTACACCCTCTTGCTTAGATTACCTGAGTAGTCATTTCGATATTTTCGTGATTCCTTAAAAAGTGAGAAGATCATCGAGCACTTGTCCTTTCATGCTTGTTCAATTCTGAAAGTGACTAGAGTCATATTTTGACTGTTTCTCGACTCTTAAAACATGAAACAACAAAGTTTCATTTCAATGTCATAAAATTGACTGCCTACGATCACATGCCCATTAAAATTTTTCTGCTTGGCTTGTTTTTGTAGTTCCTTAGAATTTGATCTTGAAGACTTGAATAGGCCATCTCGTTTTTCTTCCTGTGTTGAAATATTGTCACAGTGGCAGAAGCGCCAGTTTTTTCATCTTCTTCACTACCTCCTAGTGGTAGTCCTTTTCCTTACGTTTCTTTGGAAACACCTCAGTCCACTAGGCCTGTCGAGTTTGCACAGCCTATTCTCCCGAGTGTCTTACCTCTCGCTACCTGGTCTCCTCTTAAAGGGTCGGTTGAATTCAATTGGCCACCTCAGGGTGCTTGGTTTGGTTTTGGGAGTGAGGAAGAATCCCCCCCTCTCACTTCAGGATCACCATTATTAGCTGCTGCTATACCCCCTAGTCCTCGTCATCTTTTCGATGATCTTATGACCTCGTCAGATATGGATTCTTCCAATCCTGTTGGCAGTGAAGAGTTGCATGATTCTACGGGAGAATATTAGCTTTTCCCAGAAGAGTTCCCATATGTATCCAGTCAACCTCACCCCCAATCGGTGTCTCTTCCACCCGATTATCGTACTTTGGGTCAGATTATTTCTGGTGTCGCATCTGTTGCATAATCCAGTACAGTAGCTCCCACTGGAAGCTCAGTTTTTTCTACATTAGGAATGTCGCCCTCGACACCCATCTCGTCGGCCACTGTTACATCTATCCCGGTCCGACCTATCATTTGTGTAGCTTCATTTGCACTGGTTGTTAGCACAAATCGATCGTCAGGTTCTGCTATTATTCGCAAGTTTATCTTTATCAATCCGACATGGCTTGTTAGGCCTACCATGAGTGGATCAAAACCTCGCATTGTAGAAACCCCATCTACTTCTACCACACCTATGGTTTCTACTTATACATTCGATGAATATATGTTGGATATTCAACGACGGTATGCTCCCTCTCCCGATTCTCAGCTGCAGAGTTTTGCACCTCAGAGTTCTCAACAGTTGCAAGCTCCTGGCAATCCTCCCCATCATTATGTTGTTTACGGTAATCTCGTATATCTGCCGTCGATTGATCCGCATCAGGTTGTTTATTTTCCTCCGGTTGATCCCTATCAGGTTGTTTCTCATTAAGGACCATTAATACAGGCACAACCCTTGAGCCTACAAGGACAACCCTTATAGGGAAAACCTTTGGTCCAGCAAGGACAAACCTTTGGTCCTCAAGGAAAACCTTACAGTCCAGAAGGAAAACCTTTGGTCCAACGAGGAAAACCCTATGGTCCGTCTAGTCAACCTTAGTTTCAACCAGGAGCCTCTTATGTTCCTGGGGGAAAATGTATCCACCACAGGGACAACCTTTTGTGCAATAACGACAACCTTACGTTCTGCAAGGCCAAGATTTTGTACAGAAAGGACAACCCTACAGTCCTACTCCAGTTCAACCTGGTTTTCAGGGGCAACCTGGTCCATCACAACCATCGGGCCAAACTCTTCCACAAGGGCAACCCAGTAGCCCTCATTATCTAAGCCAACCTGCTCAACAGGGATAGCCTGCCCAGCCTCAGTAGCCAATTCAACCTTCTCAACCTGCTCAGCAGCCGGTTCAACCTGTTCAACCTACTCAATAGCTGGTTCAACCTGTTCAACCAGCTCAGTAGCCTGTTCAACCTGCTCAACCTCAAGGCACTACTTACCCTCCTCAAGGTCAATTTCAGGCAGTATATAGTGCGCCCCAAGGTTTCACTTATTACCCTCAAAATCAATCCCAGATGGTGTATAATCCACCTCAAGGAAACACTTACATTCCATAGCAGAATCCCTATGTTGCTCAGCAAGGACCTCAATGGTATGCTCTGAATCAGTATCCTGGTCCTCAACCCTAGTATGGGCAGAACTATCAAGATTATAACCCTTATGGATAGAATCCTCTGAGACAAAACATATGGGGGCATAATTTCTCTCAACCTCAGTGGAATGCTGACATAGGTCTTTATCAACGACCTCCAATACCTTTAATCCTCAATTACCATTTCTCGCAATGTTGGAACTGCCATATGTGTCAAAGTTGATGAATGATCCAATCCTTCATAACCCGTATTGGCCTCCAATTCCAACCAAAATTCATGGTGATTGTCCCAAGTTTGAGGGCAAGTCCGAGGAAGACCCCAAAGCGCATGTTATGATATAACATATTTGGTGTTCCTCTAACTCTTGGGTTGACGATTCCATCTGACTCCGTCTTTTCCAACAGACTCTTAATGGTGCCACTTCCAAGTGGTACATCGAGTTATCTCATGGCATCTTTCAGGATTTCAATTCCTTAGCCATAGAGTTTCTCACGCACTTTCAGTTATCGGTTCGGTATGAAACCGGGACGCACCTCCTCACATCCTTAAAGCAAGATCGAGCTAATAATATCTCAGATCATATTCATGAATGGAGGCGTCGTCACCGTCTAATCAAGTTTGAGATTCCTGATCAGCTCCTAACTGACTAGTTTACTACCTCTTTCATTAGTCCTATTGCTAAGAACATTGCTATGGGGGCATGTGTCACTGAGGAACAAGCCATTTCTCATACCCAGTACCTGGATCTTGTGTACTCTCAATCTGGCACGTTGTACGATCTCTTACCTGATGCTCCTAGACCTAGAACTTCCAAAGCACCGACAACGCCATTTGTCGACGGTATCATCAATTATGTGTCTCAGACTTTTCAGAAGTCTTCTTCTTCGAACCCTGGGAAGAAAAAATCCACTCCTTCCAATGATACTGCTTCTCAGCCAATCTCGAATTTTGGTAAAACCACGAAAGTCAATGTCATTCAAGCCAACCCAGTGGATAAAAATTCCACAGGAAAAAAGAAGGGTAAAGGTAAGGCCAAAGCCGATACCCTGAAACAGGATTCTCAGAAATCTCATGATGATGATGGTTCACAGCGTAAGCTGAAATATCCTTGCTTGATATGTGACGAAGAGCACTACACCAAGGGTTTTCCTCAACGGGTCGAAGTGAGTCGATTGCTCAAAGGCACCCAAGGAACTTTGGCTATTCTCAAAGAACCATTTCCATCACAGTAAACCCAGTTGGTAGAGAAACCCCAGTCCTTTGCCCCATTTGGCTCTCAGGTTTTCATGATGAACCGTTCTGCATCCATTTATATAGCTACTCGGTCGAAATATTATACCGAACCATGTTAGATAATGGGGAAAGAGATCGTCGATGGTCCTCCTCCTTTGCTTGTTTTTGGCCCTCTTCAGATTGAAAGGCTCAGTCCTGAGCCCGTTGTACGACCACCTTCCAAAGGTGTACTCTGTAAGTCTTCTTACAATCCTAATGCCCGTGCTGCTCAACACTACAGTATTTTTGAGGATTTGGCTCAGGCGCCATCTACAATGTCTGCATTAGAAGTGCTTTAGAATTATCCATCTCAACAGAAGGATTTACTATCTACCATCGGTGATGTTGATCCTACTGATTCAAGCCTTATCACTTTTGACCTAGAGAATTTCATCCCACGTCTCCCTCACTAGCTTGCGCTCATCATACAAGTTGGCATTAATGGACTGAATATCCATCAAGTGGTCGTGGACAAGGGTGCATCTACGTGCATCATGTCATCTACCTGTTGGAAAGCCATTGGTTCTCCAACTCTGAATTCATCTCCAAATGCTCTAGAAGCTTTTGATGGAAGGGAATCTAAACCTCTTGGTGTTCTCGCTATCTTGCAGATTACTCTGGAAGGGAAGACAGTCAATTTCAAGGTTGAAGTATTTGACACCAAGCTCAATTACAATATTCTCCTCGGTCACAGTTGGACTCTCTTTCGTGTTTTGAAATTTCCGCATGAAGGAAAGATCGTTACTGTTGATTATTTTTCATTCTTCACTTCTTCTTCCGAGAACAATGTTCCATACGTAGATCAAATTCCTACTCCTTATGAGAGTGTGGGGCCGGGTCTCTTCAAAGATCCTACCCTCATGGGTATTTTTCCTCTTCCTCCACCCAACACTATTCAGGTTAATATGATCTCCAGGTCTGACGATCTGTGGATCATCCCTTCACTCGAGTAGATCGATTCATTTGGAGATCATATTATGAGCTTATTTCGGCTTCGGATCCTTCGCCTCTTGATCATGCTCCTTTGGGCATGTCTCTTGATACTTATTCTCAATCCCCTTGGCTTGACGATTCGAATTCGATCAATCCCTTGAAAGAGATATTTCTCTCCGATGAGGCCATCGTGAAAACTATGTCTCTCGAGGATCCCCCTTGGGACGATTTTCATTATCGTTCCTCGTTCATACCTAGCCTTGGGGCCATGTCTATGTGTCTTGAGAGATTTTCTTCTCAGGTTCCTTCTCCTCTGCTTCAAATGCCTATTCTGACACACGAAGTTTTTACAGAAGGTAACTTGAGTAATATCACACAAACGATGCCTATCGACATTTTCGTCAAACCGGGAATTGTCGAGAACATCCATATTGGGGTGACCTGCTCTTCAGATGAATTTTAGCTCTATACTAGCCTTTTCAGCGAGTTTTGTGACGTCTTTGCATGCCCTTACGAAGAGATTCCCGACATCGATCCAAGTATAGTGGTGCATGAGATTGCTACCTATCCTGGTGCGAAGCCTGTTCGCCAGCGTCTTCATCTGGTGCACCCTAGAAAGGCTGCCACTATTAAGGGAGAAGTTGAAAAACTTCTCAGAGCTGGTTTTATCTATCCGATTCCCTTGATAGAATGGGTTTCCAATATTATCCATGTAGATAAGAAACAAGGTACCATTCGTGTCTGTGTTGATTATCGTGACATTAACCGAGCTTGCCCTAAGGATAATTATCCTGCTCTCTTTATTGATCAAATCATTGATGACTATATGGGGAGCGAGATTTTTTCCCTTATGAATGGCTTTTCTGGCTACAACCAGATTAGCATTCTCCCCACTGATCAACATAAGACCACCTTTGTCTGTCCTTGGGGTACTTTCTCTTATAAAAAGCTCCCTTTTAGTGTGAAGAATGTTGGGGCTACGTTTCAACGAGCAATATCATATGCTTTCCACTATATCAAGCACATTGTTCAGCCTTATATGGGTGACCTGTCGGCTCATTCAGCTAAGCGTAAAGACCATCTTGAACATCTTCGTCAAATTTTTCTTCGTTGTCGACGCTATAACATCCGACTGAGTCCACATAAGTGAATCTTCCGCGTTGACTCTGGTAGACTCCTAGGGTTTATCATTTCCAAAGACGGGATTTGTCTCGATCCACTCAAAGTTGAAGCTATCGTTAATCTCCCCTCTCCATCCTCATCACATCAACTGTAGAGCCTGCAGGGAAAGGATAATTTTTTATGTCATTTTATAACTAACTATGCTGAAGTGGCTAAAGGAATTACGTGATTACTGAAGCAAGGCGTCCCGTTCCTTTGGGATGAGATTGCCCAGAAGTCCTTCGATGCGTTGAAGATGTTGCTTATCAATGCTCCTTTGTTGTGTCCTTCGAATTATCATCACGATTATTCCTTCTATTGGCCACCGCATTCAACATGATTGCCATGGTTTTGGTACAAGACGATGATGATGGTGACAAGAATGTCATTTATTATCTGTCTCGTAACCTTCTCGAAAATGAAATGTGATATGCACATGTCGAGAAGTTGGCATTGGCTGTTGTTCAAGTTGTTCAATGATTTCGTCACTATATTCTGTTGCATACAGTGACTATGATTTATGACTGCAACCCTATGACCTACATATTGTCTCGTCAATTACTGGGGGGAAAGTACTCAAAGTGGATAGTCATCCTCCAAGAGTTCGATTTGGAGTTCACTACTGCCAAGTCGAAGAAATCATTTGTCTTCACCGATTTAATCTACTCTCTCCCTTCCAACTCTGCTTCGTCTAGTTTTGAGGAACGCATTCCAGATGACACACTTTTTCTAATCAGCACCCTCGATCCATGGTACGGTGATCTCATCGTATATATTCAGACTTCTACCTTCCGATCTGAGTTGACAAAGGATGCCCGCCGACGCATCCGTCATCAATCACAACCCTATCGTATAATCAGAGATACACTCTACCACATCGGAGTTGATTCCATTCTCCGTTGGTGTTTGACTCTTGAGGAAGCTGAGAAAGTTTTAAATGACTGTCACAGTGGTGCTTGTGGCGGTCACAGGTCTGGTTATGCTACTGCACAAAAAATTATTCATGTTGGGTATTTCTGGCCCACCATCTTCAAAGACTGCATTATTTCTATTTGTAAGTTCCATGATTGCTAGATCTATCAGCGCAAGATGCACACACCCCCTTCCCATCTCCACCTAGTCATTACCATTGGTCCCTTTGCAAAGTGGGGCATTGATTTTATGACGTGTAACCCACACTTGGCTGAGGGGCATGCTTATATCATCGTAGCCCTTGACTACTTCACCAAATGGGCCGAAGCAATGCCTACACTTACGGCTGATGGTAAGAAAACAACTCAATTTATATTCAATCATGTCATTACTAGGTTTGGTGTCCCTCAAGCCATTGTTATTGATCATGGTTCCCATTTTTGGCATTATATGGTGGTTGAGTTGACTTCAAAGTTGGGTCTGCATCATGACAGCTCAACGCCGTACTATCCTCAGGCCAATGGCCAAGTTGAAGCCATGAATAAAGTTCTCATCACTATGCTTCAAAGTACTATTGAGATGCACAAATAAAACTAGCATCTCATGTTGTTCTCGGCTCTTTGGGCATATCGAATCTCAATAAAGGATGCGATTGGCTTCACTCCATTTCAGCTTGTTTACGGTTTGGAAGCTACCCTTTTGATTGAAAGTGAAATAGCTTCGCTCAAGTTAGTTGTTGAATTGCTGCAAAATACTTCACCAGAAGAAGAGCGTCTTCTCTACATAGAAAGGCTGGATGAAACACGTCGCTTTTCTGCTCTGGTCATTGAAGCACAGAAAAAGCGGGTCAAAGCCTAATTTGACCAGTCAGTTTCCCCTAGTTCCTTCATAGAAGGAGACTTCGTCCTCCTGTACGACCAAGCTCACAATAAGCTAGGTGCAGGAAAATTTCAACCCATGTGGCATGGGCCCTACATTGTTAAACATGTTTTGCGGAATGGGGCCTATCAGCGTATTGATTATGAAGGTCATCCTCTGGATCAGCCCAGAAATGGGTTGTATCTTAAAAAATACTATGCATGAGTCATTCGTGCATGTTTTGTGTACATAGGTGTTCTTTTCATTTTTGTGCATTTTTGGCTTGGTGTGCTTTGCGAGCGTTTTCCTGCTTATTGGATCGTTGTTTCTTGTGCAGATGTCTATCAACCCTTTTGTCGGTTTCGTGGATAGTGCTTCCCGCAGTACCCGAAACCTGTCTTCAGCAGCCTGGGTGATTTATGATCCTGTTGGTGAGTTGATAGACCTTCAAGATATATGTCTAGGACAAACTACAAACAATGTCGCTGAATATAGTGTTGTTATTCAATTATTAACCGAGGCGATTAACCTCGACATTCATGCATTGATTGTGAACCTAGACTCACAACTTGTTGTTATTCAACTTAATGGACATTATTCTGTTAGAAACCCTTACATATTAAGGTTGTATTTTCTTGTTCGTTTACTGGAAAGACATTTTGATTATATTACATATCAACATATTCCTAGACGAATGAACGCATTAAATAGTACAATAGCTAACATTGTATTAGATAGAAATTTGCGTAATTTGTAAAAATCATCATCACATGACAATATCCATATAGGAAAATAGATGTATATATATATTTATCGAATGTTTGCATCACTGTGCATCATAAGTTCAAAAAATATGTATGTTTTGGTTACATCCTGAGACATCATGTCTCTCAAAAATATGCGGAAATAAAACCTAGGTGTCTACTTGGCATGACGCTCATGATAGCATGTCATTGCCCGTACAAGCCACCTCAGCAATTGGTGAACACATTTTGACACCCCTGAAGTGTGTCTCTGGTATGCACGAGGAACATCATTGAATCGCACATAGTCCGGGATCCCACGGGAGATTCCCTCCAATTTGCGTATGATTTCCTCCTCTTCACCTCCCTCACCATGAGGGGCTATGTCAAACTCACGAGGGATCCGCCTCGCTATTAGGGACATAATTGCATTACATGGGTTAATGTCAGAACATGCAAAACAAAAAATCATAATACTCAAAATAAAAAATGAGTTTTACCTATTACTTAATCTCAATCCTCTCCTTCTGGGAGTGGGATATTTGCATCACTGGTGAAATATATGCCAAAGTAGGGCCAATCCTCCACGACGATCAGCTGTCGGCGGAGCCACTCAAAGAATTCTGGTCTCCAGGACATCTATTGACCACCCCCTTCCCTTGGCATCAGTGCAGCCCAACAAGCCATCCCTACCTCCTGTGCTGGTGGTATCACCTCTTGTCGCTGAAAGATTGGTATTCATTCCAAGATGAACGATACCAGAATGGATCCGTAACCGAACTGCTTCATCTTGGTTTTCTTGCACTTTGTCAATTGAAGCTTCATGTTGATTATCACTGCCTCTTCCCAGTTGTAGAGGGTTGGTGCCATGCAATCTACAACAAGAAGTAGCTATGTCTTTGTGGCCTATTGCGGTGCCTGTGACCTTGCAGCTCGTGTGATGGTGTGCAGCACTACTTTTAGTGCCAAGTTCGAAATAGTTTGGATATCCACTTTTCCACTTCCCGATCCTTTCCTTGCCCCTGGGCACACCCTGCCAATTATCACACTCATGTTCTCCATTGAGGGTCGGGTGATGGTCAGGATTGGTACTACCCCCCTCCGCGACATTCCGGCTATGAAATAAACGTTTGAAACTTTGATCTCGAGTTTTTGGTCATGAATGATGAACTTTTCCTGATCAACATCCCACACACTGATCAAGTACTGCAACAGCTTCGGTTGAGCTCTAAGGCACAATGTCATAAATAATTTCTTGAGCCCGCAATCTCTGAGAGCTTCCATACATCTTTCGTTTTCCATGGCAAGTTCATCTTCTTCACTGTGTTCTCGTTCTTTCCATTCAATCACTATTTTTCCATTTCACACCTACAAAAACATTCATATGATTGTCATTAGCCAAATTCCAAGATTATGAAACATTAATTTGGGCCTCCTTGTCTACAGTTACGAGATAATATTGACTGTCGCAGTTGGCGCGACTATTTTGGAAACAGTCACACCAACTGGCGTGCCCTAGTTCAGATTTTAGGATGATTGGCGCGGGTCCGTGCCCAATACCCTTGCCAACCGTCGCACCCTATTTTTTTAATTTCCCCCATATATTTCCAAATTTGCAGTTGCAGGTAATGAAACTAAAATAAAAATGCAGGAAAGGATGTTAGCTCTTACGTGGAACTGATGGATTCGAGATTGGTCTTCCGGATTGCCCGCTATAGCCGCCGCAAAATCACAGTGCAAAAAGGGTAACAATTGCTCACAAGAGGTAAAAGTGAAATGTAATTTTTTTACCATTTTTGGAATATTAATACTTTTCAGAACCCTAATTAGGTTTTAAAGCATATTTTTTTATTATTTTGCCATTTTATTTCGAGAAATTGGTTTTACGTTTGTCTCTTGTGCAGTGACATGTTTTTAACGTAACAACGATGAAGTAACGAGTTGTATTTTATACTTTTTCGGACTCGGTAAAAACACGCAAAAGTCACTGTTGGAGTCATCTTTCATCTATTTTCTGACTCTCTAAACATGAAAATATTTCCGAGACTCTTATCGTTTTGAACTTGTTAAATGGCTGTGAAACGATATATACCCAGTATACATTTACCCCTTTTTCGGGTTGGGATAGATTATTTACAAAAAAGGAATACCTTAGCCTATCGTGACTAAGAGGTTCTCTCAGATATTGTTTTCTACCTTTTCAGATCTATGAGAATACCTACGAAAAGGGACCTATTGGAGTTTTCTTTTCTGCTTCTTTTCAAACTCTCTAAACATGAAAAGATGTCGAGTTCTTCCTTTGTCAGACTCGTTAAACCCTAAATGACATTGAAAATCGTCATCATGACGTTCACCTCCTTCCTCCTTCCTAAGGCTTATAAAATGTACTAGGATGGATTTGTTCGAAGGACAAACTTACATGACAAGCATATGCTATCCCCTTCAAGCTTGTTTTCCAAAAATAATTGGGGTACTCGCCAGCAATGGTGGGAGAAAATGGAACCAGTTCTCAGTCGTGTCAGCAGTATGTCGCTCTTGAACATGACACTCATCTGCAGTTCGTGTCGGGTTGGGATATCTTCACTATGTCACTTTACCTCCATGTGTTTGGGAGATCTGTTTTGACCTCTCATCTTCTCTTTGCCATGTCATCATGACCTCAGATCCCTTGATGTCATATACTTCCAAATCTAGAGTCGTGTCACCGTTATGTTCAAGAGAAGTTTCCAATTGTAGTTTTCAACCTCACTCTGATCCTTTGTTTAGTCTTGATTCACTATCATCATGTTCCTCCATCTCGTGTCGATGATGTGGGAAACATTATGGCCCTCCTTCAATCGACTCACTTCCTATCTACTCCATCACATTATCCATGAAGTTGACCTAGAGACATCCTCCTGGTACCTTGGAGCTTGCATGCCTCAATGGCAAGTTCTTCGCATTCGACGACAGATTCACATCATTAGCCTTAAATCGAGTGACTCTACATGTGTTCGACGCTAGATCACTATTCAAATTTCATGGATTGTACCTGTTGTACATTGAGATCCATTGTCATTATTGGTGGTTTCTCTCGTGCCTGTTAACAACTTTCATCATTGGCTGGTAATCAGGTGACTTTCTTGCATGTTCGACTTCAGCTCACATATTTGCATGCTTGAATTTGTACTTGTTCGGGTCGAGATGGAGCACAAGACCCTGGATTTTGTCTAATAATATCCAGGTTGCAGGATATTTTGGTTTATCATGACTCTTTTGATTAGATGGTTGCGACCATACCTGAGTCTATTTGTTGATCCTTATTGCTGGATGGTTGCATCCATACCTCGGATCTCAGTTTTTATGTACTCTATTATGGATTGTTGCACCCATGCCACATGTTCATGTATCATAGATATCAATTGTATTTGTACTTTCAGGTCTTCCGACAATGGTGTTTGGTTCAAGCACGTTCTCGCAAAGCATTTCACCCCCCCTCTCTCTTGGACTCATGCTTTAGGGGGAATCTGTTACACAACATTTTGTCACCGTCCCTCCAATCCCCATCCCGCACATTGGAGGACCATTTCAGTGACTTATATGAAGTGTCATTCCTTTCAAATAACATCACTTCATGCCTTTCCATGAGGATAACATTTCCTCTGTTGACTTTCCCTTGAGTAGACAATCAGAAACACATGTTTTTGGGTTGGCGCTAGTAGACCGTTATGCCCTCGCGCCAAGCTGTTTTTGGAATGTTTTTTAAATATAGAGGGGAATCTTCCATGCTAACTACTTTGTGAGCAAGTCAGCTTGGGTTGTTCGACTACATAACCACGAACACCTTCCTTTGGCCTCTTGTTTCCACCTTTTGGGGGAACCTCCCAAAGGATAAGGGCTCCCTTCCACCATTTGAGGGATCACAACCTCCTCCTCTCCCTCTATAAATAAATCTATCTCATAGCTGAAGAGGAATTGTTGAACATCTTGGTGAGATAGAAGTAGAGATAGAGACCCTTGTCAAGAGAGAGCTTAGTCTTTTGCCTCGCTACATCCAAATTCCTTAACGAATGCTTGAGATGCACTTCAACTAGACCCGCTGAAGGAGGCTACGACGTCAAGGCTCCGGTTGTAATCTCTTTCTTTCTCTTAATATATACGTGACTGATGTTCTGGTTCCCATCTTGTGTCAATGTGATTTACATTATGCAATATGTTTAATCTTCCTTGACTGAATAGCTAGTTATGAATGCAATTATTATCATGTATGCTACTTTTTTCCTTTGATATTTGTGTAGGCATCCGAATACCCTTGTTGAAGGATCGCAACGTGTCGGGACAAGGATCGGGAGATCTTTGTTGCAACTATAGTGATCATGTTGGACTACAGGTAGGAAAATCTATCCCAACTCGTTTCATTCTGTAAATAGGAACCAGCACATTAGCACGTCCTCTTGTTGCTAGACCCACCCTAGGGCTAGAGGGATCCTCTCTGTCTACAAAGGGGATTTACTTGCACAACACAAGTACATCATGCTAGATAAACCAAATAGACACCAAAATCAAATCCATACCTCATTGACGTTCAGGGGAGGCTTATCTCATCTGCAAGACCAATCCACATTAGCATGTACATGTATAATCATAAATATATCCATAAAACAACATATCAATATACACCATCATGCATGACCATACCAATGGTATACCCTGACCCTGTGCATGAAAACCATGACCTTGAAAACATCATAATTTTCCCAAAGAGAGCATAACCCACTCTGACACCACCTATAATGAACCTCTCCCCTCACACCTACCCACTTTCACCGGCTTACCCGAGGTAAACATGAGACGAGCGGTTGTTATGACAAGACTCAACCTCCTAGGTGGCCTTAAGGAAATGGAGTCGACAAAACATACCTCATTGACTTCCCTCATGTGCCTCAAGACCCTCCAGGAGTAACCAAACCTCTCTAGGTGTCCATCCCCTGTGAAAAATTAAATTTTCCCTAATCTAGAGCCCTAGTTGCTCCCTTGCCAAGCCCTCCATGCAACTAGAAACTCCTAGTCACTCCCATAGGTCTACTTCCATGCGACTATGGAATTTTCTGCTCAGTGTTGTGCCAGCGACTATGTAATTTAGGGCTATTTTTCAAGGTTGGGCCTAAACCTATGCCCATAAATCCATATAACTTTCAGAAATCATAAAATACATTACTACAATGAATATAAACCAAAACTGAAACTAGGACTAGACCTCACCATCCACATTTGGGACTGACATTCCTTCAAATACTTGGTAGATAGGAAACCTACAGGTCATGAATGCAAGTCTGAGCATAAGGGACTAAAAAATCATATGAGAATTAACAAGACGGATAACCACCCTGTCCCAATAGTTGTATTAACATAAATTAGGTATTGCATCCATTATTATTTTAGTTACAAGTAAGAACATGAAAAGAGCCATGATTAAAACCAGTCATATATCCATGCTTATAACCTTCATATAACCATATAAATAACCATAAGATAACACCATTAAAGCCAAATAATAATGAGTTCATTTACCAATCAAAAGTGAGATAATTTATCTTTCATTAAATATAGGCAAGAGCCAACCAATTTTGGGACTTCCACGTACCACCTGACAATAGACATGGTTGAACCAAATATTCCTTTCAGCCAGTGCCCCCCCACCCCCGTGCCATATTACAAGCATGAATTTTGGATCTCATGGGATAAACCAATCCATAACAACCACGGGAATCTAGAGGTTAAACCACCTCCACCCTCACCATACCGTGATCTCACCTAAACCGGCCCTGAGATCAAAACCAAACTGAGCTTGGAATGCCTCCGGATTCCTTCACCATCCTTGAGGAATTTTCCTGTCTCCACCCTCAAGCTTTACCATGTATCCCACTATTACCAAACAAGGGATTCCTAGGCATTTGGGAATTTTCCTAAGACCACCTCCACCATGGATTCTGAAAACTTCTGGCAATTCCAAAGCTCAAAACTGAGAAAAATCCCATCACACCATGGTTATCCAGAAATGGAAAGGCAAGGCTGAAAACTACTGTCAAAACCTCGCAAAACCATGTCACCAACAACAAAAGAAACAAATACCAACATGCAGATACCATGCATGTCAAAACCATCTAGGAATCATATATGAAATTTGTTACCTGCAAGTATTTCTGCTGAAGCTTGCTTATTCCAACCCTTCCTTGCTTGATATTTGATTTCCTTTCCTTTCCTTGTCCTTCCTTTGCTTACTTTTCCTTCCTTTGCTTTCTTGATCTATTTCTCCTCTTGGAGCTCTTCTCCCCTCTGAGACTAATTCTGAAAATGAACTGAAAACAGGATGACAAAATCTTGCCAACTAATGCTTTGAGGTATTTTTATTGATGAGGCCTCTAATTTTTTTAATTTTCCATTATTTTCCTTCATTTTCCTCCTCACATGAAACATGTGACCTTTCACCTTCCTTTTCTCATAATTTCCTTTATTTTCATTAATAAATGTGCCAAAAATATTTTTTGCCTTTTAAAATCCTTAGCCATTGCCTTTGCCAATTTCCCCTTAGCCATAAACACATCAAGTGATTCCCACTAAGATATCTTGCCCAACGTTCATCTTGGAATAAGTGTCCCTTAACCGTGGTCTTATTTTTTCCTTTATTAACTTTTATTACATGAACTTTTAGCCCAGGTCTGTTACATGGTACCTACACAAACACAAAGGATGTGGGTAAAAAATATTTTAAATTGAATATTTCCCCTTTCCTTGGCTTGCACCCAGTATTTAATGTGGAGCTACTTTGACCATATTTTTCACCACTGTTGGACAGCTTGGAGGAAGGAAAGCAATTGTGCCTCACATAACTCAATATTGACTGCATTGAATAGGCTATAGTGGATTAGATCACGAATACCAATATAAAGGATACCCACTAGTAGAACAAGCAACTCTATTAGGTTATAAAAGTATGGCAAGTTCTTCACCAAGGCAAGTCACTCACTAGGATCCATATTCCAAAAATAAAAATTGGAATATGTCATATTTCAATGAGTTTATTGAGTCCTTAATATAAGAGAAGACCAAGTCAATACTCATGGTGACACTTATTTTTTCCAAACTCCATGCACTTGGAGCTCAAGAATCAAGCAAGAAGACTAATCAAAATAACAAGAATAAGGAGGAACTAGATAACAAGAAGGAAGACAAGCAAAATCCTACTAAGGAGGGTTTGAATTCCAAGGTAGGAAATCGTAAGGAGGCGAAGAAGAAGTGCACATATTAAGAAGGTGGTTCTATCTTGAGAGTTCTTGCATGATGAAAAACATCAATTAGAAGGCACATGTACTTCCACAATATCACTTGGATGATTACATACTAGATAATGCCAAGAATAAGAAGGGAGGATAAGCACTAGATGAAAAAGGTAAGGGTCATGTACTGTTAGCTACTACTTCATCTCATAATATTTGGGTGCTTGATTCAAGAGCCACATGCCACATGACTTCTTCAATTGACTTTTCTTACTTGGATACTTGTACTAGACCACCAATATTTTTTGGATATAACACACCTATGGAGGCTTGTGGAGAAGGGAGAATTGACTTGGAGCATGGCTACTTTAACAAGGTACTTCATGTTCCTCAATGTTCAAATAAATCCCTTTCCTTTTATCATATCACTCATACAAGGTTATGTAAGGAAGTAGAATTCACTCTAGATACATTGGTGATTTCCGACATGTTATATGGTTCTATAGTTTTTATTAGAGAGTTCAAGTACCATTCCAAGTTATACACTTTTTTTTTTTTTGTAAGTTAGGTGGTACCTTTCTATTTTCTATTTATAAATGCAGGACAAGCTACATTAAAATATTTATACTTTGGCCTCAACCTGCCCGTAGGAAACCAGGTCTGTTGGCCGTCTAAGTGCTTTGAACGCTTGCCAAAATTGAAATTGTCTCTTTATCCTATACAGCGCATTAACTAGATGTCCTACTACTTCACCATGTTCAAGCATATAACATAAAATAAGTTCAAGCATATAACATAACATAAGTTCACATACTTCCAAAAAAGCAAGATCCTATAAAAACTAGCCATCAGAAGAGGAAATTGGGGCTGGATCCTTGGCATGCGATCCAGGCATGTCCACCTGTTGCATCTGTTGAAGCAACTTCTCCATTCGTTCCATCCTATCGTCCATTCTCTGAATGCGATCAGTTACTTGATATTGAGTAATTTTGATATGCTGCAGGTGGCTTTCAATATTATCCAACAAATCTTTAAGGAAATGTTATGTCTTTGGCTGCACTTTAAACTCTGGAGGATGTGCACTTTGGATTGCTTTAGCTAGAAGGCATTTCACTAACCAGTATGTATGAATGGTCTGGTTGAATAAACTGAGGCGAGCTCAAGTGTTACCAGGGTCGTGAATGAAATCTAGAATGTCAGCTTCAGCTTCGTTGTCTTCAGGGTCTGTCTGCAGATCTCTTTCCCAGCCACGAATTTGCATTCGGGTTGGAGAGGAATTGCCCAGAATTTAGTTTACTACGAGATTTTCCAAGTGCTCCTGGTTTGTTTTTCTTCCTCGTTTCTTTGGCACCTGTTCCTGCTGTACCTGCTTCCCCTTGGCTGTTTCAGAACGCAGACCACATTTCCCCATGGTGCCTTGGTCCCTATTCAGGAGAACATACATACAAATAGTAACCAGAGTAATAACTAGAGTACAGTTGGGCCCTCTGTTTTCATTAATTCCAGTTTTAAAGTGCAACTGAGAGCAATTCCTAGAGAAGTTCCGCCATAAAGCCTTGCGCACATGCGTTTCAAACAACGAAACAGAGCATGAACAGAAGAGAAATATAAAAACACAGACAATGGAGCCCACAAACTTTAGGATGATGGTAAGCCAGAGAACAGGCGTAGGGGTTGCATGAAAACAGGATTGAGCACGACTGAAGATAAGTCTGGAAAGATGGGAGTATGCAGAGGGCGCAAAACACATGAATTTATCCCTAAATATGAATTTTCTCTTAGAACACATGTTAATGAGAAGAGTAGGTTATGGTATAATAAATTTGGTCACCTTAATTATACGTATTTGGATCAAATATCCAAATAACTAATGGTTGAAGGGTTGCAACATATCCAATACACGTATGGAGTTTGTTTGGGTTGTATACTTTGAAAGCATCTTGAAGAGATTTTTGAGACAAGTAAGGCTAGGAGAGCCTCCTCATTGCTTAAGCTAGTGCATATTGGCATTACAAGACCTTTTCCTCACCCGTAAAGCATTAAGGAAAGGTATGTGTTAACATGCCTTGATTATTTTTCAAGATATACATGGGTTTATTTTCTTAAGTTGAAATCAAAACTCTTTGAGCATCTCAAAAATTTCAAGCAGTATGTAGAAAATCAGACGAGGAAAAGGATTAAATGCCTTTGGACAAATAATGGGGGTGAATATTCAAATAAGGATGTTCAAAATATTTTTTTAGAATCAAGCATATAGATACAAAATATAGTTCCTTGGATTCCACAACAAAATGGAGTTTATAGTGAGGAGAAATAAATCACTAAAAGAGATGGTGAATGATATGCTCCATGCTAGATATTTATCTCCTCAACTATGGGCTAAATCTATTAACTATGCATCTTACATTCCCACATAAATAAATGAACGATATCACTTCTTTTGAGGTCTTGATAGGGAAGAAATTAGATGTTACTCACTTCAAACTTTTTGGTTCTTGGGCATGGTATAGGATGCCTTATGATAGGAGGAAGGCCATCGAGTGTCAGAAAATGGAGTACATATTTGTGGGATATCTATAAGGAGTTAACAAATATAGTTTATTAGAATCTTCATCAAATTCTTTTTCATCTAGAGAAGTGTCATATTTTAAGAATATCCCTTACAACCACTTCTAGGGAACCCTACTTCATCTTCTCCACCTCTATTTGTGTCATATCTCACTGATACTTCTTTAGATGAGAATTGTGATTAGATTACATATTTTGATAATCATGTACAAGCCCCATTTTAATCCCAAAACTGCTTAAGTCATATATAATAGGTTATTAAATTTTTATTGTTATATCGTTGTGTCGTCCAAACCTTTTGTTGAACCTATTTTTTCTTATATATATACCAAGAAGACCTAGTATTAGAATCATAAAATCCTGTCATATACATTGTATTGATTGTAAAAGAAATTTACCCATTGAAGTGGACTATAATTATTGGCTTCTTTTCATTTTTAAGGTGCATATGCCATAACATTTTTTTATTATAATTACATATAAACTTAGATTTTATTATAAGTACATATAAACTTAGATTTTGGTGAACTAAAATTTTATATTATGGTTAACTAAACTTTTGGAGATATACCCTTTGGAAGTTATGGTTTATGCATAGTCTCAAAATCACTTTCAAACAAGTAATCTTGGAATTTTTTCTATAAATTTATCCCAGAGAAGTTTTGGACTCGGAAAATTTTAAGGTTTTGAGGAGACATATTAAGGTACCTTGAGTAAAAATTTTAGAATCATATTTAAAAAATTATACACATGGAACAATATACAAGATTTCTTTTTGGAAGTGGCCAAAAATCAACAAGTTTTGGGAAAGATACCATGATTCGGATTTATGCAGGAACACAACAGAATACAGAAATAACCATAAACATAGAGATGCAGTGGAAATAAGGCTTCATTTCATTAATATCAAATAATAGAAATATTCTTACAAACATAATGGAAATAAAATATCTAGGGTGCTGGTAGCTAATCTCTTAGAAGAGATGTGGCGGCTACAGACCTCTGAACTATGTTATAATGAGGCTCGAGGGCCTATTTATTATGGAGAAACAATGGAGAAATCTAAACGTCCAAAAACCTAACCCTAGGAGATGAAGCGCCAAAACTGTGGACCCCGTTTGGGTAAATTGGTGTTTCAACTTCTCGAGGACGTAACTTCGACATACGATCTTCGTTTGACGTGTATGATACATCGTTAGAAATATCTATCCGAGGAATACAATTGTTGCCAAAAATACAAATTTTGGAATAGAATTATATTTGCCAGACAAATGATGCCCAAAAAACGTCGTTTAGGGCCTCAAAACGACTTCGGAAGTTCAAGACCCGAAAATTTGCTAGAAATAGCAAGTTGTGATGTAACTTAAAAACTGAAAGAACTGATGGTGGGGGTTCAACTGGAATAGGTGGGTGGCCAAAAATGTCCACCTGGATCATTATGGCCCCAAAACGGCTCAGGGAATGCAGGACCTGAAAACCTGCTAAAAATAGTAAGTTGTGATGAATGTGAAAAGTTGCAAGAATTGATGGAGTGGGTCCAAATGGAATAGGTGGGTGGCCACCAATATCCAACTGGATCATTCCTCCCTCCTTAATAATCAATGGTCCCCATTGCGTTGAGATCCTCCATGAGATGAGGCACGTTCTGTTGTCAAAGATGTCATGGACCTGCGGGCGGGCATGCTGGATGCAACTAGTAAATTTGGTTTCTTTATCAGCCTCAAATAGTACATGTGTGGATTATGTCTGTGTAGTCGCATGAGGTATGGCAACATTAGGCAGTGGTGCGTTGTGGGTCAGATCAATGGAGTGCTTGTCCTGATAGTCTAGAGGAACCTCTGTGAGTGAGGAGAAAATTTCCTCGTATTCCTCCATGAATTTGTCCATCTACTGCAACCATGCAGGGGAGCCCTATTTCGAGGTTGTGGCCACAATATTCTTCTTTCCCTATGAGAGAGTTGTAAGGAAAATAAATTTCCTGGTTTGGGAAATAATCTTACTACGTTGTTTTGTAGTATTCAAAGAGATGACAAGAGGCGGTACTACCTCCGGTATCCTGTACAAGTTATTTCCCAAAGTAATAACAACAACACGAGGCCTAGACACATACACAGCATGTCGCCTCCTCAAGTATGGTTGGCCCAATAATACATCAGCTACATCATGAGGAGCAACATCACACAATAGCTAATCTATGAATGGCTTGATACTGTACGGAAGGCGACATTGCTGGCAGATGCGGAGATCTCTCCCTGGGTGGAGCCACATGATGGTATATGATTGTGGGTGTGCTATGGTCAGTAGGCCAAGCCGCTTCATGACCTATGCTGAAATGAGGTTCTATTGGCTTCCGCTATCGACAAGAAATTGCAACGGAGAACCCTTCACCCACATTTGCGAATGGAAGAGGCGCTCCCCCTCCTCTAGATCCTCTAGATCCTCCCTCTAGATCTTGGTGGTGGTAACAATGGAACTGGGATCCGCATCAATGATATGCTTCCCTTTGTCATTGCCTTTGTTTGGTTCTGACTCAGGATCAGAAAATGCATCTGATTCGGGTGCCTTTAGCTCGACCACCAATGACTATTTGGCCTGACACTCATTTGTGTTGTGAGTGGGACTGTTATGAAATTCACACCACTTCCCTGTGTCCTTCTTTGGATTTGTGGTGTTGTTCCGAGTCATGTTGATTTGGCCTTTCCCCTTATTCTTCGGTTCGGGGGCACCTTTCAGATTTGCAGATCCAAAGTCTCGCTTCTTCTACTTAAATTTCTGCTCGATCTTGGTGGCATAGCGATATGTCATGCCAAGCGATGTAACGTCGAGGAACTCCATTTCCTCCTAAATGTGTTGTGCAGATAGCCGCGGTACTTCAGCACCAAATTTCTCTCTAAATCTTTAATACCCAAATTTGTGCACAGGGTATGGAACAGATTTGTCAGTTCGTGCACATCTTGATCCTTTTGTTGCCGCAACGTGGTCCATTGGATGTATTTGTCCTCATAGTTCCCCACAGGTTAATATTGTTCCTTGATGCCATCTTGGAACGAATTCCAGGTGGGTGTGGCCCATAATAGAGAGGGTTCCCCTTCATCCTCTTGCTCACAGTAGGTTTCCCACCAGTCTTTGACATGGGGGGTGGCTTTGAGGAGTGCAAAAATAATATTTTCTTGGTCAAAGAAATCACGGACCGAGAAATACCCTTCCAACAAATTCAACCATTTATCTACGGCGTCTACATCTATTTGGCCTTCAAATACATGAATGTCAAATTTTACCTGTAACTTGAAGGGAGTGGAACCTCCAGAGTGGTTGTTGGATTCAGATGCGTCGTAGGTGGGCAGTCGTTGAAGGATCTAAGCAAAGTTATCCATCATCACGTTCCTTTTTTTCTCGACGACCTCCTCGAGAAATATTTTGATAGGATCTCCTACTCCCTCGTCTTTCTTTTCTTCTGCCATGGGAGGTCATCAGGGTTTGTGAGGCTGATCTTGCAAGGGTTCAACCAAATCGAGCCCTAACTCCTTATACCCTAACCGCATTGGGGACATGCAAAAAAAAATAAAGAAAGAGCAGACCGCTCTGATACCACTGATCTGGATTTATGTAGGAACACAACATAATACATAAATAACCATAAACATAGAGATGCAGTGGAAATAAGGCTTCATTTCATTAATATCAAATAACATAAATATGCTTACAAACATAATGGAAATAAAATAGCTAGGGTGCTAGTAGCGAATCTCTGAGAAGAGATGTGGCGGCTATAGACCTCTGAACTGTATTAAAAAGAGGCTTGAAGGCCTATTTATTATGGATAAACAATGGAGAACTCTACATGTCCAAAAACCTAAACCTAGGAGATGAAGCGCCAAAATTGTGGGCCCCGTTTGGGTAAATTGGTGTTTCAACTTCCCGGTGACGTAACTTCGGCATACAATCACTGTTTGACACGTATAATACAACGTTAGAAAGATATATCTGAGGACTAAAAATTTTTCCACAAATATTTATTCCTGAATGGAATCATATTAGCCGGAAAAACAATGCCCAAAAAACATCATTTAGGGCCTCAAAACGGCTCCGGAAGTTCAGGACCCGAAAAACTGCTAAAAATAGTAAGTTGTGATTTAACTTAAAAAATAAAAGAAATGATGGTGGGGGATCAAATGGAATAGGTGAGTGGCCACCAATGTCCACCTAGATCATTAAGGCCCCAAAGCGGCTCCGGGAACGCAGGACCCAAAAACCTGCTAAAAATAGTAAGTTGTGCTAAATGTGAAAAGTTGCAAGAATTGATGGTGCGGGTCCAAATGGAATAGGTGGGTGGCCACTGATATCCACATGGATCATTCCTCCCTCCTTAAGAATCAATGGTCCCCATTGTGTTGAGATCCTCCATGAGATGAGGCATGTTTTTTTATCGAAGATGTCATGGACTTGTGGGCAAACATGCTGGATGCAATTAGTAAATTTGGTTTCTTTATTAGCCTCAAACAGTACATGTGTGGATTATGTCTGTGTAGTCGCATGAGGTATGGAAAAATCAGGTAGCGGTACGTTGGGGGTCATATCAATGGAGTGCTTGTCCTGACAGTGTAGAGGAACCTCTCTGAGTGAGGAGAAAAATTCCTCATATTCCTCCATGACTTTGTCCATCTGCTGCAGCCGTGCAGGGGAGCCCTATTTCGAGGTTGTGGCCACAATATTCTTCTGTCCCTGTGAGCGAGTTGTAAGGAAAATAAATTTCCTGGTTTGGGAAACAATCTTACTACTTTTTTTTGCAGTAGTTAAAGAGATGACAGGAGGCGGTACTACCTATGGTATCCTGTACAAGTTATTTCCCAAAGAAATAACAAAAGTATGAGGCCTAGACTCATACACAACATCTCTCCTCCACAATTATGGTTGGCCCAATAGTACATCAGCTACATCAAGAGGATCAACATCACACAATACCTCATTCGTGAATGGCTTGATACTGTATGGAAGGAGGAACTGCTGGCGGATGCAGAGATCTCTCCCTGGGTGGAGCCACCCGATGGTATACGGCAGCGGGTGTGCTATGGTCAGTAGCTTAAGCCGCTTCACGACCTCTGCTGGAATGTGGTTCCTTTGGCTTCCGCTATAGACAAGAAATTGCAGCGGATAACCCTTCACCCACATTTGCGAATGGAAGAGGCACTCAGCCTCCTCTAGATCCTCTGGATCCTCCCTCTAGATCTTGGTGGTGGCAACAATGGCACTGGGATCTAAATCAATGATCTACTTCCCTTTGTCATTGCATTTGTCTGGTTCTGACTCAGGATCAGAAAATGCATCTGATTCGGGTGCCTTTAGTTCGACCACCAATGACTATTTGGCCCGACACTCGTTTTTACTGTGAGTGGGGTTGTTATGAAATTCACACCACTTCCCTTTGTCATTATTTTGATTTTTGGTGTTGTTCTGAGTCATGTTTCTTTGGCCTTGACCCTTGTTCTTTGGTTCGGGGGCACCTTTTGGATTTGCAGATCCAAAGTCTCACTTCTTTTGCTTGAATTTCTGCTCGATCTTGGTGGCATAGCGATATGCCGTTCCAAGCGATGTAATGTCGAGGAACTACATTTCCTCCTCAATGTGTTTGTGCATACAGACGTGGTACTTGAGCACCAAATGTCTCTCTGAATCTTTAATACCCAATTTTGTTCGTAGGGTATGGAACATATTCGTTAGTTCATGGACATCTTGATCCCTTTGTTGCCGCAACGTGGTCCATTGGATGTATATTTGTCCTCATAGCTCCCCATGGGGTAATATTTTTCCTTGATGCCGTCTTGGAATGAATTCCAAGTGGGTGTGGCTATGAATAGAGAGGGTTCCCCTTCGTCCTCTTGCTCACAGTAGGTTTCCCACTAGTCTTTGACATGGGGGGCGACTTAGAGGAGTGCAAAATTAATATTTTCTCAGTCAGAGAAATCATGGAATGAGAAATACCCTTCTAGAAAATTCAACCATCTATCTACGGCATCTGCATCTATTTGGCCTTCAAAGTGACAGGAATGTCAAAGTTTACCTGTACCTTGAAGGGAGTGGCACCACCAGAGTGGCTATTGGATGCAGATGCGCTGTAGGTGGGCAGTCGTTGAAGGATCTGAGCAAATTTATCCATCATCGCGTTCCTTTATATCTCGTGGGCCTCCCCGAGCAATATTTTGATAGGATATCTTGCTCCCTCGTATTTATTTTCTTCCACCATGGGAGTTCGTCAGGGTTTCTGAGGCTGATCTTGCAAGGGTTCAACCAGATCGAGCCCTAACTCCTTATACCTTGACCGCGTTGGGGACATGCAAAGAAAAACAAAGAAAGAGCATATCGCTCTGATATCACTGATATGAATTTATGCAGGAACGCAACAGAATATAGAAATAACCATAAACATAGACATGCAGCAGAAATAAGGCTTCATTTCATTAATATCGAATAACAGAAATATGCTTACAAACATAATGGAAATAAAATAGCTAGGGTCCTGGTAGTGAATATCTGAGAAGAGATGTGGTGGATACAGACCTCTAAACTGTGTTACAATGAGGCTCTAGGGCCTATCTATTATGGAGAAACAATGGATAACTCTAAACGTCCAAAAACCTAACCCTAAGAGATGAAGCGCCAAAACTGTGGGCCCCGTTTGGGTAAATTGGTGTTTCAACTTTCCGGGGACGTAACTTCGGCATACGATATCCATTTGACACGTATGATACATCATTAGAAATATCTATCAAAGGACTACAACTGTTATCATGAATATAAATTTTGAAATGGAATAATATTCATCGGACAAACGATGCCCAAAAAACGTCATTTGGGGCCTCAAAATGGCTCCAGAAGTTCAGGACCCAAAAAAATGCTAAAAATAGTAAGTTGTGTTGTAACTTAAAAAATGAAAGAAATGATGGTGGGGGATCAAATGGAATAGGTGGGTGGCCACCAATGTCCATCTGGATCATTAAGGCCCCAAAACGGTTCCGGGAATGCAGGACCTAAAAACCTACTAAAAATAGTAAGTTGTGTTGAATGTGAAAAGTTGCAAGAATTGATGGTGCGAGTCCAAATGGAATAGGTGGGTGGCCATCGATATCCACCTGGATCATTCATCCCTCCTTAAGAAGCAATGGTCCCCATTGCATTTAGATCCTCCATGAGATGAGGCACGTTCTACTGCCGACGATGTCATGGACCTGCGGGCGGACATGCTGGATGCAATTAGTAAATTTGGTTTCTTTATCAGTCTTAAACAGTACATGTGTGGATTCTTTCTGTGTATTCAAATAAGGTATGGCAACATTAGGCAACGGTGCATTGGGGGTTAGATCAGTGTAGTGCTTGTCTTGACAGTGTAGAGGAACCTCTGTGAGTGAGGAGAAAATTTCCTCGTATTCCTCCATGACTTTGTCCATTTGCTGCAACCATGCAGGGGAGCCCTGTTTCGAGGTTGTGGCCACAATATTCTTCTTTACCTGTGAGGGATTTGTAAGGAAAATAAATTTCCTGGTTTGGGAAAGAATCTTACTACGTTGTTTTGTAGTAGCCAAAGAGATGACAGGAGGCGATACTACCTACGGTATCCTATACAATTTATTTCTCAAATTAATAAAAACAGCACGAGGCCTAGACTCATACACAACATGTCACCTCCACAAGTATGGTTGGCCCAATAATAAAACAGCTACATCAAGAGGAGCAACATCACACAATACCTCATCCGTGAATGGCTTGATACTGTACAGAAGGCGACACTGTTGGCGGATGCAGAGATCTCTCCCTGAGTGGAGCCACCCGATGGTATACAGCTGCGGGTGTGCTATGGTCAGTAGGCCAAGCCGCTTCACGACCTCTACTGAAATGAGGTTCTTTTGGCTTTCGCTATTGACAAGAAATTGCAGCGGAGAACCCTTAACTCACATCTGTGAATGGAAGAGGCACTCCCCCTCATCTGGATCCTCTGGATCCTCCCTCTGGATCTTGGTGGTGGAAACAATGGCACTGAGATCCACATCAATCATCTTCTTCCCTTTGTCATTGCCTTTGTCTGGTTCTGACTCAGGATCAGAAAATGCATCTGATTCGGGTGCCATTAGTTCGACCACCAATGACTGTTTGGTCCAACACTCGTTTGTGCTGTGAATGGGGTTGTTATGAAATTCACACCACTTCCCTGTGTCCTTATTTGGATTTGTGGTGTTGTTCTGAGTCATTCTACTTTGGCCTTGCCCCTTTTTCTTCGGTTTGGGGGCACCTTTCGGATTCGCAGATCCAAAGCCTCTCTTCTTCTTCTTAAATTTATGCTCGATCTTGGCAGCATAGCGATATGTCGTGCCAAGCGATGTAATGTCGAGGAACTCCATTTCCTCCTAAATGTGTTTTTGCAGACAGTCGCAGTACTTGAGCACCAAATGTCTCTCTAAATCTTTAATACCCAACTTTTTGCGCAGGGTATGGAACATATTTGTCAGTTCGTGCACATCTTGATCCCTTTGTTGCCGCAGCGTGGTCGATTGGATGTATTTATCCTCATAGCTCCCCACGAGGTAATATTGTTCCTTGATTTCATCTCGGAACGAATTCCAAGTGGGTGTGGCTGAGAACAGAGAGGGTTCCCCTTCGTCCTCTTGCTCATAGTAGGTTTCCCACAAGTCTTTCACATGGGGGCGGCTTTGAGGATTGCAAAAATAATCTTTTCTCAATCAGACAAATCATGGACCGAGAAATACCCTTCCAGCAAATTCAAACATCTATCTACAACATCTGCATCTATTTAGCCTTCAAATATAGGAATGTAAAAGTTTACTTGTACCTTGAAGTGAGTGGCACCTCCAGAGTGGCTGTTGGATGCAGATGCCCCGTAGGTGGGCAATCGTTGAAGGATATGAGCAAATTTATCCATCATCGCGTTCCTTTGTTTTTCGAGGGCTTCCTCGAGCAATATTTTGATAGGATCGCATGCTGCGTCATATTTCTTTTCTTTCGCCATGGGAGGTCGTCGGGGTTTACGAGGCTAATCTTGCAATGGTTCAACCAGATCGAGCCCTAACTCCTTATACCTTGACCGTGTTGGGGACATGCAAAGAAAAACAAAGAAAGAGCAGACTGCTCTAATAGCACTAATCCGAATTTATGCAGGAACACAACAGAATACAGAAACAACCATAAACATAGATATGCAGTGTAAATAAGGCTTCATTTCATTAATATCAAATAACATAAATATGCTTACAAACATAATGGAAATAAAATAGCTAGGGTGCTGGTAGCGAATCTCTAAGTGATGTGGCGGATACAAACCTCTAAATTGTGTTAAAATGAGGCTCAAGGGCCTATTTATTATGGAGAAACAATGGACAGCTCTAAACGTCCAAAAAACTAACCCTAGGAGATGAAGCGCCAAAACTGTGGGCCCCATTTGGGTAAATTGGTGTTTCAACTTCTCGGGGACGTAACTTTGGCATACGATCTTCGTTTGACGTGTATGATACATCGTTAGAAATATCTATTCGAGGACTACAACTATTGCCATGAATATTTATTCTAACATGTTATTATAATCATCGAACAAACAATGCCCAAAAAACATCGTTTAAGGCCTCAAAACGGCTTTGGAAGTTCAGGACCCGAAGAAATGCTAAAAATAGTAAGTTGTGTTGTAACTTAAAAATTGAAAGAACTGATGGTGGGGATTAAAATGGAATAGGTGGGTGGCCACCAATGTCCACATGAATTATTAAGGCCCCAAAATGGCTCCGGGAATGCAGGACCCGAAAACCTGCAAAAAATAGTAAGTTGTTTTGAATGTGAAAAGCTGCAAGAATTGATGGTGCGGATCCAAATGGAATAGGTGGGTGGCCACCGATATCCACTTGGATAATTCCTCCCTCCTTAAGAAGAAATGGTCCCCATTGCATTGAGATCCTCCATGAGATGAGGCACGTTCTGTTGTCGAAGATGTCATGGACCTACAGGCGGACATGAAGGATGCAATTAGTAAATTTGGTTTCTTTATCAGCCTCAAATATTACATGTGTGGATTCTGTCTGTGTAGTCGAATGAGATATGGAAACATCAGGCAACGGTGCGTTGGGGGTCAGATCAATGGAGTGCTTGTCTTGACAGTGTAGAGGAACCTCTGTGAGTGAGGAGAAAATTTCCTCATATTCCTCCATGACTTTGTCCATCTGCTGCAGCCGTGCAGGGGAGCCCTATTTCGAGGTTGTGGCCACAATATTCTTCTTTCCCTGTGAGCGAGTGGTAAGGAAAATAAATTTCCTGGTTCGGGAAATAATATTACAACGTTGTTTTGTAGTAGTCAAAGAGATGACAGGAGGCTGTACTACCTCCAGTATCCTGTAAAAGCTATTTTCCAAAGTAATAACAAAAGCACGAGGCCTAGACTCATACACAGCATGTTGCCTCCACAAGTATGGTTGGCCCAATAATACATCAGCTACATCAAGAGTAGCAACATCACACAATACCTCATCCGTGAATGGCTTGATACTATACAGAAGGTGGCACTGCTGGCGGATGCAGAGATCTCTCCCTGGGTGGAGTCACTTGATGGTATACGGAGGTGGTTGTGCTATGGTCGGTAGGTCAAGCCACTTCACGACCTTTGCTGCAATGAGGTTCTTTTGGCTTCCGCTATCGACAAGAAATTGCAGCGAAGAACCCTTCACCCACATCTACGAATGGAAGAGGTTCTCCCCCTCCTCTGGATCCTCTTGATCCTCCCTCTGGATCTTGGTGTTGGAAACAGTGGCACTGGGATCCACATCAATGATTTGCTTCCCTTTTTCATTGAATTTTTCTAGTTCTGACTCAGGATCATAAAATGCATCTGATTCGAGTGCCTTTAGTTCAACCACCAATGACTGTTTGGCTCGACACTCGTTTGTGCTGTGAGTGGGACTGTTATCGCGTTGCTTTGGCCTTGCCCCTTGTTCTTTGGTTCGAGGGCACCTTTCAAATTCGCAGATCCAAAGTCTCGCTTCTTCTACTTAAATTTCTGCTCGATCCTGGTGGCATAACGATATGTCGTGCCAAGCGATGTAATTTTGAGGAACTCCATTTCCTCCTGAATGTGTTTGTGCAGACAACCACAGTACTTGAGCACCAAATGTCTCTCTGAATCTTTAATAACCAACTTTATGCGCAGGGTATGGAACAGATATATCAATTCATGCACATCTTGATCCCTTTGTTGCCGCAGTGTGGTCCATTGGATGTATTTGTCCTCATAGCTCCCCACAGGGTGTAGAAATTTGCTGAATAATGAAGATTTATCCACTGAGATTATCCTGGTCACACATTAATTCGAATTCATGGATAACACATAACCTCTTCTACAATTAATCATCAATTTGCAGAAATAGAAACAGTCGCATGCGCACATAAACACAATATGTAATGGGGAAAGCTTATAGTTGAAAACCCCCAGCTATTTTTTATATTATAATAGAAGAGAACATGTAACAATCTCAGTACAATACTCCTCACAAGTACTCAGTACTGTCTCCAAAAGTTACACACAAACTAGCTCAGTTTTTGAACAAGTCACAGGTTCAAAACTCATCCACTATTTGCCTGCCTCTACTGCGCAATCCAAGTTGGTTCAATGAGAGATCCAAGTTCGAATCTCCTTGGCTTCAACTGCGCAATCCTCATGGGAAATATCCTCCAATGCTTGTGCAAAATCTCATGCACAACTCATGTCGCAACTAATAGCAAACTCACCCTTTCATCTACCTCTTCCACTGGTCTTCACTGAACTGTCCATGCACTGTAGTGAACTGATGTGTTCTTGAGTTGAATAATGAGTTAATAATTAGTGAATTAAATAATATTTAATTCACTCCACTCATCACTAGTGTATTATCCAGTTAAACTAAACACAACTAGTTCAACTAAGTTAAACCGAACACAACTCCACCAACTGTCTCATCAACTCCACCAAACTCTGCCACTTGAGTTCTAACTAAAGTCAACCATGCATGAGCTCACCAAACCCCACATCTGTAGCTCCAACTGAAGTGCTTTAAGAGAATAAACTGAATTTTAGAGTCCAAATATTATTAAGGGCTAATAATATTTGACTGACCTATTTTTAGACAGGCAGTCTAAAAATAGACTTCGACCTGTATGTCTAAAAATAGAGGTCCATCTATTTTTACCAACTCGACCAATCATCCAAGAATAGCATACTGCAACTACTAGACCATGCTCCATATGTCTAAAAATAGACATAGTCTAAAAATAGACTTTGCGCCAAAATAGCCTGCGGGCCCACTTAGTGAAGGCGACTTCATTTCACTAAGCTCCATCATCTTGTTGCATTTTCAACACTCCCTCTCAACAAGATATGGATTATCTGCAACCCCTATCCTACCTCTGTGGAATTCGAATTTGCTCCTGGTGAGCACCTTCGTCAAGATGTCAGCATCCTGATCCTCCGTGGGAACATATGAAAGTAACATGATTCTCCGCTGAACACAATATTTGATATGATGGTACCTGATGTCGATGTGTTTAGATCTATCATGAAATAATGGATTAGCCAAGAGTTTAATGCAACTCTGGTTATCACAATAAATCACAGTAGGCTCCAAGTGCGACCCGAACAATCCGACGAGGATCTTCCTCATCCAAATAGCCTCGCATGCAGCCAAGCTTGCTGCCATGTACTCGGCCTCTGCTGAACTGAGTGCCACGGATCTCTGCTTCTTGCTGTACCAGGAAACTGCTGTCGACCCAATGCTGAAAACTCCTCCAGATGTGCTCTTCCGGTCCGTTGGGCTCCCTGCCCAATCTGCATCAGTGAAGCCAGAAAGCTTCGCTCCATCCTCCTGTCTGTACCATAGACCATATCCCAATGTGCCTCTAATATAGCGCAATACATGCTTGCCTGCCTTCCAAAAGAGCTTGGTAGGCTTAACCATAGCTTGCGAAAGCTAGTTAACAGCATAGCATATATCGGGTCGTGTATTGACCAGATACATAAGCGACCCCACCAACTGTCGATAGACAGTGGCATCCACTACCTCCGCTGAAGTAGCATCCTCCTTCCTCCAACCACCAGGAAGAGGAGTGTCAAAAGGCTTGCAGCCTTGCATGTTGAACCTCTCTAGAATCTCCCGGGCATACTTTCCCTGAGAAAAAAACAGTCCTCCGCTGCACTGCCAAATCTCCAATCCCAGGAAATAATGAAGGATGCCCAAGTCCTTCATCTCAAACTCTCGTGCAAGATCCTCCTTGCATGAAAGTATCAACGGCTCATCTCCTGTCAAAATCAGATCATCTACATACAGTACGATGATCAACAGCTTCCCCTCCACCACAATCTGGTACAGGTTAGGATCCGCCTCACTCTTGGAGAATCCAAGTCCGGTGAAATAACTGTCTATTCGTGTGTACCAAGCACGAGGTGCTTGTTTCAGCCCGTACAGTGCTCTCTTGAGTCGGCAAACATGCGACTCACTGCTGAAGATCTCGAAACCTTCAGGCTGCTCTATGTACCACTCCTCCTCAATGACTCTATTGAGGAACGCAGTCTTCACATCCATCTGATGGATGTGCCATCCCATCTGCGCTGAGAGAGCTAGGATCGTCCGTATGGAAGAGTACCTTATGACAGGTGCAAAGGTATCCTCATAATCGATCCCCTCGATCTGTGAGAAGCCACGGGCAACAAATCTTGCCTTTTACTTCTCCACACTCCTGTCAGCCGCCTGCTTCACTTTGTAGATCCATCGCGAACCCACCACTGATTTCCCCTCCGATCGCGGGACAATCTCCCATGCATTGTTTCTGACAATCGAATCATACTCTTCCACCATGGCATCTACCCATGCGGGTTCCTCCACAGATTCCTCAAAAGAGGATGGCTCTGTCACGACACATTTTCTCACAAGATCCATGTATCCAGTGTACCGGTCCGGTGACTGTCTCTGTCTGCGCTGTGCTGTAGGTGGTCCTACAACCTTCTCTGCATCTCGAGCCAGTCGCTCAGCTTCTGTAGTGCGCTTGCGCCCTCTGATGGTTGGCGCTGCATGAGTGGTCTCTTCCACCTCATGAACTTCCTCTTGTGGCTGATCCACTTCCGGAAGCTCCTCCTTAGGAACTAATAGCTCCTCATCTGCATGAAAGTGTGGCTCCCTCTCAAGCGAACACTGCATGGCTTTCTCCTCCTGAAATTTGATATCCCGTCGCACAACAGTCTTGCGACTGTCTGGAAAATACACCCGATAGTTGTGAGGTGTATCAGTGTACCCCACAAATATTCCAACCTCTGCGGTCGGATCTAGCTTCTTTCTGGCATCCTTCATCACATGCATGTAGACAGGTGAGCCAAAAATTCTCAGATGAGAAATATCAGGCCTCTTGCCAGAAAACGCCTCCTCCGGTGTACTCATGCCAAGAACCTTGTGAGGACAACGGTTCTGCACATACACTGCTGTATTGCATGCCTCAGCCCACAAGTGAAGGGGTAGGCCATGATCATGCAACATCGCCCGTGCAGCACCCACGATCGTTCTATTCTTCCGCTCAGCCACCCCGTTCTGCTGTGGGTTATGGGGTGCGATGAGCTCTCTTCGAATCCCTTCTGCGCTGCAAAAGTCCTTGAATTCAGTAGAGATGAATTCACCACCATTGTCGCTCCTAAGAGCCTTCACATGCTTCCCCGATTCCTTCTCAACCAGCGCCTTGAATTCATAGAACTTTGAATATGTCTCGCTCTTCTTCTGCATGAAGAAGATCCAGCACTTCCGAGAGAAATCATCAACAAATATCACATAGTACTTGTGCTTTGCTGTCGAAGCTACAGAGAAAGGACCACACACGTCTGTGTGAACTCTCTCAAGGATCGTCGTGGCGCTACTATCCTTCTCGTGAAAGGTGGCTTTCACATATTTTCCTAAGGTACACCCCTTGCACTGATCTGACTGCGCAAGAGTGCCCTTAGGAAGCCCAGTAGAAATCTGTTGCAGTATCTTCAAAGTGCCATGGTGAAGGTGGCCCAATCTCCTGTGCCACAGCTCGCCCTCATCATCCCGGCTCACCACTTCTCCCGCCTTGCATGCCATTGCTGCGCAGCTATCTACTTGCAACTGATAAAGGTTCTTGACTCGAACCCCTATCTTCCGGGTCTCTCCGGGGTTGTCTTCACTTGCGCGGGAGAAAGCCTTTCCTTCGCTGAAGACCACATCATACCCCTTGTCTTCTAACATCGCCATAGAGATAAGATTCTTCTTCAATCCTGGAACATGCATCACTTCCTTCAATACGAATGGTTTACCAGACTCCCTCTCAAAGGAAATGGTACCGATACCAGTCGCACTGTATCTACCATCATCGCCCATCTCGATGTGCACTCCAAGATCTTTTTCCTCCAGATCTGAAAACAGATCTCGATCTCCTGTCATGTGAAATGACGCACCACTGTCCAAGAACCATACTGATCCCATCACACTTGAGACCAAGCATGTGATCAGTGAAAAATCCAGTTCGAACTGGGAGGCCAATGCCTCTCTCGCTGCAGATCCAGCAGCCTTCTTATTTTTCTTCTTCTGCGGACAATTTGTGGCATAGTGTCCATGCTGGTGACAGTGAAAACACTTCACCCTGGACATGTCTTGCTTCTTGCCTTTCGCACCAGACTGAGAAGCTTTCTTGCTCTTCCCCTTCTTTGATTTGGCAGCCAAAGCACAATTTTCTTCATCAGATACCTTTGATGAAGATCCGTCCCTGGTAGTCCTCCTTATCTCCTCCTGCATGAGATCCGCCCAAAGTCACTCCCATCCCGGCAACTTCTCCTGACCATTGACAGAATCCTAATAGGAATTCCAACTCTTCGGAAGACCAAGGAGAGCTAGGTCCACCAAGTCCTCTTCATCGACAATCGCCCCCACACTTCCCAGCTCATCTCTGCATTGAGTGAACTTCGTGAGGTATTTGGCGATACTGTCGCCTTTCTCCATCTTAATGTTTCTGAGTTTATCCTTGAGCACCAGCTTCCTTTGGTCGCTCTTACTCTGGAATAGATCTTTCAATGCTTTCCACATCAAATATGGAGAATCTTTTCCATGCAGGCTGGATACAATGTGATCCTTCACGCCCTCCAACAGAATCCTTCGACATTTCGCCATCTTCTTTTTCCAAGCCTCGACTTCAGCAGGATCAGTGGGCTTTTGGACATCCATATCTACGAACTCCTTCAGCCCATTATCTTCTAATACTACCTCCATTTGATCTTTCCATGCAACATAATTCGAACTGCCTTCAAGGGCATATTCGAGTCGCAAACCGTTGAAAGACATTTCAACTCCGGCACCAAGAAAACAAGCTGCTACAAAATTCGAATTCCAAACTCAAAAACTCAACTGCTTCTGGATCTGTGAGAACAAATTATTTCTAGCACAAAGATCGACTGTAAGGGCATTTACTGGATATATCACCTTTCAGAGAAAGGATGGATCCAGAGGCTACCTGGCCCGTTACAGACTTTGTCTACCGAAATAAAATTGTAATCACTGTAATAGATCGCGATGATCAATTCGCTCTGATACCATGTAGAAATTTGCTGAATAATGAAGATTTATCCACTGAGATTATCCTAGTCACACATTAATTCGAATTCATGCATAACACATAACCTCGTCTACAATTAATCATCAATTTGCAGAAATAGAAACAGTCGCATGCGCACATAAACACAATATGTAATGGGGAAAGATTATAGCTGAAAACCCCTAGCTATTTTGTATATTATAATAGAAGAGAACATGTAACAATCTCAGTACAATACTCCTCACAAGTACTCAGTACTGTCTCCAAAAGTTACACACAAACTAGCTCGGTTTTGAACAAGTCACAGGTTCAAAACTCATCCACTAATTGCCTGCCTCTATTGCGCAATCCAAGTTGGTTCAATGAGAGATCCAAGTTCGAATATCCTTGGCTTCAACTGTGCAATCCTCATGGGCAATCTCCTCCAATGCTTGTGCAAATCTCATGCACAACTGATGTCACAACTAATAGCAAACTCACCCTTTCATCTACCTCTTCCACTGGTCTTCACTGAACTGTCCATGCACTGTAGTAAACTGATGTGTTCTTGAGTTGAATAATGAGTTAATAATTAGTTAATTAAATAATATTTAATTCACTCCACTCATCTCTAGTGTATTATCCAGTTAAACTAAATACAACTAGTTCAACTAAGTTAAACAGAACACAACTCCACCAACTGTCTCATCAACTCCACCAAACTCCGCCACTTGAGTTCTAACTGAAGTCAACCATGCATGAGCTCACAAAACCCCTAGGAATAGCGTAATTCCTTCTGTCAGATGCATGGCCCATGTTGTGGATGATCTCGTCACCCTCCTAGAGGCAGTCTAGAGTTGCCATAGACCAGTGCCTAGGACATCTTAATATAGCAAGGAGCCCTTTATAGTTTGGGTTGTCAGTCCAAGAACTCACTTACTATCTCTTGTTTTGAATGGGACCAAACTCTCTCTCAGAAGCTGATACAAAGACAAGAACAATGTAGGGACATCAAGTAAAACTCCAGTATAAAGGCATCAGACAGTTAAGAGACCGCTTACTGTAAAGAGGGCCAATTCAGATAATATATCACAGAAATTAGATATCAGATGATGAGTGCAGTGAAGAAACACAAAGAAGATATTAGCTGACATGAAATTGATACCCAGATACACAACAGAACCATATAAGGGCGCACCAATTTACGAACCTTATATGAAAATGGCGTTTTAAAAGCACCCCCCTCAAACAACTAATATAGCAGAAAATATGGATGAAGTGAACATGAAACAGTATACCATGACTAGGCCTATTTAAAGCGCTTGACTAATTCGAGAAAGGGCATCAACAAGGATGAATCCTGACTACAAACTAGTGAGCCACTCGCATTCTAGAACATGATACAAGAAGATAAATAGCATGAAAGAGATATTTTATTAACACACAAGAGAAATTACATACTGTGAAATACCAGAGACCAGAACCTCATTACAGTTATAACTCCTCCTCACTGAGACCCTACGGGCTTTGAAACTTCATACAGGAAATATTACAAAATGTATACAAGAGCCTTTTCACTGCACAGTTTGCTGATAGAAATCTGGAACCCTTACAATGTCTTCTTTTCAGGCCTTTATAGGAAAGACCGAGAATTCTAGAGGAGGCGGTAGACAAAAAGCATTTAATAACTTATTTTGAATCAAATGGCGGAAAACATTTGCGCCCACACTGTGAAACGACTGAACATAATTGTCTGTACTTTACAATTTATTTCTGGAATGAATGTTGGAAATGAAAATCTGCCTTTACACAAGACATAAATAATAAAATATGTAAACATTCAGCCTTTTTCTGGAGGAGGAAGATCTGCGGCAATAAAACCTTGAGGCGCCTGTTTCCATGCATGGTACTTTCGATCTTCTGTTCTTGAATTTAAATTTGAAATCTCTTTCGAGCTGGACCCTGAATTCATTGCTCCTTCATTAATAATATGTTGCTGCATTAATGTTTTCATCCGCCCAAATACGTCCCTTTTGATTTTTCTCTGGAGAGTTCCAAGGATCGAAGTACCCTTCCTTAATGGAGGTCACATCATAGTGACTTCCGGATCATTTCCGCTAAATTTGTTCCCACCACAAGATCCTGCAAAAACCAAAGCCTGTTGAATAAAACTGATGACAGAGATAGTGGACAAAGTGAGACTAACAGAAGTGGTGGCATAGATATGGGAATAGTGGAATAGCCGAGAGAGGGAGACTTCCAACGAATGCGAGGAGGGTGTGACCTATGTGGGAATATGTGAACAATGGAGAAACAGTGGATGACATGTAGGCACACAACGAATCATGGCGGACGGGCGCTGATGGTACGAAAACTCAGAAGATTAACTTTTGGAGGAGTTACAAAGGAAAGACGCGACAAAAAAACGGAATAAAGGCTTTAGAGGTGGGACCCGGGGCACATATCGCAAAATCGCAAGAGGAGAAAATGCGATGGAAGAAGAATGGAATAGCCAAAATTCTGCGCTCTGCGCTATGCGATAGGTGTGGTCAGTCGAGCGCAGATCGCAAAAATGAAAAATGCGATGGCGGGGGATAGCGCGCGCGAGAAACTGCGCTTTTGCGATGAGGCGGACATGCGATGGCGCGATTATGCGATCTGCGATAAACACTCTAAGGGGCAGCGCTAAAGGGGAAAAAAGAGACTATAGCCAAGATTCAAATGGAGGGGCTGATTTGTACAACATCGGCTCCAACTGGGGTCGGCATGTTCGTCCTCGGGCATGCCGAGAACTCGCAGACCGTAGACCCCTTTGCATTTTCTTCAAAACTTATTAGCTTATTTATATTATTTACATTTCAAAACTGAAATCACACTTGCATATATTATATACATAAAATACACCAAGTCTGATCCGCCTGAGTCAGTACTGAAAATAGTGTTTAAGGAATTGTCCATTCACGAGAGCGTCCAACAGATCACCCTGTAGATTTTATAACATGAAAGTATTATTTCTCCCTAGGTCCACTATTTTTAATGGACCGAACCACAGCGGATCAAACTTAGCATGCTTGCCCCTTTCGACTCTGCGAACATCCCACCTGAGAACTAGGTCTCCTACCTGGAAATTCCTATCTTTTGCATGACGATAAAAAATATCCTTCATTTTTTCCTGATATTCTATCAGTTTCTCATCTACCTGGTTGCGTGTTTCTTCCAATTCTACCAGCTGATTAATTCTTCTGATCATGTCATCTGGTTCTTCCTGATTCTCTTGCATGAAACGTGCCACCGGCAATGCTAATTGCAGAGGAAACACAACAGCTCGCCCATATACCAGCTCATAGGGTGACTTGCCTATTGCTCTTTTGCTGGTTATCCTATTTGCCCATAGAGCAAACTTCAATTGGGAGTCCCAGTTTTTCTGATTTTCAGCTATCGTTTTCTTCAAAGCCCTCGCCAGGGTTTTATTAGAGGATTCTGCTAAACCATTCCCCTGTGGATAATATGCTGTGGAGTGAGTCAATGTAATGTTATATCTTTGACAAAACTTTACAAACCTGGCAGACTTGAAAGCCTGCGCATTGTCAGTTACAATTCTGGCTGGACAGCCGAACCTGGATATGATATTATCCTCTATAAACCTCATGATCACAGCATCTGTAGCGTTTCTTGTAGGTATTGCTTCCACCCATTTCGTGAAGTAGTCCGTGGTTGTTAGTATCCATCTATGCTGGCCACTTGATGGGGGATGTATTTCTCCTATAAAATCTAGTCCCCATTTCTGAAATGGTTCATTTACATGGATGGGAATCAGGGGCATAGCTGTAAATTTCTGTCTCTCTGCAAATCTTTGACACTTGTCGCATGCTCTAACTTGGGCAAAAGTATCTGAGTACAGTTTTGGCCAATAAAAACCGGCCCTCAAGATTTTATGTGTTGTGGCCCTCCAACTGTAATTTCCTCCACAAATTCCTTCATGAAATTCTTTTAATGCTTTTTGCGCTTCATCTTCTGTGAGGCATAACAATAATATACCTAGAGGGTCTCTCCAATAGAGCTATCCATTGGCAATTACATATTTCTGTGATCTCATTCTCACAGCTCTGTATTTTACTTTATCACAGCCTGTAGGACGGCTAAGCGTTAAAAGATATTCAGCTATTTCTTTATACCAAGGACTAGTTAGATATTTCACATGTATCTTTTGCGTAGCCATCTCTAGTCCTTGCTGCTCCTCTTCTTTTTCTGATTCTTCATTTGCTAACATGGATAGATTAATGCCCAGAGCTTGATGATTTGATTCAGATAACATCTTGGCAAGTCCCTGTCCTTTGACCAACTTGGTAGGTCTTATATCCAAATCATACTCCTGGATTTTTGCAATCCATCTTCCTCTTCTACCCTCACTGTCTCCTTGTACCAGAATGTCTTTTACAACAGTTGTGGGGACGTATGCAGTAATATGAGATTGCAAAACATAGACTCTAAAAGCTTTAAGGGACTTTACCAGGGCATATGCCTGCTTCTCCAATATATTATATTTCAATTCTGCATCATAAAGTACTTGACTGAAGAAAGCTATAGGCTGTTCATATCCCTCTTCATTTTTCTGCAATAACACTCCAGCGATTGTATGAGGGGAAGAAAATGAGAAAATCATAAATGGCTTTTTGTAATCAGGTCCAACTAGCACAGGAGCTTCAGCAAATGCCTGTTTTATCCTTGTGAATGCATCTCTAGACTCCTGGGACCATTTGACTTCACTGTTCTTTTTCAACATATTAGTTATATGCCTAACTATCTCAGCATAGTTAGGAATGAACCTTCTTAGAAAATTAATTCGGCCCAAAAACACCTGTACTTCCTTTTTATTCCTAGGCAGAGGAATGCTGTTTATTACTTCGACTCTCTTAGGGTCTATTCTCACACCATCTTTAGTTACAATGTGCCCTAAGAGTTTTCCCTCATCTAATGCAAATAAGGACTTTTGGGGGTTGAGGGATAGGCCGTACCTTCTGCATTTTTCAAAATTTATTCTTAGAATTTCAATATGCTCATCATCGTTCTTTGAAAACACAGTGATATCATCCAGATAAACTACCAAAAACTTGTCCTGTTCTCCTACAAAGGCTATGTCCATCGCCCTTTGAAAAGTGGCTCCTGCATTAATTAATCCGAATGGCATCCTGGCATACATAAAGGTTCCCCATGGTGTAGTAAATGCAGTCTTCTTCTGGTCTTCTGGGAATACGGATACCTGATTATAACCAGAAAATCCATCCATCATTGACATTCTGGATGCTCCTACCACTTTCTGCAGGATGTGGTCCATTTTAGGCAGTGGATAATTATCTTTGAGAGATGCTCTATTTAAATTCCTGAAATCTACACAGAGCCTTATTTCTCCATTCTTCTTTCGCACAGGAACAAGATTTGCTATCCATTCTGAGTACCTTAATGGCACAATTATCTTGGCCTTCAGTAATTTCTTAATTTCTTTTTCAATTGAGGGAAGCAGCAGAGGATTGATCTGTCTGAGTTTCTGCTTATAAGGCTTCGCATCTTCCCTCAGTGGAATCTTATGATATATTATATTTACATCAAAAGTTTTTAGGTCCTGATAGGACCAAGAAAAAACATCTTTATAAGATTGAAATAACTTTAAATATTTTTCTTTATAATCTTCTGGGACTTTCTTAGATAATTTGATAATTTTAGGATCTGCATGAGTACCCATATTCAAGTCTCCCACTTGATCTTCTTCTGTTACTTTGCTGGGCTGCAATGGAATATCATCTTTGTTAAATAATCTTTCTAGGGGCACCAACCCCCTAGGTATAACATTTCCTTTCAGCTGCAACACTCTATTCCCTGCTATCTTTTCTTCCCATTTACTTTCTGCAACATCTTCCACTTCTTCCTCCTCATTATCATCAATTTCTATATTCGTGAATTCTCCCACTGTCTCCATGAATCTTTTCATCTGCTCATCATCTTCAAATACCTGCCAATGCTTTACATTATCTGGGATGGATGGTTTGTAACGTACCTCCACTTCATATCTTAAAAGTGGATTCTGAGGAGGATGGAATGTACTGGCAGCAACAGCAAGAGAATCTGCTATTCTGTTCTGCTCCCGGGGCATAAATTGTATATTAAAGGCTGAGAAGAAATTTTCCAGCATGTCCCATACTTCGTTTCTATATGCTCTGAGCCGAGGATGCTTAGTTTGGCATTGATTTTTGATCTGTCTCACTACTAGTTCAGAATCTCCCAGAACTTTTAAACATTGGATGCCCATGTTTCTAGCTGCTTGCAGTCCCAATAATAGTGCTTCATATTCGGCTACGTTGTTTGTAGCCTCGTACTCCAATTTAAAAGACAAGGGCACCCATTTTCTGGTAGAGGAGATCAACAATACCCCAGCTCCATTACCTTCCCTTGAGTTTGCCCCATCAAAATGCAAAGTCCAAATTTCTGATTCCTGATCTCCTTTAGGCTGCTCAGCTTGAATTTGACCAAAAAGGGGTTCACGAGCATAATTTTGATTTTCTTCTAACATCAAACATGAAAAGTCTCCCTCTTTGTTATAAAAGGGAGAGTTGTCTGAGCAGTCAGCCTTGGTTACCATTTTAACAAATCTAGTCTCCCTGTATAACCTCCTTTCTTGACCCCCAAAGACTGGAACAGTAGCATATGTTAAATCCAATTTAATTGATCCCCCAATATTAGTACCCCATGACCTTGACAAGAGCATGCCAAAGCGGGCTGGGATATCGGCAACCACAATGTCCATGACCACACTTTTTGCTGGAATTTGGGCCAAATTGACCACTAAATCTTTTATCATTCCCAGGCATTTAACTCTTTTGGAATCAAATGAATATAAATCTTTGTATGGTCTTGTAATTTGCAGTCCTAGTTGCTCCATGACAGACAAAGGCATAAGATTATGGGAGGCTCCAGAATCTAACATACAATTGTGTAACAGCAGGTCATGGATGACTAGGGACACATAGAAGGGAGGAGTAGAAGGGTCTATCTCCTCGACATGTGGGCCAAAGACTACCATGGGTCTTTCTTCTTGAAGGTTTAAACTATAGAGTGTAATTGGTATTTCTGGGGGAAGTATAAAAGAGGTGACTTGAGACTGATATACAGGCTGCTTCAATAATTCAGCCAGTGGGACAGGAATCTTAATTTTCTCGAGTTCCTTTTGCAAATTGAAAGTAGATGAGGGCTTTTCTATTACAATTTATTTTGACTCCGGCTGAGCATTAGGAGGACTGACTATTTTAGAAGAAGAAGGAATCTGATCATTAGACTGTAAGGGGGTATTCAAGAGATTCTTACCTTTTTCCGCATTCTTCTTTGTTGCTGATTCCTTCTAAGCAGATGTTTCTTCTTGAGGTGGTTCTTCTTCTTGCTCCTGAGTTCTGGTCCTCTTCCTCAAGGATCTGAGATCATATTTTACATTGAATTGTGCTTCCATAAAATCAGCAAATTGCTTACAGTAATGGTCAATCTCCGCTTCTTCGTCTTCATCTTGCAGCGGGCACTCCATATCATCATTATTTGAAAGAGCCATATTTGAATCTTCTAATCCATAAGCTGCATCTCCAGTGGAGTCATCTGCTGGTCCTTCCAAGTATAAGGGATGAGGTACCTGGTCTTGTTGTTCTTTCGTTTCTCTCGGCAATATCTGGAGAGGTGGCCTTCTATACTGGGGTTTATATCCTCTGTTTGGAACATTATAGAAATTCTTGGGAGCTGCATTTTTAGCTTCCAGTTCGAGCTTGACCATTTTCTTTATCATTTTACTTATCTCTTCCAATTTCTCTGGATCTTTTTCTTGACTCGAAGCGGAAACCTCTTCTTTGCCTCTCCTCCTAGTATCTTGTTTAGTTTTTCCCTTTAGTTTCCCGGTGGAGGCAAAGTTCGCTTCTAATTCCAGAGCATCTGATTGTGCGTCATCTAAGGTGGCAGGTTTTCTTTCCCTCAACGAAAAGCCAAAATCAGATTCAAAGGCTGCTATGAAGATTATCTTGGCAGCAGCTTCATGGGGCTTCATCTCAGGGGGCAGGCTCAGGTATAGCTTATTGAATCTTTTAATAAAGTCTGAAACTCCTTCATTCTGTTTCTTCTTCATGGTATTAAATTCGGTGAGACATTGACCGTGATCTTTCCTTTCTCCCCACTTCCTGAGAAAAGTACTTTCCATTTGGTCCCAGGTGGTCACAGAATTATTTCCCAATGTCTTAAACCATTTTCTGATTTCCCCTTCCAAAGACTTCACAAATAATCTCAAGACCACATCCAGATGTTCAACATTTAGGTTCTCTGCAAAAGAGCAGAAGGTCTCGAGATGTTTCTGAGCATCAGCTCCATTTTCACCATTAAACCTTGGCAGAATTTTCAGATAATCTTGTGGCATATCATTCAACACTTGGGGCAAGGCCAGTGGGGCATATTTGTTCAAAATAAATGCAGGAACATTGGCCATTGGAGGAGGTGGGGGTTGCACAACAGTCTGAGATACAAAAGTAGGGAGAGGAGTAGGAGGAAGCGGAGTGTGAATAACAATGGGAATATATTGCACAGAAGTCTGAGGTGTGGATGGGAATAACTCACAGTTAACCGCAACTACTTCTGTGACTTCTTTAATTTCTTCAGCCTCAAAAGTGGGATGAGATTCTTTTTCAATTGAGGCACTTCCTCTACGTGGAGTCTCCAAGCAAAACTCGGGATTTTCTGTTCTAACTTCTTGAGAAGAAGAGGGCGGGTAATCTTCAATGGAATATTCAGAATTTTTAGCACGGGCTGACTTCCTCTCCTTCCAAACTCTTTTATGAATAATCTTTTCTGGGTCAGACACGTAGGGTGTCTTCAGCTGGGATGTATCTGACCTCAAATGCGGCTTACGAGGAGCCAGGACTTCCAATAAAACTTATCGAATAAAGACCAGTGGAGTCGCCAAGGTGAGAGATATGCAACTCTTCAACTCTCTGTGCTCACATGATTAGAGAGTGAAAACAATTTGTCGAGACCCAGGGAAACTGATATTCTTGAATTCGTTTCCCCGGCAACGGCGCCAGAAAGATGTTGTGGATGATCTCGTCACCCTCCTAGAGACAGTATAGAGTTGCCATAGACCAGTGCCTAGGACATCTTAATATAGCAAGGAGCCCTTTATAGTTTGGGTTGTCAGTCCAAGAACTCACTTACTATCTCTTGTTTTGAACAAGGAAATTAGTTTTGAATGGGACCAAACTCTCTCTCGGAAGCTGATACAAAGACAAGAACAATGTAGGGACATCAAGTAAAACTCCAGTATAAAGGCATCAGACAGTTAAGAGACTGCTTACTGTAAAGAGGGCCAGTTCAGATAATATATCACAGAAATCAGATATCAGATGATGAGTGCAGTGAAGAAACACAAAGAAGATATTAGCTGACATGAAATTGATACCGAGATACACAACAGAACCATATAAGGGCACACCAATTTACGAATCCTTATATGACAATGGCGTTTTAAAAGCACCCACCTCAAGCAACTAATATAGTAGAAAATATGGATGTAGTGAACATGAAACAATATACCATGACTAGGCCTATTTAAAGCGCTTGACTAATTCCAGAAAGGGCATCAACAAGGACGAATCCTTACTGCAAACTAGTGAGCCACTCGCATTCTAGAACATGATACAAGAAGATAAATAGCATGAAAGAGATATTGTATTAACACATAAGAGAAATTACATACTGTGAGATACTAGAGACCAGAATCCTCATTACAGTTATAACCCCTCCTCACTGAGACCCTACGGGCTCTGAAACTTCATACAGGAAATATTACAAGATGTATACAAGAGCCTTTTCACTGCACAGTTTTCTGATAGAAATCTGGAACCCTTACAATGTCTTCTTTTTGGGCTTTTATAGGAAAGACCGAGAATTATAGAGGAGGCGGTAGAAAGAAAGCATTTAATGACTTATTTTTGAATCAAATGGCGGAAAACATTCGCGCCCACACTGTGAAACGACTAAACATAATTGTCTGTACTTTACAATTTATTTCTGAAATGAATGCTGGAAATGAAAATCTATCTATACACAAGACATAAATAATAAAATATGTAAACATTCGGCCTTTTTCTGGAGGAGGAAGATCTGCGGCAATAAAACCTTGAGGCGCCCGTTTCCATGCATGGTACTTTCGATCTTCTGTTCTTAAATTTAAATTTGGAACCTCTTTCGAGCTGGACCCTGAATTCATTGCTTCTTCATTAATAATCTGCTGCTTCATTAATGTTTTCATCCGCCCCAATGCGTCCCCTTTGATTTTTCTCTGGAGAGTTCCATGGATCGAAGTACCCTTCTTTAATGGAGGTCACATCATAGTGACTTCCGGATCAATTCCGCTAATTTTGTTCCCACCACAAGTTCCTGCAAAAACCAAAGCCTGTTGAATAAAACTGATGACAGAGATAGTGGAAAAAGCGAGACTAACAGAAGTGGTGGCATAGATATGAGAGGATGATGGAATGACGCGGGGAGGAGACTTCAAACGAAAATGCAGAGGTGTGACACATAACCGGAATATGTGAACAATGGAGAAACAGTGGATGACATGTAGGCACACAACGAATCATGGCGGATGGGCGCTGATGGTACGAAAACTCAGAAGATTAACTTTTGGAGGAGTTACAAAGGAAAGACGCGACAAAACAACGGAATAAAGGCTTTAGAGGTGGGACCCGGGGCGCATATCGCAAAATCGCAAGAGGAGAAAATGCGATGGAAGAAGAATGGAATAGCCAAAATTCTGCGCTCTGCGCTATGCGATAGGTGTGGTCAGTCGAGCGCAGATCGTAAAAATGAAAAATGTGATGGCGGGGGATAGCGCGCGCGAGAAACTGTGCTTTTGCGATGAGGCGGACATGCGATGGTGCGATTATGCAATCTGCGATAAACACTCTAAGGGGCAGCGCTAAAGGGGAAAAAAGAGACTATAGCCAAGATTCAAATGGAGAGGCTGATTTGTACAACAGCCCACATATGTAGCTCCAACTGAAGTGATGTAAGAGAATAAACTGAATTTTAGAGTCCAAATATTATTAAGGGCTAATAATATTTGACTGACCTATTTTTAGACAGGCAGTCTAAAAATAGACTTCGACCTGTATGTCTAAAAATAGAGGTCCATCTATTTTTACCAACTCGACCAATCATCCAAGAATAGCATACTGCAACTCCTAGACCATGCTCCATATGTCTAAAAATAGACATAGTCTAAAAATAGACTTTGCGCCAAAAATAGCCTGCGGGCCCACTTAGTGAAGGCGACTTCATTTCACTAAGCTCCATCATCTTGTTGCATTTTCAACACAGGGTGATATTGTTCCTTGATGCCATCTCGGAACGAATTCCAAGTGGGTGTGTCAGAGAATAGAGAGGTTTCCCCTTCATCCTCTTGTTCACAATAGGTTTCCCACCAGTCTTTGACATGGGGGGCGGCTTTGAGGAGTGCAAATATAATCTTTTCTCGGTCAGAGAAATCATGGACTGAGAAATACCCTTCAGGAAAATTCAACCATCTATCTATGGCGTCTGCATCTATTTGGCCTTCAAATACAACAATTTCAAAGTTTACCTGTACCTTGAAGGGAGTGGCGCCTCCAGAGTGGCTATTGGATTCAGATGCATCGTAGGTGGGTAGTCGTTGAAGGATCTGAGTAAATTTATCCATCATCACGTTCCTTTGTTTCTCGAGGGCCTCCTCGAGCAATATTTTTGTTGGACTAACAGTGCGCAGCAGAATATAAAAGACAAACACAGCATATAAAAACATACACAAATGACACAGAGTTTTACCGTGGTTCACCCAACCAATCTGGGCTACGTCCACACAACATAGGCATCGACAATTCTTTATTAATCAAACAGGAGATTACAAACTCTCACACACACCAAAACAAACGTATGGATACCTGTTTTATAGCAAGGAGAATCTAACTGCCTCATAAATCCTCTCAACTCAAATTTAGGATGCATTAACTCCCTCCCAACAAACTGGAGCTAATCTAGGAACTAATTCCTAATTTTTGTCACCTACTGAGATTTTTCCTATTTTATTCAAAACAGAAAATCTCAACAATCTCCACCTTGACAACAATTAGCCTGATGCCCTGTTATTATTATTTTATCTTTTCTGCAAGCCAAGAGAAGCCAAACACCAGCGTAGCTTCTCTAACAAAACTGGTTTCGTGAACATGTCTACACAATTCTCCTTTGTATGCACCTTTTCAAGAGAGACTCCCCTTTTAGTGATAACCTGTCTTACAAAATGGTACTTAATTGGAATATGCTTTGATTTACTATGATAGGCCGGATTCTTAGCCAAATGTATTACACTTTGACTATCACAAAGTAACCTGATGTTGTCCTGCAACCTACCAAATTCACCAAGCAAACCTTTCAACCAAACTGCCTCTTTGCAAGCATGCGAAGCAGCAATGTATTCTGCTTCAGTAGTGGATAAAGCAACAATGTTCTGTAGCTTTGACATCCAGCTAATAGCTCCACCTGCAAGAGTAAAGACATACCCTGAAGTTGACCTTCTCTTATCTAAATCACCTGCAAAATCAAAATCAACATACCCGCAAACAAATTCACTACTCTTATTGTAAGTGATACAATAACTACTTGTGCCTCTCAAGTACCGAAGCACCCATTTCACTGCTGACCAGTGTTCTTTACCCGGATTTGCCATGTACCTGCTGACAACCCCAACTGCATGTGAAATATCCGGTCGAGTACAAACCATCGCATACATCAAACATCCTACTACATTGGCATATGGAATTCGAGACATATAATCCTTTTCTTCATCTGTATTAGGACATAAACTCGAAGAAAGCTTAAAATGGGAAGCAAAAGGGACTGACACAGGCTTCACATTGTTCATACCAAACCTCACAAGTATTTTCTCAATATACTTCTGTTGTGATAGCCACAGCTTACCACTGCTCCTGTCTCTGAAAATCTCCATGCCCAAAATCTGTCTTGCTGCTCCTAGATCTTTCATATCAAATGTCCTTGCCATCTGAGTCTTCAACCTGTTGATTTCTTCAATGCTTTTGCTTGCTAAAAGCATATTGTCAACATACAACACTAAGATAATGAACATGCCATTACTTAACTGCTTAAAGTAAACACAATGATCATATTCACCTCTTATATATTTTTGACTCAACATGAAAGAATCAAATTTCTTGTACCACTGTCGAGGCGACTGCTTCAGACCATACAATGACTTCTTGAGCCTGCAGACAAATTTCTTGTTGCGATGCTGAACAAACCCTTCCGGTTGTTCCATATAAATTTCCTCATCTAAGTCTCCATGTAGAAATGCAGTCTTAACATCTAATTGCTGCAACTCTAAATCAAGCAAAGCAACTAATGCTAACACAATTCTAATTGAAACAATTTTAACCACTGGTGAAAAAATCTCATGAAAGTCAATACCGGCTTTCTGAGAAAACCCTTTTGCAACCAGTCGCGCTTTGTACCTGTCTTCCGTATCATTCACACCCCGTTTCACCTTGAAAACCCATTTGCATCCCACAGTTTTCCTGTCTTTTGGAAGTTCAACCAGATCCCATGTGCCATTCTTACCTAAGGCCATCATTTCTTCCTTCATAGCTGCTTTCCACTTATCACTTTTCAAACCTTCTATAGCTTCCTGATAGCACAGAGGTTCATCATCGTTAGCGGTCAAAGCAACTGAAGTAACATAATCATCATACCTTCTCGGAGGACGTTTGATTCTTGTAGACCTCCTTAAGAATGTTTCTGGTGCTTCCGCAATTGGTTGACTACCATCTTGCCGATCAGTATCTGAGACCTGTTCATGATATAAACCTGAACCCTGTTCATGTTCTGATTCTGAAACCTGTTCATGACTAGTATTTGAACTATGGTCATCATGACTATCATTAGAAGTGCTGTCAAACTGAATGTGCTGAAAATAAAATACATCATCCTGTTTCAATTTACTATCTACATCTAACTGTACAAGAGAGGATTCATTAAACTTTACATCTCTGTTGATGATGATTTTGCGGGTAATAGGATCCCACAATCTATATCCCTTTGTTCCAACACCATACCCAACAAAGATATACCTTTTAGACTTTGGATCTAATTTAGTTCGCTGATGTTTAGGCACTAGAGCATATGCATCACAACCAAACACTCCGAGTTTAGAATAGTCACAAGGGTGTCCTTTCCATACCTCTTGCGGAATCTTGCAGTCTATGGCCGTCGATGGAGATCGGTTTATCACATAACAAGCTGTTGCCACTGCTTCCGTCCACAACTCCTTCTGCAAACCAGCGTTACTCAGCATACTCCTTGCTCTCTCTAGAAGAGTCATGTTCATGCGTTCAACAACTCCATTTTGCTGAGGAGTATAAACCGTGGTCTTATGTCTCTCGATCCCTGCATCCTTGCAATAGCTGTCAAAATCCTTGGAAGTAAACTCACCACCATTGTCAGTTCTTAAACATTTTATAGTTCTACCAGTGATATTTTCTACCAATGCTCTAAACTGTTTGAAAATTGTAAAAACATCAGACTTCTTTTTCATCATGTAGACCCACACCTTCCTAGAAAAGTCATCAATGAACGACACAAAATATGACGAGCCACCATATGACGCTGTAGGAGCTAGACCCCAAACATCTGAATGAATATAATCAAGTATCCCTTTACTAGTATGTTTTCCTGTTTTAAATTTTTGTTTACTTTGTTTTCCAAACAAGCAATGTTTACAGAAATCTAACTTTCCAGACCTTAGATTTGGAAGTAACTTGCGATCAGCCAAAATTTTCAACCCTCTTTCACTCATATGCCCCAATCTTTGATGCCATAAGTGAATGGAACTACTGTCATGTTCAGACACCGTAGACACATGAACTGACCATGTTCTTCCTTCTAACTGAAACAGATTTCCTACTTTCTTAGCTTTCATTACTAGTAAGATACCTTTATAGATTTTCATAACTCCACCTTGAATTACAGTTTTATATCCATTTGTGTCAAGTGCTCCCAGTGAAATTAGATTTTTTCTTAAGTCTGGAACATGTCTCACATCTGTTAACAATTTAGTTGTGCCATCAAACATTTTTAGTTGTATGCTCCCAATCCCCACAATATTACATGTTACGTCATTACCCATGTACACAACTCCATCATTAATTGATTTATATTCCTTAAACCATTCTTTATGGATACACATGTGGTTTGATGCCCCGGAATCTAACAACCAATGTTGACCATGATTTGACATATTAACAGACAACACTTCATCACTCATACCTGAACCAGATGCCGAACCTGTATCTGTCGCATTTGCCTCCTTCTTCTCTGTTGAAGAGCCTTCTTTAGCAGCCTGCTATCGCTTCCAGCAATCCTTCTTCAGGTGTCCAGCTTTCCCATAATGCCAGCACTTCACCTTTGTCTTCTTTCCTTTAGACTTTGAACGAGAGTTGCTATGCTTACCCCCGGAGTGTCTCTCTCTCGAGCGACCTCTGGCCATCATTACCTCTGATGTAGAGGTGTCTGCATTCGACCTCTTCCTCGTCTCCTCAGACAACAAGGCTCCAAGCACATCGTTCTCAAAACGGGCACTCTGAGTTTTCGCCATCTTGTTTAAAACAAACAATCTCCAGAACCCAACTTTTTAAATGAAGTTAATCTCAAAACACTGCGTATGCCTTTAAAACAAACTACCCTTCACCTTCCTTTAAAGTGCCTCTCACTTCCTTAAAAAAAAAAAAAAATCGATTTGGACTAACAGTGCGCAGCAGAATATAAAAGACAAACACAGCATATAAAAACATACACAAATGACACAGAGTTTTACCGTGGTTCACCCAACCAATCTGGGCTACGTCCACACAACATAGGCATCGGCAATTCTTTATTAATCAAACAGGAGATTACAAACTCTCACACACACTCCAAAACAAACGTATGGATACCTGTTTTATAGCAAGGAGAATCTAACTGCCTCATAAATCCTCTCAACTCAAATTTAGGATGCATTAACTCCCTCCCAACAAACTGGAGTTAATCTAGCAACAAATTCCTAATTTTTGTCACCTACTGAGATTTTTCCTATTTTATTTAAAACAGAAAATCTCAACAATTTTGATAGGATATCCTGCTCCCTTGTCTTTATTTTCTTCCTCCATGGGAGGTCGTCGAGGTTTACGAGGCTGATCTTGCAAGGGTTCAACCATATTGAGCCCTAACTCCTTATACCCTGACCGCGTTGGGGACATGCAAATAAAAAAAAAGCATACCACTATGATACCACTGATCTAGATTTATGTAGGAACGTAATAGAATACAGAAATAACCATAAACAAAGAGATGCAGTGGAAATAAGGCTTCATTTCATTAATATCAAATAACAGAAATATGCTTACAAACATAATGGAAATAAAATAACTAGGGTGCTGGTAGCGAATCTCTAAGAAGAGATGTGGAAACTACAGACATCTAAACTGTGTTACAATGAGGCTCGAGGGCCTATTTATTATGGAGAAACAATGGAGAACTCTAAATGTCCAAAAACCTAACCCTAGGAGATGAAGCGCCAAAACTGTGGGCCCTGTTTGGGTAAATTGGTGTTTCAACTTCCTGGGGACGTAATTCAGCATACGATCTTCGTTTGACGCGTATAATAAAACGTTAGAAAGATATATCTGAGGACTACAAATTTTGCCACAAATATTGATTCTAAAATGGAATCATATTAGCCGAACAAACGATGCCCAAAAAACGTCGTTTAGGGCCTCAAAACGGCTCTGGAAGTTCAGGACCTGAAAAACTTCTATAAATAGTAAGTTGTGATGTAACTTAAAAACTAAAAGAACTGATGGTGGGGGTTCAAATGGAATAGGTGGGTGTCCACCAATGTCCACTTGGATCATTAAGGCCCCAAACGACTCCGGGAACGCAGGACCTGAAAACCTGCTAAAAATAGTAAGTTGTGTTGAATGTGAAAAGCTGCAAGAATTTATGGTGCCGGTCCAAATGGAATAGGTGGGTGGCCACCGATATCCACCTGGATCATTCCTCCCTCCTTAAGAAGCAATGGTCCCCATTGTTTTGAGATCCTCCATGAGATGAGTCACGTTCTGTTGTCGAAGATGTCATGGACCTGCGGGCGGACATGCTTAATGCAATTAGTAAATTTGGTTTCTTTATCAGCCTCAAATAGTACATGTGTGGATTCCGTCTGTGTATTCGAATGAGGTATGGCAACTTCAGGCAACGGTGCATCGGGGGTCAGATCAATGGAGTGCTTGTCCTGACAGTGTAGAGGAACCTTTGTGAGTGAGGAGAAAATTTCCTCGTATTCCTCCATGACTTTCTCCATCTGCTGTAGCCGTGCAGGGGAGCCCTGTTTCGAGTTTGTGGCCACAATATTCTTCTTTCCCTGTGTGTGAGTTGTAAGGAAAATAAATTTCCTGGTTTGGGAAACAATCTTACTACGTTGTTTTGCAGTAGTCAAAGAAATGACAGGAGGCAGTACTACCTCTGGTATGTTGTACAAGTTATTTCCAAAAGTAATAACAATAGCACGAGGCCTAGACTCATACACAATATGTTTCCTCCACAAGTATGGTTGGCCCAATAATACATCAGCTACATCAAGAGGAGCAACATCACACAATACCTCATCTTTGAATGGCTTGATACTGTACGGAAGGTGGCACTGTTGGCAGATGTGAAGATCTCTCCCTAGGTGGAGCCACCCGATGGTATACGACTGTAGGTGTGCTATGGTCGGTAGGCCAAGCTGCTTCACGACCTCTGCTGAAATGAGGTTCTTTTGGCTTCCGCTATCGATAAGAAATTGCAGCGGAGAACCCTTCACACACATCTATGAATGGAAGAGGCGCTCCCCCTCCTCTGGATCCTCTGGATCTTAGTGGTGGAAACAATGGCACTGGGATCCACATCAATGATCTGCTTCCCTTTGTCATTTCCTTTGATTCAGGTGCCTTTAGTTCGACCACCAATGACTGTTTGGCCCGACACTCGTTTGTGCTGTGAGTGGGACTGTTATGAAATTCACAACACTTCCCTTTGTCCTTCTTTGGATTTGTGGTGTTGTTCTAAGTGGCAATGCTTTGGCCTTGCCCCTTGTTCTTCGATTCGGGGGCACCTTTCGGATTCGCAGATCCAAAGTCTCGCTTCTTCTGCTTAAATTTCTGCTCGATCTTGGCGGCATAGCTATATGTCGTGGAAAGTGATGTAATGTCGGGGAACTCCATTTCCTCCTAAATGTGTTTGTGCAAATAGTCGCGGTACTTGAGCACCAAATGTCTCTTTGAATCTTTAATACCCAACTTTTTGCGCAGGGTATGGAACAGATTCGTCAGTTCGTGCACATATTGATCCCTTTGTTGCCGTCGCGTGGTCCATTGGATGTATTTGTCCTCATAGCTCCCCTCGGGGTAATATTGTTCCTTGATGCTATCTCGGAATGAATTCCAAGTGGGTGTGGTTGAGAATAGAGAGGGTTCCCCTTCGTCCTCTTGCTCATAGTAGGTTTCCCACCAATCTTTCACATGGGGGGCAGCTTTGAGGAGTGCAAAAATAATCTTTTCTCAGTCAGAGAAATCATGGATCGAGAAATACCCTTCCAGCAAATTCAACCATCTATCTATGGCTTCTGCATCTATTTGGCCTTCAAATACAAGAATGTCAAAGTTTACCCATACATTGAAGGGAGTGGCACCTCTAGAGTGGCTATTGGATGCAGATGCACCGTAGGTGGGTAGTCGTTGAACGATCTGAGCAAAGTTATCCATCATCGCGTTCTTTTGTTTCTCGAGGGCCTCCTCGAGAAATATTTTGATAGAATCTCTTACTCCCTCATCTTTCTTTTCTTCCGCCATGGGATGTCATCGGGGTTCGCGAGGCTGATCTTGCAAGGGTTCAACCAGATCGAGCCCTAACTCCTTATACCCTGACCACGTTGGGGACATGCAAAAAAAAACAAAAAAAGAGCAGGCCGCTCTGATACCAATGATCTAGATTTATGCAGGAACATAACAGAATACAGAAATAACCATAAACATAGAGATGTAGCAGAAATAAGGCTTCATTTCATTAATATCAAATAACAGAAATATGCTTACAAACATAATGGAAATAAAATAGCTAGGGTGCTGGTAGTGAATCTCTGAGAAGAGATTTGGCGGCTACATACCTCTAAATTGTGTTACAATGAGTCTCGAGGGCCTATTTATTATGGAGAAACAATGGAGAACTCTAAACGTCCAAAAACCTAACCCTAGGAGATGAAGTGCCAAAACTGTGGGCCCCATTTGGGTAAATTGGTGTTTCAACTTCTCGGGGATGTAACTTCGGCATACGATCTTCGTTTGACGCGTATGATACATCGCTAGAAATATCTATCTGAGGACTAAAAATTTTGTTGTGAATATTTATTTCATAAAGGAATCATATTAGCTAGACAAACGATGCCCAAAAAATGTCGTTTAGGGCCTCAAAATGGCTCTGGGAGTTCAGGACCCAAAAAACTGCTAAAAATAGTAAGTTGTGTTGTAACTTAAAAACTGAAAGAACTGATGGTGGGGGTTCAAATGGAATAGGTGGGTGGCCACCAATATCCACCTAGATAATTAAGGCCCCAAAACGGCTCCAAGAATGCAGGACCCGAAAACCTGCTAAAAATAGTAAGTTGTGCTGAATGTGAAAAACTACAAGAATTGATGGTGCGGGTCCAAATGGAATCGGTGGGTGGCCACTAATATCCACCTGGATCATACAATATCTTTCACATGACATATTGAATTTTGGTTAGACCCATGGAATTTCAAACTAGACATATCAAAGTACTATAGACAAAAAATTTAGATTCAAAAGGACTCAAATTTAAAATATATATCAAGAAAAATATTAGCCATCTATCTACAACTCGGGATTTTGAAAGGTACACAACTTAAAATTGACATAAATTTTGACTAGAATATGTATCTTGGTGATTCAAAAATTGTGGTAAAGATGAAAAAGGGGATACTTATTATTTACTCACATTGATTCTAAGGGTGATTCCAAATGTACTTCAGCACTTAAACCTCCAAAAATCTCCTCCATGACTCATGAAGAAATAGAATATGTCTAGTATTGGGTAACCAAGTTGGAAGGTCAGTTGTCACCAATGTAAGAATCAGTAAACAACGTGGAAGAAAATATGGAGGGAACTAATGAAGAAATACAAAAATTAAAGGAATAAATACAAAATTTTATCAAGGAAGAAATAAAAAAATTCATTAATTTCATGGAAAATCTTCTCTTAGGGAGGCTTCCTAAAGGAGATATGGGATCCTATGAAATTGTGAAAATAAGGAGAATAATTGTGTTCGAACTCAATCACATATAGGGTGTATTTTTGGTGCAGCATAGTTGCACCTTTGCCCACAGTATGCATGTAAATGCGTATAATATACATGTGATCCAAATTACATCTCTTTAACATGAGCCTTAACTGGGATTAATATCCTTATATCACAACTATGTTATAAATATATAAAATACCCACTTAATTAAACAATTACCTTTCTTTTTAACTTTGATTTAAAGTCTTGATGCTGACAAATAAAATGTCTAGCCCCAACTTATTAACCTTGCATCTGTTCACTGTCAAATTTTATGCACCCATTCCGCCATTTGACCATTAGTAAAAATATAATGCCAACAGATATAATTCCAGGCCCACATCTATTTCTCAATAAATCTTACACTGGAAATATTTTCTTGCAGTTCATCCGACGGCTATCGCACTCCACAATTTATACAGCTACAAATCCAACGGATTTCGCACTCTAATTAACCTGATTCTTAACGATTTGGAATCGCATGATATTGGTGGTTTTATAATGCCACACGTCACTTCCGGAAACTAATCGCGCAGGCTCATGCAATACCATTTAACACTTCAAATATATGCAATAACCACTTACCGGGTGCAAGAAAACCACTTCAGCTTCCGCCGTGATACTCGCCTCGAAGTACCAAACGCATTTCACCATTCCACCTTGACTCAGCATTCCTCTTGATTGGCATCATAATATGTCATCACAATTCCACTACGCTTTCAAATATCTGCACATTCACCTTAATACATATTCATCTCCAAGCTCTCAATTAAAGTATTGAATTCTTTGAAAGATCTGATAGGCTTCAATTAAGAAGGAAACTCGTTCAAATTAATCTCGACAGAACTGAAGGAACAACCAGTTTATCTGATTTTCTCCAACCGCATGGTGTGATGAAACTAGGCCTCAATAGAATTATACAAATGAGGCTTCAGTAGCATTATACTTCCAACTGTTTGCACAATTTATTTTAGATCAACCATTGTAGAGTTCACTGAAAACTCAGGGTTTGCTTTCACTGGAAAGCTGTGCATTTAACCATAATTGAAAGATGTAGGTACTCAACTCTTTAGTGTGATTAATCAATAACCCGAAATATAAACACAAAACAGAGAATGGTACCAATGCATTCAAGATTGAATTTTCAAAGGATTTTAAACGAAACTTTAATATCAAAACATGAATTGTACACCAATTTAAATCAGTCATTCATAAAATAAAAATTACAGAGGATTGACCCTTTTAGTTCTAATACATCAGTCTGTGTCTCCTCCGTTTTCTCTAATTTCTTAAACACTATCACACTCTCTTCCTTGCTAACTCTCGTCCCCTAAATTATTCAAAGGATCACAATTTTATAAAAAAATGGATTCATGAATCAATTTGGTTCAGATCCGGAATTTTTTCACTATCTCCTAAAGTCTTTCTTCAACTCCACTCTTTTCTCACCAAAATCTAAATTAATATTTTTAAATCCCTCAAATCCTATTATAACCAAATAACATAAACTACATGGCTTGATCTCCATGCAGGGAGGATCAACTTGCCACTTTTCCCTTTTCTGCTCAGAATTTGACAACACATAAACTACTCACATACAATTAAATTAACTAAAATTTAACTAACCACTTGTCTTCCAACCCTTTGTTAGCCACAACATGTGATCGCACCATCACAGTGCTGGCTAGGTCTAAATGCTCCTGCATTAGACTCCCTAAGTTGAAAGTTTTGATGATCTCCTAGTCATGTGTTTCTTCTGCTAAATCATCTAGAATCCCAAAATTTACTTTGTAACTTGTCACCTCTATCATATTGCTGATGCTCTATTTTTTCTGTCATTGTTGCTTCAGTTCTTCTAGGTTTCCAAATCTTATGCTGCTGTTGTCCTCTTTTCTTGCTGATGCAAATTCCTTTTGTTAATTTCTCTTGTTTGTTGGTTCTTTTCTTCTTTTTTTTGTTGCTGTTGTCCTATTTTCTTGCTAATGCAGATTCCTTTTGTTAATCTCTCTTCTTTGTTGGTTCTCTTCTTCTTTTTGTTGCTTCTTCTCTTGACTGATTTTTTTTATCCACAATTTTTCACAATTTGTTATTGGTTTCACTCCACTGACATCTAACTGCTGTACATTCTCCCTTATCACAGATATTATAAAATTTCTGTCTAATTTCACCTTGCTTCTTTCATTTACAACTTGTTGGTTGTACTTTACAGCTTATCCTTCATTATCATTAAAGAAAATCTTTTCCTTTATATTATCAGGTTCACTTAATACCTTTTCCAGCAAACTAAATCTTCCCTCATATTCAATAAGCATGTCATTTGCATATGGCTCCTTTTTCCTGTATAAAACAGAATTCCTATCATAATTATCTGATTTAAAATAACTATCGTTTTCAATCTCCACAGATAATTCTATCATCAAATCTTTATGTTGTCCTTATGCAAATTTTATGAAACTGTCAGCAAATTTTATTTCAGCACTTTTCTATGCATTACATGGTGTTCCTTGTCCTGACACAAGGCTATCATTCAACAATTCAATAGCTGGAATATCTTGGAGAATATCATGGAAAAAAAATCATGTCCTTTATTCTTCATATATAACAGAAACAAAATCTTGTTTTTCTAAAGCTTCTTCATGGTTTACAAACTCATCAATTTCAAAATCACAGAATTCCTGAACTTATGTATCTGTCAACATCATCATACATTCTCTCACAATTTCCATAATAATTCCATCTCTGTCCTCTACTGAAGATTCTTCATTCTGGTTATCATCACAAACTTTGATTTACTTATCTTCAGCTTCTTTAATCATGACAATTTCCCTGCCAATACCATCATTCTCAAAATTTTAAATACATGTTCAAAATATCTTTCTGTTTCAGCCATGTCTTCCAGTAATCTCACTTCTTCATCAACATGCATAAGCATGTTGTCCACTTGTTTTCCATTACCTGTTGAACCTAAAATCATACACAACATATCAGTTTCAAAAATACAAGGCTATTCATTTGAAGCCTCACTGATCATATTTTCCTACTTCACTGAACTACTCTGATAGTTCACTAAGTTATTGATAAATTCTTCCTCAACATCTCTGATTTCTTTTTCAAAGAATACTTTTGGGACTGCAACTTCTTGACTATGCTTGGCTACTTCATCATAGGTTTTTAGAATACTTTTCTATTCTGCACAATTATCTCCATCACTCAGTTAATCCAAGTAAGATAATTATGTCTTTCTCTTTTCAATGACAAGACTTTGATCCTTCAAAATCCTTCTTAATTTAACTTCTTGAGCTGAGTTCTCTGTGTCAGCTTCTCTTCTCTTCTCTTCAAAAATTTGCAATGCATTTATTTTATTTTCTCTGTCTACTTTCCATTGTTCTTCTATCCATGCTAAAATTCATTCAAACATGATCCAATAAGTTTTTAATAAAAGAAGACACAACCATTCCACCATACCTTTTAATTTCCTCCTCCAATTAAAGTCTTGAAAATCTTTATGCGTCTCCTTTTCTGTTTTTCTTGCTTCTACCTTTTTCACTTTTTCATGATCAGGCTCAATTTCATTAAGTTTCATACCTGCAAATGTACATTCACACAAATAATTAATCCCAAAAATATGAGACTTTCTTGTCTGTGTAGATGCTACCAGCACATTTTTCTCATGTTGATCTGTATAGATCATCTCTTCATCATTATCATCATTGTCTCTTTCCCCAAGGATAGGTCCTTTCTCTGGTTTACAAATAGATTCTCTTTTTCCATTCTCAACTGTTCGGAATATTAATTTCTCAGTAAATAATTCCCTGACAGGACACTTAACACTTTTCCCCACATAAAATCCTTGTTTCCATTCCTCTTTGATTCCTTTCTGTACCAGCTTCGTCAAATGTCTGAGTTTTGTCTTCATCTCAGCTATCGCTTTGTCAATTTCTTCCTTACTCATTCTTTTGAGTCCATCTGCTTTGACACTTTTCCCTCTCTGTCTGTGACTTTTCTCTATACCCCTGTTATGACTAACAATATTCAAACTCATTTGAAAGATCTGATAGGCTTCAATTAAGAATGAAACTCGTTGAAATTAATCTCGACAGAACTAAAGGAACAACCAGTTTATCTGGTTTTCCCCAACTACATGGTGTGATGAAATGAGGCCTCAATAGCATTATAAAAATGAGGCTTCAATAGAATTATACTTCCAACTAATTGCGCAATTTATTTGAGATCAACCATTGTAGAGTTCACTGAAAACTCAAGGTTTGCTTTCGCTGGAAAGTTGTGCATTTAACCATAATTGAAAGATTTAGGTACTCAACTCTTTAGTGAGATTAATAAATAGCCTGAAATATAAATGCAGAACAGATAATGGTACCAATGCATTCAAGATTGAATTTTCAAAGGATTTTAAACGAAACTTTAATACTGAAACATGAATTGTACACCAATTTAAATCAATCATTCATAAAATAAAAATTATAGAGGATTGACCCTTTTAGGCTTGATACAACAGTTTGTCTCTCCTTTCTTTTCTCTAATTTTTTAAACACTATCACACTCTCTTCCTTGTTAACTCTCGTCCCCTAAATTATTCAAAGGATCACAATTTATATAAAAACAGATTCATGAATCAATTTGGTTCAGATCCAAAAAAATTTCACTCTCCTAAAGTCTCTCTTCAGCTCCACCCTTTCCTCACCAAACTCTAATTAATCTTTTTAAATCCCTCAAATCCTATTATAACCAAATAATCTAAACTACATGGCTTGATCTCCATATAGGGAGGATCAACTTGCCACTTTTCCCTTTTCTGCTCAGAATTTGACAACACATAAACTACTCACATACATTTAAATTAACTAAAATTTAACTAACCACTTGTCTTCCAACCCTTTGTTAGCCACAACATGTGATCACACCATCACATTGTTGGCTAGGTCTAAATTCTCCTGCATCCGACTCCCTAAGTTGAAAGTTTTCATGACCTCCTGTTCATGTGTTTCTTCTGCTAAATCATCTAGAACCCCAAACTTTACTTTGTAACTTGTCACCCCTTTCATCATGCTGATGCTCTATTTATTCTGTCACTATTGCTTCAGTTCTTTTAGGTTTACAAATCTTATGTTGCTATTGTCCTCTTTTCTTGCTGATGCAGATTCCTTTTCTTAATTTCTCTTCTTTGTTGGTTCTCTTCTTCTTTTTTCTACTTCTTCTCTTGGCTTATTTTTTTATGCACAATTTTTCACAATTTGTTCTTGGTTTCACTCCACTAACATCTAACTGTTGTACATTCTCCCTTACCACAGATATTATAAATTTTTTTTCTAATTTCACTTTGCTTCTTTCATTTACAACCTGTTGGTTGCACTTTACCTAAAATCATACACAACATATCAGTTTCAAAAATACAAGGCTCTTCATTTGAAGCCTCACTGATCAGATTTTCCTGCTCCTCTGAACTATTCTGACAGTTCACTAAGTTATTGAGAAATTCTTTCTCAACATCTCTAATTTCTTTTTCAAAGAATACTTTTTGGATTGCAGCTTCTTGACTATGCTTGGCAACTTCATCATAGTTTTGTAGAATACCTTTTTGTTCTACACAATTCCCTCCATCACTCAGTTTATCCAAGTAAGATATTTTTGTATTTCTCTCTTCAATGACAAGACTTTGATCCCTCAAAATCCTTCTTAATTTAAATTCTTGAGCTGAGTTCTCTGTGTCAGCTTCTCTTCTATTCTCTTCACAAATTTTCAATGTATTTATTTTCTTTTCTCTATCTACTTTCCATTTATATTCTATCCATGCTAAAATTCCTTCAAACATGATCCAATAAGTTTTTAATAAGAGAAGACACAACCATTCAGCCATACCTTTTAATTTCCGCCACCAATTGAAGTCTTGAAAATATTTATGCATCTCCTTTTGTGTTTTTCTTGCTTCTGCCTTTTGCACTTTTTCATGCTAAGGCTCAATTTCATTAAGTTTCATACCTGCAAATGTACATTCACACAAATAATTAATCCCAAAAATATGAGACTTTCTTGTCTCTGTAGATTCTACCAGAACCTTTCTCTCATGCTGATCTGTATAGATCATCTCTTCATCATTATCATCATTGTCCCTTTCCCCAAGGATAGGTCCTTTTTCTCGTTTACAAATAGATTCTCTTTTTCCATTCTCAACTATTCGGAATATTAATTTCTCAGCAAATAATTCCATGATAGGCCACTTAACTATTTTCCCCACATAAAATCCTTATTTCCATTCCTCTCTGATTCCTTTCTGTACCAACTTCATCAAATGATTGAGTTTTGTCTTCATCTCAGCTATCTCTTTGTCAATTTCTTCCTTACTCATTCTTTTGAGTCCATCTGCTTTGACACTTTTTCCTCTCTGTCTGTGACTTTTCTCTGTACCCCTGTTATGAATAGCAATAGTAAAATTAATTTCTTCCTTTGGTGAACTTTCATTGTTCACCGGTGAGCTGCAACTAGCCCTTCTTTCTTTTGTAACAAGTCTGTTACTTGTCACCCATACCAAATCATCCTTTTGGTATCTTTTCTTTTCCAGGTCCTCTGCATTAGAACCCATTCTTCTCCTTGAGCACTCCAGTTCACCTTCTAAAGATATTGACTGCTGCATCTTCAATTGCTCACTTCCCTTTTCCTTCAGTAACTTCATTTACTGTTGGGTACTGTCACCTTTCATTCATCTGAGAGTTCTTCCTCCTTCATCTTCTTTAACACAGCTGATGTGCTATGATGCTGATACAAATCATTCTACCTTTCAGCAATTTCACTGCTTCCATTGACCTACACAATCTTACCTCAGGATACATTAAAGTACCTTTTCAAACCTGCCAATTTTCTTCAAAGATATATTAAAATTAATTCCCATTCCATCAATTAAATCTTTTCCAAATGATTCATCTGTCCACTATTTCATTTAAACTTCTTTATTCAAAAGACTCCATAAACTCAGCAACTATTTCCCATCTTACTTTTCATAATGGACACTTCAGCTTTTAAGATCAACAAAGATTAAATCTGAAATTCAACTATGTTTACAAATTCATGACAGACACTACAAATTTCTTCTAATAACTTGTTTGTAAGAAAATCCTGTCTTGCTTTTGCAAATTCCAAAATTTCAACCCTTGTAATGACTCTCCTTTCGGATCTATTAACTCCAGTCTTCAGTCTAACTGTTCCTTCAAACATCAATATAATGGTCTTCAACAATACTTTAAGCACTCCTCAATCATTCTCAGTCTTACACAAAATTCTTCAAATCATATTAAACCACTCTTCTATTTGACTTTAAATTCAAAACCTTTTACTTCAATTTACCTTTTAAATCAAACCAATCATTCAATCAACTTACATGGAAATTTCATTTTCCTGAAAGGGAAAAATCTTCTCCTTTGAAATTTCAATCCGTTGTTGTTCTTCAGACATTCAAACAAATCTCTGTACATCATCAAAGATAAATATTCCTACCATACCTTTGCCAGAGGATTTACTGTTTCTCCATTCTGATCTTAGCATCCACTGTGCTTCATGCTGGTATCTCCAGTGTCTTTCTGATCATTCCAAAGAATTTTCCCTTACAGTCTCTTTGCTGCAATTTCTTCATTTTCTTCTTTGTCGCAGCTACTTGCTGAGAATAAAATTCAATCTTTCAACCAAACTCCACAGAGCATTGGTCTAGCTCTGATACCACTAACGGTGCAAGATAGTTGCACCTTTTCCCATAGTATGCATATAAATGTGCATCATATACATGTGACCCAAATTATGTCTCCTTAACGTGAGTCTTAACTGGGATTAATATCCTTATATCACAACTATGTTATAAATATATAAAATACCCACTTAACTAAACAATTACATGTCTTAGTAACTTTGTTTTAAAGACTTGATGCTGACAAATAAAATTTCTAGCCCCAACTTATTAACCCAGCATCTGTTCACCATCAACTTTTATGCACCCATTCCTCCATTTGACCATTATTAAAAATATAATTCCAAGAGATATAATTTCGGGCCCACAGCTACTTCTCAATAAATCTTACACCGGCAATCTATTCTTGCCAGTTCATCCAACAACTATCGTACTCCACAATTTATACATGTACAAATCCAACGGATTTCGCACTCTAATTAACCTGATTCTTAACGATTTGGAATCGCATGATATTGGTGGTTTTATAATACCACACGTCACTTCAAGAATCTAATCGCGTGACCTCATGCAATACCATTTACTGCTTCAAATCTATGCGATAACCACTTACCGGGTGCAAGAAAACCACTTCAGGTTCCGTCGTGATACTCGCCTCGAAGTTCCAAATGCATTTCACCATTCCACCTTGACTCAGCGTTCCTCTTGATTGGAATAATAATGTGTCATCACAATTCCACTACGTTTTCAACTCTCTATTTCAACTCTCTAAACATTCACCTTAATACATCTGTGTCTCCAAGCTCTCAATTAAAGTTGTGAATGCTTTGAAAGATCTGATAGGCTTCAATTAGGAATGAAACTCCTTGAAATTAATCTCAAGAGAACCAAAGGAAAAACCAGTTTATCTGGTTTTCTTCAACCGCATGGTATGATGAAACGAGGCCTTAATAGCATTATACAAATGAGGCTTCAATAGCATTATACTTCCAACTATTTACGCAATTTATTTGAGATCAACCATTGTAGAGTTCACTGAAAACTCAGGGTTTTCTTTCACTGGAAAGCTACGCATTTAACCATAATTGAAATGTTAATGTACTCAACTCTTTAGTGCGATTAATCAATAACCCAAAACACAAATTCAGAACAGAGAATGGTACCAATGCATTCAATATTGAATTTTCAAAGGATTTTAAACGAAACTTTAATACCGAAACACGAATTGTACACCAATTTAAATCAATCATTCATAAAATAAAAATTACAGAGGATTGACCCATTTAGACTTGATACATCAGTTTGTCTCTCCTCTGTTTTCTCTAATTTCTTAAACACTATCACACTCTCTTCCTTGCTAACTCTCGTCCCCTAAATTATTCAAAAGGATCACAATTTTATATAAAAACATATTCATGAATCAATTTGGTTCATATCTAGAAATTTTTCACTCCCTCCTAAAGTCTCTCTTCAACTCCACTCTTTCCTTACCAAACTCTAAATTAATCTTTTTAAATCCCTCAAATCCTATTATAACCAAATAATCTAAACTACATGGCTTGATCCTCATGTAGGGAGGATCAACTTGCCACTTTTCCCTTTTCTACTCAGAATTTGACAACACATAAAATACTCACATACATTTAAATTAACTAAAATTTAACTAACCACTTGTCTTCCAACCCTTTTTTAGCCACAACATGTGATCACACCATCACATTGTTGGCTAGGTATAAATTCTCCTGCATCAGACTCCCTAAGTTGAAAGTTTTCATGACCTCCTGGTCATGTGTTTCTTCTGCTAAATCATCCAGAATCCCAAACTTTACTTTGTAACTTGTCACCTCTATCATCATGCTGATGCTCTATTTATTCTGTCATTGTTGCTTCAGTTCTTTTAGGTTTCCAAATATTATGTTGTTTCTATCCTCTTTTCTTGCTGATGCAGATTGCTTTTGTTAATTTCTCTTCTTTGTTGGTTCTCTTCTTCTTTTTGTTGCTTCTTCTCTTGACTGATTTTTTATGCACAATTTTTCACAATTTGTTCTTGGTTTCAATCCACTGACATCTAACTATTGTACATTCTCCCTTACCACAGATATTATAAAATTTATGTCTAATTTCACTTTGCTTCTTTCATTTACAACCTGTTGGTTGTACTTTACATCTTCTCCTTAACTATCATTAAATAAAATCTTTTCCTTTATATTATCAGGTTCACTTAATACCTTTTCCAGCAAACTAAATCTTCCCTCATATTCAATAAGCATGTATTTTTCATATGGCTCATTTTTCTTGTATAAAATAGAATCCCCATCATAATTATCTAATTTAAAATAACTATGGTTTTCAATCTCTACAGATAATTCTGTCATCAAATCTTTATGTCGTCCTTCTGCAAATTTTATGAAACTGTCAGCAAATTTTACTTCAGCACTTTTCTCTGCATTACACAGTGTTCCTTGTCCTGACACAAGGCTATCATTCAACAATTCAATAGTTGGAATTTCTTGGAGCATATCATGGCAAAAAAATGATGTTAAGTTCATCTTTATATATAACAGAAACAAAATCTTGTTTTTCTAAAGCTTCTTCATGGTTTATAGACTCATCAATTTCAAAATCACAGAATTCCTGAACTTCTGTATCTGCCAACATCATCATACATTCTCTCACAATTTCCATAATACTTCCATATTTGTCCTCTACTGAAGATGCTTCATTCTAGTTATCATCACAAACTTTCATTTGCTCATCTTCAGCTTCTTTAATAATGACAATTTCCCTGCCAATACCGTCATTCTCAAAATTATTAAATACACGTTCAAAATATATTTCTGTTTCAGCCATCTCTTCCAGTAATCTCACTTCTTCATCAACATGCATAAGCACGTTGTCTGCTTGCTATCCATTACCTGTTGAACTTGAAATCATACACAAAATATCAGTTTAAAAAATGCAAGGCTCTTCACTTGAAGCCTCACTGATCAGATTTTCCTACTTCTCTGAACTATTCTAATAGTTCACTAAGTTATTGAGAAATTATTCCTCAACATCTTTGATTTCTTTTTCAAAGAATACTTTTGGGACTGCAGCTTCTTGACTATGCTTGGCAACTTCATCATAGTTTTGTAGAATACCTTTTTGTTCTACACAATTCTCTCCATCACTCAATTTATCCAAGTAAGATATTTTTGTCTTTCTCTCTTCAATGACAAGACTTTGATCCTTCAAAATCCTTCTTAATTTAACTTCTTGAGCTGAGTTCTCTGTGTCAGCTTCTCTTCTCTTCTCTTCACAAATTTGCAATGTATTTATTTTCTTTTCTTTGTCTAATTTCCATTGATCTTCTATCCATGCTAAATTTCCTTCAAACATGATCCAATAAGTTTTTAATAAGAGAAGACACAACCATTCAGCCATACCTTTTAATTTCCTCCACCAATTGAAGTCTTGAAAATATTTATTCATCTCCTTTTGTGTTTTTCTTGCTTCTGTTTTTTTCACTTTTTCATGCTCAGGCTCATTTTCATTAAGTTTCATACCTGAAAATGTACATTCACACAAATAATTAATCCTAAAAATATGAGACTTTCTTGTATGTGTAGATGCTACCAGCACCTTTCTCTCATGCTGATCTGTATAGATAATCTCTTCATCATTATCATCATTGTCTCTTTCCCCAAGGATAGGTCCTTTCTCTGGTTTACAAATAGATTCTCTTTTTCCATTCTTAACTGTTTGGAATATTATTTTCTCAGCAAATAACTCCCTCACAGACCACTTAACTCTTTTCCCCACATAAAATCCTTGTTTCCATTCCTCTCTGATTCCTTTATATGCCAAATTCGTCAAATGATTGAATTTTGTCTTGATCTCAGCTATCTCTTTGTCAATTTCTTCCTTACTCATTCTTTTGAGTCCATCTGCTTTGACACGTTTCCCTCTCTGTCTGTGAATTTTCTCTGTACCCCTGTTATGACTAACAATAGTCAAATTCATTTCTTCCTTTGGTGAACTTTCATTGTTCACTGGTGAGCTGCAACTAGCCCTTATTTCTTCTATAACAAGTATGTTACTTGTCACCCATACCAAATAATCCTTTTGTTATATTTTCTTTTCCAGGTCCTCTGCATTAGAACCCATTCTTCTCCTTGAGCACTCCAGCTCACTTTCCAAAGATATTGACTATTGCATCTTCAATTTCTCACTGCCATTTTCCTTCATTAACTTCATTTATTGTAGGTTATTGTCACCTTTCATTCATCTGAGAGTTCTTCCTGCTTCATCTTCTTTAACATAGCTCATGCGCTATGATGTTGATACAACTCATTCTACCTTTCAAGAATTTCACTACTTCCATTGACCTGCACAATATTACCTCAGGATACATTAAAGTACCTTTTCAAACCTGCCATTTTTCTTCAAAGATATCTTAAAATTAATTCCCATTCCATCAATTAAATCTTTTCCAAATGATTCATCTGTCCACTATTTCATTTAAACTTTTTTATTCAAAAGACTCCATAAACTCAACAACTATTTCCCATCTTACTTTTCATAATGGACACTTCAACTTTTAAGATCAACTAATATTAAATTTGATATTCAACTATATTTACAAATTCATGATAAACACTACAAATTTCTTCTAATAACCTGTTTGTAAGAAAATCCTGTCTTGCTTTTGCAAATTCCAAATTTCAACCCTTGTGTTGGAACAGGGTCTCCTACAAGCTGTGAAACTGGTCTGATTTTGTATATTTTTTATTATATTTAGTCTAGCGCAGGGGTTTTGGGGTGGGTCAAAGCCCCGAAAGCATTGTAATGGGTTAAAGGGTAGACCTAGAGTCCGCAAACCATGGTTTGCGGACCATAGCAAATATTAGGCTATATTGTTATAAATAGAGGGACATTTTGAATTGTAAGAAAAGAAGATGATGAGATCTTGAGGTGAATTTATGCTTAGTAGATCTGTTTGGGTTTTTACGGGAAGGACTCCTGCTAGCTGTGTGCGCGGAGATCCCAAGTCCTGTTATGTGCGTAGGTCGGTTTGGGTATTGTAAGAAGGAACTGAAGGATTAATGAATGAGAAAGTTTGTTGCGTAGCTGAATGTATTTGTACTGTTGATGTGAATCTTTGATAGCTTTTTTTTTATGCATAATTTTTGTTAAGTTGCGAAGGTACTGTGTTAATGTTTCTTCTGCATCTAGTTCTGTTATGTTTTATGAGAATAATTGTAATGTTGCACTAATGTTTTAGAATTATATGATTTGTTGAGTAAACTAAGTATAGTTGAACTTGCGCACGTGGATGCGAAGGAGATCTATATATCTAGTTCTGAGATAGACGATCTGATCGTTATAAAGCCAGACGCAACTCTGCTTGGCTTACCTGTCCTTTCTCAAGTTGTGAAAACCTGGTTCCAGCACCCACCCATACTACTTCGGGTGAGACTTTGACCTGCACAAGAAGGTCACTGCCGAAAGGGCCAGTAGTATAGGGGTTTGTTGGAAAACCTTAACCTTCGAACCTAGGTCAGGAACCCTTGAGCCAACAAATGGTTTTGTTTCCGGGACCAGGAGAATTTTGAGAGAGGGATCGGGTAATGACAAGAGAGTACTGGAAACCTGAGAGCAAGGAAATTGAAGAGTGGTTCGAAAATAAGATTCAGGAATTTGTGATAAAAGAGAATCGCAGCACGAGGTTAACAATGAAAAAATGGAAAAATAGGTACATCCTTACAGAAAGCTACGAAATTTTCTTTGTGACAATTGCAATCGATCTTCAGGAGTGGCTGGCAAGGCTCGTAGAGTTCCAGAAGTGTTGTAAGGATGAACGAGTCACTCAATGGACTCCAGGGTTGATCCAGCAGCTGGAAAGGACTAATAATACCATCACTTTCATGGTGGATCACTGGGTGGACAGTGTGCTAGGACGGTTTGTGAAATAATTTTCCATTGATCAGTTCGTCTCCTACTCCGAAGCAGAGTGGATATTCTTTAAAGGTTTCCGGGGCAAGTTTCTAAAAACATTACCCCTGTTGATTAAGATATTACTGTGCGAGAAGAGTATTCTATGTATTCACACCGAGTGAATGACCACGGATACAAACGAGAGCACGACACGCAGTGGTAAATACTATCGAACCAACCTTGAAGGGGGAAGATATATCTATATCCCTCTGCAAGAGATGGCTGCGCAGAGCCCCCCAGCTACACCGTCTTCTAAGCCGCGCAAAGGAAAGAATTTTCCCATACCACCATCTCTGCCATACAGTGATATGGATGCGCACCTGAAACTACCTACCTTCAAGGGGGTAGGATATGAGGATATGGACCGATTTTGGTTTGTTGCAGATTCCGTATGGACTGCGCAAAATGTGGCAAGCGATACGGTGAAGAGGGCGCAACTGTCCTTGGCATTCGAAGAAAGAGCTTTGGACTGGTATATGTGATACATATCTCAGAACGAGAATGCATCTATTCAAGATATTAAGGACGCTCTAAAGAAACAGTTCTAAAAGCCAAAATCTTACTCTTAGTTAGTAGCGGATGTGAAGGACTTCAAGCAAGGAGCGTTTGAGTCTGTATGGGAGGCTGATCAGCGACTAAAGAAAGCAATCAGGGAAGGAGGATTTGAGTATGACGATCGAAAACATACAGAATGGTTCATCACTATGTTGTTGCCTCACCTGCACATACCAATGAGTCACCAAACCTTCGAGTTGCAGGAAAAAGTTGTGGAAGTCGCTATGAAACTAGAAGCTGCACCCAGAGAAGATATTTCGTTAGGAGTGCAGAAAATTTAGGAGCAACTCGGAGCTATGCACATGGAAATTCAGAACCTAAGAAAGGAATGGGGAAAAGGAGCTAGCGTAGACCTATGGTGCATACGATGTCAAGCATCTAGACATACGAAGGATTAGTGCCCACTACTGGCAGATTACATGCAAGCAGGAGGACCTAGTCTGTTATGTCCAAGAGCAAGCGGAGAACCCAACCTATTGCATCCAGGCTCAAGCAGATATGCGTTGTGGTAAGATTACTGCCATGTAGCAAGGCTGCACGATACGAACCATTCCCCCCAGCTAGGAGCATATGTCCCAGACCTGAAGCAACAACGGTGCAGATTCTGCCAATCGATAGGACATGATGAGCAGAACTGTCAGACTTATGATCTGATGATAGATCGAGGAAACTTGTATAGGGTGCAATCAGACTCTACGTCACCCAGATCTCCTGCAAACTTTGGTGTCTCCCCAGCTAGGGGCATGGGAGGTCGGGGAGGAAGCGCAGGTCGAGGACACGGACATCTAATCTATTATAACTGCGGGGAAGTAGGACACTTTGCAAGGGACTATCCAAATCCTACAAGGAAATCCTGAAAATATTGTAGACAGCTGGACCATGAGATTGAAGATTGCCCAATCTTAATAGCAAAAATGTAGGAAAAGCAGCCCACCCCTAAGCAGAATGTGCAGAGAGTTAAAGCCGAGCTAAGGAACATGGACCCAAGTGTGAAATTCATAACACGCAGTGGGATGGTCACCCGAGGACCAAAGGAAGAGGCTGCCATGGATCCTCTGACCCGTCAAGAAGGATCGAACATGAAAAGTAGACAAGAAACCATGGCTGCAGCTGGCCAGGACTTTGCTAAGGAAGAAGCAGCTACTGTGCAGGTACCGACACACCCCAAGACAGATGAGGGGGTTGAACCCTTCCTGCAAGCATGTATTAATATGCTACATAACCCAAATGTTGTAGATAACCTACAGGCATTAATGAATAGCTGCGCAGCATGGCCTGATCCGACCCCAGGAACCAAGGATGTACACAAACTATACCGGTATAAAAAATGCACCAGAAGAGAAATGTGGTTGACTGCGCAGATTGGTGACTACTAGATGGATCAGATTATTTTGGACCTTGGATCAAATGCGAACGTGTTACCTAAACAAACATGGAAACGAATAGGAGAACCTAAGTTGGAATGGTCCACCATCCAGCTGCGCATGGCGAATCAATAGAAGATCATCCCTTTGGGAATGCTGCCAAAAATCATGGTAGACATCGTGAGATTAAGGGCCCAAGATGACTTTGAGGTAATAGAAATCATACAAGATGCGGACCCCTACCCTGCGCTCCTCGGATTGACTAGGCTATAGATATGGGGTGTGTTATCAATCTCAAAAAGAGAAGCATGGTGTTTTAAAATAACGGTACACGAGTAATAGTACCGTTGGATCCCATGGAAGGTGCACGGTATACAGAGCCAGCGCTCGATGAGGAGGAAGTAGATCACATTTACAAGTTGACTACGTAGGACGAAGATTGGATTAACCCCATGGTGGAAGGAGTACTGTGCTGAGAAAAAGACCATGAATGCTTTTCTGACTCTGATGGGGAACTAGAGAATTGGCAAGCCCATTTGCATGAGGTTTTGGCGCTGCAATGTCTTCAGGTCAAAAGGAACTTCCGCTGCATCTCCTCCGAGGTAAGAGACCTGCCCTACTTTGGGGATTTGGGTAAAATTAGGGAATTTTTACGCGCATTCGAAGCAGAAGTTCCCAAGGGACACAAGCTATGGGCCCTTAAGCTATCCCTACGCAGAACACCTGCGCACTGGTGGGATACGCATGGGAAGGAATTTCGCAATTGGGAGGAATGTCGAGATAAGATGATCCTGCGATTTGAAGCTCCAGCTGTGAGACGGATCAGAAATTTCCTTGGGTCGGAAGATCCACGCAGATATTTTCTCGCATGGGAAATGCAATGGTGCGATAGAACCCCAAAAGAATGAGTCCACCTGTTTATCCATGCTCTAGGACTGCGTCTAGCTCCATGGTACATAGACGCAGAGCTACATCAGCACACTCACCATTGGGAGAATTTGCAGGATGAGTTTCTGTGAACATTTAGGATGATGGAGGGTGCATGAGCGCTCGACGCAGCTTTGCAGAACACTAACGCCTTGACTCAGGGTAGACCACTCCTGTACATCACATCCAAATCATGGGGAACGCAGGTACCACACATGGTTGAATACTGTACCCTCAGCCCAACGAAAGGAAAGGATGATCCCAGAACTATCCCAAACTCAGAACTGGATGGGATACGCACAGTTGCCAAGTTGATTAGGCTGCACCTGAATTGCATTACAGCACACCCTACTTCGGTTATAATTAAGGATGCGCAAGCAGCTCGGATGCTTCATCCGAGGTCAGTAGATCCATGGGAAGCCCATAGGGTGCGAACGATGACAGTCAAAACACTGAACTCTGGTAAAAAGGGAATATTATCGTTACGGAAAAAAGGTGGCTGGCAATTAATGAGGCAAGTTCTTTACCGTTTGCTTAATGGTAAGTGCCAAGTAAGATTCACCTTACCGTTGGATAGCCACATGCACTATAAGGGAGAAAGGATAACTCCAACCAAGGTTCCATATCATCTTTGTAATCTGCATGTATTGTTCTGCTGAATAATTTTTTGGACCTTTAGCGTTCTTTTCATACCCAATCAACCCACTTCCGCTGCCTGCGAGTCTCCAAATTTAGGATCCCCCCATTACGTTGATATGGCAGCCCCTAACCCCACAGACGCTTCGATGCCTACCAGTCCAAAGCCTGCGGAAATTACGTTGAGGGGGACTGGGGACGTCGAAATTGATAAGCTAATTTCCCTCTGGCTCCCTGCAGGGAGAATTGACTTCGAACCCTGCACGAATTGGCGTCAAAGCCATATCACGAAAGTTAACGCCCCTTCCAAACCTAGGATGATCACAGGATCCAGCTAGATGGGCTTGGAAGTAGCCATGAAAGAGTTTATGCAACTGTCACAAATCACTGTAAGAGCTGACACGATCGACTTGCAGCTAGTCCTGTGAACGAAAGAGCTGACTAACAAGGGTACTACATCCCCCCGAGGTACGAAGTGGCACAGGGAGCTTGAAAAAGGGCCTCGGCTAAAGCAGCACACCCAACACCCAGAATATGACACAACGATCACGCTGACTAATGGTGATCTCAAGAAAATCATGAACGCACTTACTCTATCTACAGAGGATCAATGGGTAGCTATAGAAGCACACCAAAAGGTTTCAATCAACGCCATGCGGGTTGAGCTTCGAGACCTTCGGAAAAAGACGAATACGATGCACCCTACTAGCAGTACCGGGCTAACTGCAAACAAAATCCATGCTTATTTTTTGCCTAGCACTGTCTTGGTTGGCACCCAGCTTCCAGTGGATACGGGACTACAATTGGACTTGGCAAAGCTGCCCCACGAGGTGTTACAAGGTCTCCACACCGTCGTGCTTCAAGAAATCCATCATCACGACTAGACTGCACAGCAACAACTCGATATGGCCACGCTGGTCATCGCATGAAAAACCGCAAACGTCTCCCTTGCCATCTCACAGATAGTGCAGCTCGAAACAGTGGTCCACCAGCTCGGCACAGAGGTCCTAGATGAGCTCCTGGCTACCGCTCCACTCCGGGCCAGAGTATAAGGCTTGGTTGTAGCACTAAAGGATTCCAGAACCGAAATACAGACCCTCAAGACCCAAATGCACTGGAAAATCACCGCATTACAGGCCCAATTACAGCTTGCCACACCTCCGGAGGTACGAGCCCCTCATGCTGTGTTGGTAATAGAAGCTACGGACATCATTACGGGACAGCTTACCCAGGGTACTTAGTTGCTCGAGTTGGCCATGCAGCTCTGTACAGCGGTCCAGTTCAACCCAATTCTTCAGAACATCAAACAGGACTTATGATAGAAGGAAGCTGCTTTCAATCAGATCGAAGCTACCTTGCCCTCCTTAGTCCCTGCGCAGCGTCTGACATGCTTGAAGACTAGAAATGCACTCTGAGATATTATTGCGGATCTCCGATAAATGAAACATGCCATTACAAAATGCTTGAAGCCATAGGCCGACGCCGCCCTCCAGCTATCACAGGATGCCAATGGCGAGATCAAGCGACTCAACCAGAGATTAGAATAGGTTACCGTGCCTACTGAAGGTCTGAACTCCCAGAAGCTTGTATACATCGCACAGAGTGCTGCTGCTCAGAGTCAATAAGTGTTACCTCTGCTGATCGCAGCCATCAATGCCCTACGTGCACAGGTAGAGACCGCACCACCACAGTGACTCGAGACGAGTCACAAGATTGTGTTGGGGGACTGTTGGAATAGGGTCTCCTACAAGCTGCGAAAGTGGTCCGATTTTGTATATTTTTTATTATATTTAGTCTAGTGCAAGGGTTTTGGGGTGGGTAAAAGCCCCGAAAGCATTGTAAAGGGTTAAAGGGCAGACCTAGAGTCCGCAAGCCATGGTTTGCGGACCATAGGAAAGATTAGGCTAGATTGTTATAAATAGAGGGACATTTTGAATTGTAAGAAAAGAAGATGATGAGATCTTGAGGCGAATTGAGGCTTAGTAAATCTGTTTGGGTTTTTGGGGGAAGGACTCCTACTAGCTATGTGCATGGAGATCCCAAGTCCTGATGTGTGCGGACCCTGCTGCTGTGTGCGCAGGTCAGGTTTGGGTATTGTAAGAAGGAACTGAAGGATCAATGAATGAGAAAGGTTGTTGCATAGCTTAATGTATTTGTACTGTTGATGTGAATCTTTGATAGCTGCTGTGTTATGCATATTTTTTGTTAAGCTGTGAAGGTATTGTGTTAAGTGTTTCTTATGCATCTGGTTTTGTTATGTTTTATGAGAATAACCGTAATGATGCACTACTATTTTCGAAGTATATGATTTGTTGAGTACAGTAAGTGTAGTTGACCTTGCACACGTGGATGCGAAGGAGATCTATAGATCCAGTTCTGAGATAGGCGATCTGGTCATTATAAAGCTGGATGCAGCTCTGCTTGGCTTACCTATCCTCTCTTAGGGTGCAGAAACCTGGTTCCAGCACCCACCCATACTGCTTCGGGTGAGACTTTGACCTGCGCAAGCAGGTCACTGCCGAAAGGGCCAGTAGTATAGGGATTTGTTGGCAAACATTAACCTTCAAACCTGGGTCAGGACCCCTCCAGCCAACACCTTGTAATGACTCTCCTTTCAGATCTATTAACTCCAGTCTTCAATCTAACTATTCCTTCAACCATCAATATCATGTTATTCAACAATACTTTAAGCACTCCTCAATCATTCTCAGTCTTACACAAAATTCTTCAAATCATTCAAACCACTCTTCTATTTGACTTTAAATTCAAAACCGTTTACTTCAATTTACCTTTTAAATCAAACCAATAATTCAATCAACTTATATGGAAATTTCATTTTTCTGAAAGGAAAACATCTTCTCCTTTGAAATTTCAATCCATTCTTGTTCTTCAGACATTAAAACAAATATATGTACATCATCAAAGATAAATATTCTTACAAGACCTTTTCCAGAGGATTTAATGTTTCTCCATTCTGATCTCAGCATCCACTGTGCTTCATGCTGGTATCTCCAATGTCTTTTTGATCATTCCAAAGATTTTTCCCTTACAGTCTCTTTGCTGCAATTTCTTCATTTTCTTCTTTGTCACGACTACTTGCTGAGAATAAAATTCAATCTTTCAACCAAACTCCACAGAGCATTGGTCTAGCTCTGATACCACTAATGGTGCAGGATAGCTACACCTTTTCCCACAGTATGCATATAAATGCGCATCATATACATGTGACTCAAATTATGTCTCTTTAACATGAACCTTAAGTGGGATTAATATCCTTATATCACAAATATGTTATAAATATATAAAATACCCACTTAATTAAACAATTACATGTCTTCATCACTTTGATTTAAATTCTTGATGCCGACAAATAAAATGTCCAGCCCCAACTTATTAATCCTGCATGTGTTCATCATCAAATTTTATGCAGCCATTCTGCCATTTGACCATTATTAAAAATATAATGCCAACAAATATAATTGTGGGCCCACAGCTATTGCTCAATAAATCTTACACCGACAATCTATTCTTGCCAGTACATCCGACAGCTATCGCACTCCACAATTATACAGGTACAAATCCAACGGATTTCGCACTCTAATTAACCTGATTCTTAACGATTTGAAATCGCACGATATTGGTGGTTTTATAATTCCACACGTCCCTTGCGAAATCTAATCGCGCGGCCTCATGCAATACCATTTACTGCTTCAAATCTATGTGATAATGACGCAACAAAACTGAAAGTCAGCCCCACGGAGAGCTGGTAAACTCCTGTAGCGTGGCTCTGTCGGCATTTCCCTTTCTTAAATCCTTTGTTTATTTCCCCACGTGGTCTTCTTTCCTTTTCTTGGGTTTATTTGTCAATTTCAGAGAAATTGATAAATAAACATATATTACAATTTTTTCACTTATATGCTCGACTTATATAATTTTCTCCAAGCCTTGGGGCTAAGGTTATAACCCTTGAAATTTTATATTAATACACACTCCTTTTTGAATAAATAAATTTTAAATAAACCTTGGCTCTGGGCCCGCGTCTGTGTTCAATCACCCAATCAACGCACTCACCATACCTTGTTTAAACCTTGCGCATCTTCATCAGACGACCACCGTTCGATGACTCTACGCCAGATCGACGACACTTGACGATATTGCTCCACCTCCTGGTATGAACGTTCACGTGTGATGAGAATACGGAAAGATTGTTTTGTACTCCCATCCGATGCCACGTGTCGAAGGCTCTATGGAATCTCTTCAATTCAGAAAATACCACCTTCTCCGCAAAAGTGGTGCGATATGGGAAATCTGCCTTTGGGAATCCACTCGTGGTTTTGCTATAGTGATCAACCCAAAGGTTGAGTCGGGGTTGGGATGCTCTTCATATGCCTTAACTCCAGTCTATGGCTCGGGTTCATTTCAATTGAATTCATTACGATTATACAGTGGGGAATTCCATAATAAGGACACGGACAGAGGGCTACGGTGGAATTTAACTCGCAGGGTTTATCCAACCAATTCATGGGAATAATAGATAGATAATGCGGAATTATACAATCACCATTCTCAATGATTTCACATTGAACGAGTGTACAATCGTTTCTCAATCAAACAATTTCTTCATTAATAAGAATTCGAGACAATTCGATGGCCAATGAGCATTGAAATCATTTAACTGGAAACAATTGTTAGCACACAGAGTTTTATTGCAGAAATATCTACTCTTCTCCTCCCTCTCTTCTCTCTCATACACATCCAAGGGATTACATTTATATACATTATAGTGTAACTCTTCGGTTCCTCCACGAGGACCGTTTTAGAAAATCAACAGCCTAATTAAAATAACTCAACTAACTGAAATATGACAGCTAGACTAACTGAACTATTCAACTTCTATGACTCTAACTGATCTAAAATAATACAATCAGCTGAGGTATTGACACCTAGCTATTACAATTCAAATAAGTTTGACCCCCACTAGCCACAACATGTGGACAACCCTCCTACATTGCTGGCTAGTGTCTAATGCCCCTGCATCAGACTCCCGAGGGAAATTTTCTTCATGGGCTCCTGTCCATGAGCTCTTCCACTGATCTGCCTGTCTTCTGCAACCTTTCTTCAGTCATCCAAGTGGCATCTTCCTCTGGCTTGTCCTTCCATTTGATCAAGTACTGAAATTACTTTTGTCCTCTGGTCCTTTTGAACACTCTTTTGTCCAATATCTTCTCTAGTTGCAATGGTTGTGCTGGAGGTAGTTGTTTCCTCCACTCAATCTGTTCCCTGTCTACTGCTCTTTCTTCTGCACCATCATCTTCATACTTGTACAAATCTGCAACATTAAAAATGGGAGATATTCCAACATCAGGAGGTAATTCAATCTCATAAGCATTTGCAGAAAAATTCCTAAGTATCTTGCATGGCCCAATCTTTTTGAACTTCAATTTGTTGTACTGCTTCTTTGGGAATCTCTCCTTTCTCAAGTGTGCCAAAACCTGATCTCCTAATTCAAAATGAACTTCTTTTCTGCTCAATTCTGCTCTGCTTTTGTATCTGATGTTGCTGCCTTGTAGTTGTTGTTTTACTTGTTCATGTATGGCCTAGATCTCTGAAGAAAATTCCTCACCATCTGCACTCCTTAGCTCTGCCTTTCCCAGATTTCTCAACTCTGATATTCCTTTGGGGTGCATTCCATAAACAATATGAAATGGACTCTGCCCTGTGCTCCTGTTTGGTGAGTCATTATATGCATATTCTGCCTGGGAAAAAATATGGTCCCACTGCTTGGGATGCTCTCCTGCAAGACTTCTCAACAAATTTCCCAGACTCCTATTCACTACCTCAGTTTTTCCATCGGTCTGAGGATGATAAGCTGAGCTAAAACTTAGTTTGGTACCAAGTTTCTTCCACAATTTCCTGCAAAAATGACCCACAAATCTAGTATCTCTGTCTGAAACAATACTCTTGGGCAACCCATGCAATCTAACAACTTCCTTGAAAAAAAAGTTAGCAACATGGGTGGCATCACTAGTTTTATAGCATGGAATAAAATGTGTCATTTTGGAGAATCTGTCCACTACAAAAAAGACTGCATCATTCCCTCTCTGAGTCTTGGGCAATCCTAGAAAAAAATCCATACTCACCATGTCCCAAGGCCTGTCTGGAATAGGCAAGGGAGTGTACAATCATGCATTCTGGCTTCTTCCTTTGGCATATTGAAAAATCTTGCAATTATTCACAAACTTGTCCACTTCTGTTCTCATCTTAGGCCAGTAATAAAAGTGACTCAGCTGCTCATAAGTCTTATCAGTACCAAAGTGTCCAGCAAGTCCACCACTATGCTTTTCTTTGATCAAATTTTCCCTCATGGAACATCTTGGTACACATAGTTGGCTTCTTTTGAATAACAAGTCCTCCTGCAAGAAATAATCCAGCCACTGGCTTCTATCTGTTAAAACAGGGTTATTACATGCCTCAAATGCTTCTTTAAAATCTGGATCTGTTTTATACAATTCTTTCAAAAAATCAAATCCTTCAACTTCAAAATTTGTTTCTTGAACAAGCATGTTCCTCCTACTCAAAGCATCAGCTACTTTATTGGCTTGGCCACTTATATGTTTCAAAACAAAATTAAAACCTTGGAGATACTCAACCCATTTAGCATGCTTATGTTTCAACTTGGGTTGCTGTACAATATACTGCAAAGCATGATTGTCAGAATATAATACAAATTCCCTGGACATCAAGTAATGTCTCCACTTCTTCAGTGCCTGAACAATTGCATAGAATTCCTTCTCATAAGAGGAATACTTCATTCTGGTGTCATTCAGCTTCTCACTGAAATATGCCACAGGCCTATCATCCTAACTCAACATAGCTCCAATGGCCTCTCCACTGGCATCACATTTTACTTGAAATGGTTTAGTAAAATCAGGCAGAATCAAAACAGGCTTCTCCGTTATCTTTTGCTTCAAAATTTTAAATTTTCTTTCTGCTTCATCAGTCCACTTAAATGGCTCTTTGCTCTTCTTTATTGTCTCAATTATGGGTGCATTAATCTTACTGAAGTTTCTTATAAACTTTCTGTAAAAACTAGCAAGTCCATGGAAACTTCTTACATGGAAACTTCTTACCTCAAAAACATTCCTGGGTGAAGGCCACTCCACAATTGCCTTAACCTTTTCTGGGTCCATCTTCAAACCTTCTGCAGAAACAACAAAACCAAAATACACCAACTCTTCCTTCATGAATGAGCATTTCTTCAGATTTATCAGCAGTTTCTCTTGGTGCAGCTTCTTCAAGACATGGTTAAGATGCCTTAAATGTTCTTCTTTAGTTCTGCTGAAAACTAATATATCATCCAGATACACTATCACAAATTTACCAATGAACTCTTTCAATACTTCATTCATAAGTCTCATAAAAGTGCTAGGTGCATTTGACAACCCAAAAGGCATTACCATCAATTCATACAGTCCTTCATTTGCTTTAAAGGCAGTTTTCCACTCATCACCCTCTCTTATTCTAATCTGATGGTATCCACTCTTCAAATCTATCTTTGAGAAATATTTAGCACCACTCAAACAATCCATTAAATCCTCAATTTTGGGCAAAGGGAATCTGTACCTGATTGTGATCTTATTGATTGCTCTGGAATCAGTACACATCCCTCAGCCTCCATCTTTCTTTGGGCTCAATACTGCTGGTACAGCACACGGACTCAGAATTTCTCTGATCAGCCCCTTGTCCACCAATTCCTGTACTTGTCTCCTGATTTCCTCATTTTCTTTGGGAGTCATTCTGTAGGCTGCCTTATTTGGCAGATTTGAACCAGGGATAAAATCTATCTGATGGCTGATCTTTCTCACAGGTGGAAGCTCATCAGTTAAATCATCCACAACAATGTCACAATAATCATCTAACATCTCTTGGATTTCTACTGGTAAATCAGAAATATTTGTAGAAGTAAGAACTACTTTAGGTTTGCAAACTAAAGCAAAAATTACCTCTTCTTCTTCTATCTACTGTAGATATTCCTTCCCGCTCAGCAACAAGGTCTTTGGATCAATCATTCTGCTGGATGGCTCTCCTTCTTCCATGGGTATCAATGTATGGTGTACCCCATCCTTGAAGAACTTGTAAGTGTTCTTCTTGCCATCATGCACTGCTGCTCTGTCAAACTGCCAAGGTCTACCCAGCGGTATATGACACACATCCATGGGAATTACATCACACAGGACCTTATCTTTATATTTTCCCATTTGCAGCTCTATCTCACACTGCTCTTTTACAACCAACTGGTGCCCCTTGTGCAGCCAGGACACCCTGTAGGGAGTTGGATGCTCCCTTGTCTTCAACTTCAGCTTTTCTATTACCTCAGTGGAAACCAGATTGTATGTGCTGCCACTATCAATGACTAGCTGGAAACATTTCCCTTGGACTTTGCATATGCTCCTAAACAAATTCTTCCTTTGCACGAGCTCAGTGACCTCTTTAGCTTGCTTCAACAGGACCTTATTTACCACCAAGGATTCTCCCCTCTCTGGAAGAATTTCTTCTTCAATTTCTACTTCTTCTCCAGCCTGGGCAACAACAACATTTCTTGCACCAGCACCCACATTCTATGGACATTCATAGTGCTTGTGTCCCACTTGCTGACATCTATAGCACCTCAATTCTCTACCTCTGCCTCTGTCTCTGCCTCCTCTTCCTTTTCCTCTGTAAGAACCCCTTCTTCCCCTTGCATCATCCTCTGTAGATGCATTCTGAGGTGAGCTAGTGTTAGCTCCATCCCTGGGTGTAGCAGGCTTTCCTTTACCACCCTGACTTCCCTTTCCACGGAAAGTACCTCTCTTCTTGGCAGACTATTTCCTCAGGAGTTTCTCCTCTGCTTTCAAGGCCATCTAGTAGGCCTCTTCCACTGTCTTAGGAGACAGGAGACCAATCTCATCTTGGATCTCCAGCTTGAGACCATTCACATATCTGGAAGTCTTCTCAGGTGTGTGTTGAAATTTCCCAGCCCTTATGCTCACTCTGTAGAATTCCTCTGTGTATTCTTTTACTGTCAGCAACCTCTGTCTCAGGTTCTGCAATTGCTTATAAAATGTCAGCTGGTAATCACTAGGCAAGAATTTACCTTTTAATTTAGCCATCATTCTGGTCTAGCTTTTGATAGGTTGCTTGCCAACTCTCCTCCTTTCTGCCTGCACTCCATCCCACCAAAGTGCAGCATGTCCTTTCAACTTTGTCACTGCAAACTTGACCTTCTTATCTTCAATTAGTTCTTCATAATCGAAGCACTTATTCATTTCATTTATCCAATCCACCAGTTCCTCTAGATTCAGTCCCCCTGCATAACTCGACACTTCAATTCTGGGCTTGACTGCAGACCCCAGAACAGTTCTAAGAAGCCTCATGTCAGGAGGAATCTCAACATTCTCTTCAGCTTCTTCTGTTTTAGGTTCACTGATGTCTTCCGAATCTCTGGGCTGTCTTCGCTCCATGGCATCCATTCTGGCTTCGACCCTCTGCAACATCCCCAACACCTCTGCGTTGGCAACGGGCCTCCTTTTGCCAGCACCTCTACCAACTCGGATTTCCATGTCAGCAAAAACAACTTAAAACAACGGCTCTGATACCACAAATGACGCAACAAAACTGAAAGTCAGCCCCACGGAGAGCTGGTCAACTTCTGTAGCGTGGCTCTTTCAGCATTTCCCTTTCTTAACTCCTCTATTTATTTCCCCACGTGGTCTTCTTTCCTTTTCTTGGGTTTATTTTTCAATTTCAGAGAAATTGATAAATAAACATATATTACGATTTTTTTCACTTATATGCTCAACTTATATAATTGTCTCCAAGCCTTGGGGCTAAGGTTATAACCCTTGAAATTTTATATTAATACACACGCCTTTTTGAATAAATAACTTTTAAATAAACCTTGGCTCTGGGCCTGCATCTACGTTCAATCACCTAATCAATGCACTCACCGTACCTTGTTTAAACCTCGCGCATCTCCGTCAGATGACCACCGTTCGATGACTCTGCGCCAGATCGACGGCACTCGATGATATCACTCCACCTCTTGGTATGAACGTTAACGTGCGATGAGAATACAGAAAGACGGCTTTGTACTCCCGTCCGATGCCACGTGTCGAAGGCTCTATGGAATCACTTCAATTCAGAAAATACCACCTTCTCCGCAAAAGCGGTGCGATATGGGCAATCCGCCTTTGGGAATCCACTCGTGGTTTTGCTACAGTGATCAACCCAAAGGTTGAGTTAGGGTTGGGATGCTCTTCATATGCCTTAACTCTGGTCTATGGCTTAGGTTCGTTTCAATTGAATTTGTTACGATTATACAGTGGGGAATTCCATAATAAGGACACAGACAGAGGGCTACGGTGGAATTTAACTCGCAGGGTTTATCCAACCAATTCACGGGAATAATAGATAGATAATGTAGAATTATACAATCACCATTCTCAACGATTTCACACTGAACCAGTGTACAATCGTTTCTCAATCAAACAATTTCTTCATTAATAAGAATTCGAGACAATTCGATGGCCAATGAGCATTGAAATCATTTAACTGGAAACAATTGTTAACACACAGAGTTTTCTTGCAGAAATATATACTCTTCTCCTCCCTCTCTTCTCTTTCATACACATCCAAGGGATTACATTTATATACATTATATTGTAACTCTTCAGCTCCTCCACGAGGACCGTTTTAGAAAATCAACAGCCTAATTAAAATAACTCAACTAACTGAAATATGACAGCTAAACTAACTGAACTATTCGACTTCTACGACTCTAACTGATCTAAAATAATACAATCAGCTGAGGTATTGACACCTAGCTGTTATAATTCAAGTGATTTCAACCCTCCTAGCCACAACATGTGGACAAAACTCATACATTGTTGGCTAGTGTCTAATTCCCCTACATCAACTAGGCTCAAGCTTAAGAGAGGAGAAGGAAAATTGGTGGAAGAAAGAGGTTCTCAAAGTGAGCCATAGAAAAAGAGGGCAATATTTCCATATTCTCCACCACCTAGTTCACCTCCAAGAGAAGCATAAGCGACATCAAGCATGCCTCTAGGAGAATAAGAAACCCATGAAGAGGTGGATCCCAAAGAGGAAGAAAGAGTGTTCAGGAAAAAATTCCTTGACATGACTGAAATGGTGAGTGTCCTTTATCAAGAAAGCAATGAAAGACTAGAAGGAGAAGGATCTAAACTTCACAAGGAAGGTCAGGGATCATCAAGAGGCCATAATGATAAAGACAAAGCAAAGAAGGGTAATGGAGGAAATGGAGACAGTATAAAGTCACCATCATCACCCTCATATTCATTTTCATCATCCTCTACTTCATCTTTAGTACACCAGTCACACAAGTCAAAGAACACTGGAAAAAGTCCTTTTCTAAAAGATGATGTTAAGTTTGAATTGCCAATTTTTTATGGTGAAGTTAATGCAGAAAAGCTAGATAATTGGATTAGTAAATTAGAGGTCTATTTGAGAATCCAAAATTTTCATGATGATGACACTAAAATCCAACTAGCTTCATTGAGAATGGAAGGTGAAACACTTGTTTGGTGGGAATCCAAGACAAAGGAGGAGATCAAGAAATATGGTAAGATTATTTGATCATGTACTGATTTCATTTTTCCAATAAAAGAATAGTTTTATCCATTAGCTCACATGCAGAAAGACATAATGGATTGGAAAAATTTTAAACAAATGAAAGGAAAAAATGTACAAGTGTATACTCAAGAATTTAGGAGAAGAGCTCTTTTACTAGGAGTATATTTGCATAGCAAAGACACTTTGCTCAAGTATATAGAAGGATTACATACCTACCTAAGACATACAATCCTCATGTTTAACCCTACAAGCTTAGATGAAGTTTGTGTTCAAGCCACACATTTAGAGGCAAGGGGAAAATAAAACTTAGATGGGAATGAGGAAAATGAGTTTAAAGGAAAATGGAAGAAAAATATAAATGCAAATACTAGAAAAGAGAAGGGAAAATTATTTTGAAAACACTATTCTAAAACTAGCCATGATGAGGACCACTTTGGAAACTTCATCCAGAGTTTAAACCAGAAATTTTTAAAGCCAAAGAGAAAGCCAAGGAGAAAGGCAAAACTATTGCAATAGCTGAACAAGGTCTAGGGTCGGATTCAGGAAATGAAACAAAAATCATAGATATGGGACTAAAGAACATAAAGGGGAAAGAGATTTAAAATAAACCTAGTTTAATAAACCTAGTTCTAGTATGTCTAACTATCACATACAAGCTCCAAGTGAAGAAAAGAGAATTGAACTGTTTCATGTGAGGGTCATTTCCAAACATACCAAGGTTGACACATTGTTTGACAGTGGGTCACAAGAAAATTTAATCTCTGAAGACTTGGTCAAGAAGCTTAATCTTGATACCATTCCACATCTGAAACCATATCCACTTGTTTGGATTTGTAAGGATGCAAATTTATAGGTTTCAAAGAAGTGCATGTTGCGCTTTGCAATAACTCCACATTTCATTAACACGGTTGACTTAGATGTTGTTCCACTTGATATAATAGGTATGGTGTTGGTCATTCCTGACTTGTATGACAGGAAAGATATCTTCCATCTCCATGAGAAAAAATACCATTTATTCAAATATGGAAAGGAGTACATTGTGAGAGCTCATCGCAAAAAACTAGACACTTATTTAGTTAATGCAGGGCAGATGAAGAGGCTCATCAATGCAAGTCAAAACTTGACATTGATGATGATTAAACAAAGAGATGTTTTACATAATCCTTTTCATGAAAATGCTGGTGTATATAATGAGTTTTTTTAGTTTGAAAGAAATTTGACTTTGAAAGAATATGACAAGCAGTTGCAGCAGTCGACTTTGGTGTTGAATGGTGCTGAAAAAAAAGTGTCAGTGAAATAAGTTGCAAAGGTCCAAGAGAGGGAAAATCAACTTAGCAAAGAAGGCACAGGATTCAGAAATTTTCATTGCTAGTTTTAGAAAGGCATGGTACAATGGCGAAGAAACTTGGACAGGAATCGACACAAGTTCAAGTCTAATTCAGCAAAAATTCACTATAAGGACAGGATGCAAGGTGAGAGTAATTTTAAGTTTCCTTTGATTATAAACCAATGTAGAAACAAGATTTTTACTACAAATTTAGGTTATTGTTCTGCAAGTTCAATAAATTTGCAACATGACAATGTCAAAAATAGCAATGGTTGGTCAACGAGATCAAGAAATAATTTGTCATTTCATGAAAAGCTCCAATTAATGAAATTAGAGAAATTTCAGTGGATAAAGATTGGAAGAGTGGCGCACAGTCTCCTCATCTTCATTTTCAGTAGTCTAGAGAGCTTTTGGGGTCCAAAAGCTTCCCAGTGGGGAGGTGTGATTAGGAGATCAAGTCTTATGCTAAAAACTGAAAGTGCTCGAAACATGTCCAAACCTAAGCGACCGAAAATCTCTCGTCATTGCGATTCTGGCACTGTGAATGGTTCAAAAAACTGATGTCTTATGAGGAAGATATCGCATTTTGTTAGTTTTCCCAAATAGAAAAATTTTGGTGACTGGATGCCTAGTCAGCAGGAAGGTACATTCAACAGGAATATTCTTGGAATATTCCATTTCTTATGAGCCAACAGGATGGCACCACGTGGCATATTGTGGGTCGTTTATTATTTAAGGTACGAATTTTTTATTATTCGTTGGATGGAATTTGGTGTGTCGTTGGATGAGAGACATGTGGCAAGCCCACAGGCCACCATGTGTCCTCAGATTTCTGTGGTAAATTTTTTTATGAAGCTCTGAAGGGTCGAACTCGCGACCTCCTATCCACCCGCAAGTACGTTTACCAATCTGCCTACACAATGTTTCTTAACCATATACAATTCGAAATTAATGTTATGGTTTGATTTTTTTGGCATTGAGGGCCTGGGAGGCTAGCCCCGAAGGGCCAGCACCCCTTGCCATGCACCCTAGAGCCAGAACCATGGCCTCCATGTTAACCGTAACATCGGCGGAAAAATTTGTAAAACTTATCACATGCAAAAAGTGTTTATAACCGCAGAATCAACGTTTAGACCGACAACAATCAAACGCAAACTCTGGCAAAAGTTGGTAATGTTCACATGGGCGTGGTGAGTTGGCATCAAATGTCATAGTTTCAGAACCATAACTATCCGAGTTATGATCCTTCCTGCAGAGTTAATACAAACTATAACCTCGACGGGTTTTACTGAGAGCACATGCGTGGTTAGGGTTAGTGGAACCGTAACTTTGGGTTCCAAAATTTATTATATGTGGTTTGTTTAAACTTTTATTGTGGAGACCACGTGGTTCGGGTCGGCATGTGGCCATTGAACCACCCAAGTTTTTAAATGCCACGATTAGTACGCAGTTTTCGACTAGCAGGAATTTATGGTAGCACCCTATTTTTATGGTTTTAGCTAAATTTAATGATAGTTAACTGTAGTTCTCCACAGTTAGTGGAGTTTTTCTAGAATTCATTGGGAAAATTGCATTGGGAGGTCAATTTTTTACCAATTTTGGTGAAACAAGAGCCTACCTATGCTAATTTGAGCATTCTTGAGCCATTTGTGCAGAGAAAACAACTATTAGAGACCTGCAAACATATGTAATTTACAATTTTGAGCATAATGATAAAGAGGGACATGCCATTGGGAGCTGGACCAGCAGATGTAGCTGAGGAGGGGTGAACTGCTTCATCATGACTACTATGTAAAACTTATGTGTGAATGTTTTTCTCTATTATGCATTGTTGTTTAGTGTTTTTAAGGCTTATTTACATGCTTAAATTTTACTAATTCATCTAATTTTCATGTTTAAAACTCTCATTCCTTAAGAAAACTTATGGAGACAATCTGTAAATGTTTATTTAACTGAAAGGAAACTTAGCACAGCAGAACTAATACACTCCTTTCAGATCAACAATATTGGTTGAGACATCTAAACATGTTGATATTTGATGACCTTGGTTGACAATGGGCTTGATTAACCATTATGGTTGTTTATGTTTGTTCATGGTTGACCATTATCGTCGATCATGGTTAACCATGCTAGAACAAGGTTGACCATGTCTAACCATTTTAATCATGATGATCTTGGTTTAATATGGTTGATCATGGTCGACCATGGATGACCTATATGAGCTTGGTTGACCATTTTAACCATGGTTAAACATCATATAGCATGGTTGCTCATGGGTGACCATTGTTGACCATTATGGTTCACTATGGTTGAACATCATCGACCATGGTTGACAATTATTGAACATGGTAAACCATTGTAACCATGTTTGATAATTGAACCTTGTTGATCATGGTTAACCTTGTTTGACCATGGTTGACCATATTATGTTTTAAATAATATCAATAAAATGTTAATATTAACATTATATTGGACATTATATTATGCTTTTAATAGCAAAAAATATTAAATGTTACTAATAATGTTGTTAATAGCATCGATATTAATATAAAGTATGTAATGTAATATTACAACAATGTTTTTCACATTGGAAAATTCGTAATATATTTGTAAAAATTATGACACGAGTAAGGTTGACCATTAGTGACCATATTGACCTTACTCTAAATATTCACAATGTTAATAGTAGGGTTAGACCATTATTGACCATTATTAAATCTTATTAATAATATTATTAAATGTTACTAATCGTAGGGTTGACCATTATTGATCATTATTAAATGTTACTAATAATGTTATTAATAACATCAATATAATAAAATCTCAAACACTAAATGTTGTTGAGACTGTTCCCTCAATAAATCAAAGGATTCATGAGCATGCAACGAACATCAAACATGGGAGGAAACACCACATCAATATTGAAGATGTCTGAGTTATACCTAAGATATATATTTCCATCGCCATAAGTTTAGGGATACCTTAGAGATTGAAATGAGGCAAATCAATCTAAATAAATATGATGGATGGAAGATTAGCATTTGTTGGGTCCCTATCCTTTCTTGTTAATTTTTTTAAAGTAATTAATTAATCAATTAATATTATTATTTTTAAATTGTGTATTTATTAATATTTACATTTTCCTTCTCTCTTTTTGGTTGATTCTTAATTTTAGATTTGTATATAAAAAAAAATACTCTTATATATTCATAATTATTCTTATATCTATTTTCATATTTAATTATATCTCATATTCTTTATTATTTTTGTTTTCTTCATAAGGATTTTGAAAACTCATTTTGCTTCCATTTTAATAATTAGTCTTTTTATTATTTATTTATATCTTATATCTAAGTCTTTTGTGATCCATTATGTAGATAAAAGTACTTTTGGATAAATCACATCATTAGGATTAGGTCGACGTTTCGAACCAACTAATGTGGTTTATAAAATAATTTATTCCAATTAATTTAATTTAATTTTTATTTATTTAAAGATTGGACTCAATCTAAATCTAAATACTCAACTTAATATTTGACCACGAATTATTAATTTAATTTAATTTTTTAACTTAAAGTTTGACATTATATTAAAATATTATTTTATAAAAATTTTTATTATTTTGATCTATATTGTAATCTAAAATATAATAATAAATATTTAGAATCTAAATATTTTACTGTTTGACCTAAGTCCTTTTTAATATTCTATTTTTTCTTTTCAAAACTAATAGTTAGAAATATGAATGATATCTACATTAATCTCTCTATTTAATCTGGTGCCATGATCTTATTTTCCATCTTGTGACGATGAACCACATTGACATTGGATAGTTCTAAACACATCCACAAAACTCTTATAATGTGGTTTTCACCAAAAAAAAAAATTCTTATTATTCATATTAATTATGTATTAAGTAATATTATATTAATAAATTAATATTTAATTAAATACCTATATAATAATCATTTGATTAATATTTTAATATATCAACTAGTATTTTAATTCATAAAAATATTATATATAACATTAAATTAAAATAATATGTTAAATTATAACATTCATAAAAAAAACTTAAATTTATTAAATTAAATTATTATATATAATAATTATTAAATTTAAATTTAAATTTCTAATAAAATCAGTAAATTACAAATAATAAAACTCATATATTAATTTGATTTTTTAGTCAACTTTTATATATATATATATATATATATATATATATATATATATATATATATATATATATATATATATATATATATATATATATATATATATATATATATATAATAGGAAGTCTAGGGGGAGATCAAGAAAACCTTCATATTTAATGCAAGGAAAGACTTTGATATCACAATTTTATTCGCTTCCATTTGTTCATCTATTTATATAATCATTAGTAGAACCCAAGCACTTAAATTTTAAGATTTTTTTTTTTTTTTTTTTAATCAAGTGAAAATGTGAAGAATCCTCACTACTTATAGTGTTAATTCTACATTTATTTTTTTATGCATTTATTTCTTAACTTTTAATTAATTTTTTCTCTAGTTTTCTTGAAAAAATAATCTTCTATATCAATTCCCACTGTGAATGCAAGAGTTAAATGTTGAAAATGCTTAAGACACTCTTTATTATTTTTAGGTGTGAATGTAAGAGTTAAATTTTGAGAATACTTAAGACACAATTTTTTCGTTTTGGAATCGCTTACAGGTAATGGGTCAATCTCTCATGGCGATTTTGTTCATTTTTATGTACTTAGTTTATATGTTGGTGTTGATGTGTATATTGTTAGGTCATGCTATATATGTTCATTTGATGTTCTTGCATATAGATGTGTATGTGATAACAATGATTTGACATGAGATTTATAGTAATTTGAGGATGTGTATGGTGATGATGTTAGATTACAATGTTTGTGTTTTGTTAGATTTGATCACGATGATGATGCATTGTTAGATTATTAGATTTTTGTGCTAGTTAGTGATGTTTATATGTGCTAGAGGTGTATATAATTAGATGATGGCAGTGAATTCGAATGTGTATCTTAGATGATGTTTATGTTTGTTAGATGGTTATCATCATGATATTTATTTTTATGAGATAATATTTATTATAGATTATGTATTGGTGAACTTATATCAAACTTTTATATATGAATTTACATGCAAAACGACTTACTTTAGAAAAATGAAAAGATATTTTTATAAATTACAAAGTTTAGTATGGTTGAAACTATGATTGTAAAATTAAAATAAATATTTTCTATTTCTTAGATAGTTCATTGATATTCTATCTAACTTAATTAGTAAAATATTTCAATACTCACAAGGAAAAAATAATCAAAGGTAAAATAATTTAGTTTGTTGTTAGTAAGAGGAAAATGTGTAACTCATTTAAATTTTAATATAAAATATTATTAATAATAAATTATTCAAAAATTCAATTTAACTAATTCAATATTGGTTTATAAAATTAAATCTATTGTTAAATTTAAGAAACATAAGCCAGATTATTTTTTAACTTGCAGCCTACATCCATCTTAACTCTGGATCTACCAAGTGCCAAGAGGGATCAAATATCTTGATATGAAAACATCTTTTAGAGTGAAAAGAGATTTAATCCCTCTAGGTGCTTGGTAGATTCAGAGTTAAGATGGATTTAGGTTGGTATAATATATATGTAATTGACATGGAAATTTTATTTATAATTCATGTTCTCCATAATAAAAAGTTAAAATATGCCTCCTCATATTTTTTTCTTGTATGTATACATTTGATTATTTTAATTATTAATATTTTCTAAATTACTACATATCAAATCCATATTAGGCATTGAAAAATTTACAAATATCTCTCATACATTGAATTAGAAAGCAACTATTCATGGAATAATAATTCTTTCAATCCTTCTCACTAAAGTGAAAATATAAGAAAAATTTCAATTTAAATTACTTAATCTTTCTCTATATAAACTATCTATAAAATTGTGTTATTTAATATGGACATTGAAATATTTTACTTATGGCTGTAAGTAAAATATTTTTTGTTCGAAATATAGTTTTGCTTTAAATATCACATGTAAATGGAACATAAAATGAATTACACATAATTTAATATCAATAATACTATTCCTTGTAATGTGAAAAAATGACATTCAATTCTTGTAGTAAAAAGTAAATTATATTTTTTACTCATTAAATTTCTTCATCATAATAAAAGCTAAATTATTTTATTTACTTTTTCTTAATTTATATCTCTATATGAAGTTATATAAGATTAAGGTGTAAATTGAAGTATTGCAATTATAGGCAACATTAATTTCTTTTATTATTACTATTTTTTATTTGTTAATTAAATAATTATTTTAATATTTTTAAATGTAACGTGACGTGACAACATATCTCCCATATTGAGTTGTAGAGCGCACGTCGGTGCAATTAATTTAGATTTAATATAACTTAAAAAATTATATTTTTTTTAAATTTACTTTATACTAAATTTATGAGATTTTCAAGCAAATTAAATTTAAAATTTGTAACAACTCTTATAAATTTAAATTAGAAATTTATCTCCCTAAATTTTTGGACAAATAAATGTAAAATAAGGCTTGTGAAGTTACTTGTAGTTGGGGATTTTCTCTATTGGAAGTTCTCCCTTAAAGAGGCAAGTGAACTTTTTTATAGTAAAAAAATATAACATTTTGATGTTATTTTGGTTATTTATTTTCTATTTTATTGGTTTAAATTTAACACTTTTTAATAATAAGTATGAGTTAAATAATATAAAAATGATATTATATTAGATTTAAACTTTTGACAAATAATACATTTGATTATTTCTTAATGAAAACTCAAAACATATTATTTTTCCCACAAACTTATCACGAGATAGTCACTAAAATTCATGTTTTTACATTTCTCCTAACTAATATTACATCGTTTTCACAATTATAAAGACATGTCTACTTTAAATAATTTAGTTATAAATACATAAAAAATAGATATTTATTTTACATAATCTAAATAGGAAACAAAAATGCATCACCAAGTCTATTTCAAAGTCAAAACAATGTCTCTTAATCACCATCACAAATGTGATGCACTTGATATGTTCCTCTCATACTGATGCAATCATATTTACCAAACGCACTACAAATACAATATTTAAAAATATAGTTATAGATCGATGCATTCAATAACATGATCATTCTATACCAGTGCGAAAATGTTATATGTATGCATCAATGCATAAGTGTGATGCCCCGATATGAAGATTTAATTTTGTGAACCACCAATGGTGTGTCATAGGTATGTGTGCACCATTTCTGGTGTGCTTTTTTTTTATAATGCATCAGAGCCAGTGCATAACTATGTTTTTGGCGCATGAATGATTTTTTGTTTTAATTGAAAGGTATCTTTCCATATTAATAAATACATTTTTAATTTAATAAAAAAAATTGTTTTTTATGTATCAGGCCGATGTATTTTATAGGTCAATCATGTAGTAGAGATCTCATATGAGGGAGAAGTAGCAGGAGTAAGAGAAAATTTTATACCCATACAATATGGTCCAACCATGGGAGGTTAGAGAGAGGAAGAACACCTAATTGTTGTCCTACAATACACATTCTTGGTGTCTTACCTCGATCTCAGAGGTCCCTGCTACAAACCGCCATTGTACCATGAATTTCAAAAATGGAACTATGAAAATTTTATACTTTGTTAAACGTTGTTGGTTCAAATGTTAAAATAAGAGTGAAATTAGAAGGAAATGGTACGAATAAAATATATCATATTACGGTTTCATGGATCTTATTAGTCACACACCAAACACCATGAAAAATTGCAAGTGTTCCTTTCATGCTAGTGTCGTATCTTACAATTGATGTCCTTCAAACTGACGACGTGATGTATATGGCTTAGGCCCGTGACTTTAAATAGCATGTTACTCATTGCTAAATTCATCATAGATTTATCACTACATGTTGATTTATATTGACGAATAACTAAATAAGAAGAAAAAACATGTGACTAAACCAATAAGTATTTAAATCGAGACTAAATATTCAATGTTATTTCTAAATTCCCTATTTTGTTCTTATTTTCCTATTTGAGAAGGGTTCTGGCCTTGAATACTTATTATCATAGATAATGTACACAATTGGAAATACTTAATTTTAAGTATTGTAAAAATGTTTCCACTACAGAAAATCGTGTAAAAACATTTGTGAATCTTACCAATTATATTATAAATTTCCAAAAGATGAATAAAAAAACAATATAATTAGTGAAATCATGAAAACAAAAACATACAACAATAGTATAAATTATGAAATAACACAAGTACATATCACTCTCCATTGTCATCACCCTGATTATCTTCCTTTCTTAGCATGATAACACTATTTTTCTCAAAAATATGTTTTGATCTAGGGTCATATCTTAATATGAACCACCAATCCCTATCCAGCACGTCTATGTAAAAAAAAATAGTTGCAGTATTTTTTGAAAGCATAAGGCTCCCTAGATTCATGACACATCTTTCTAGAGTTGATAGATACCATCCCACTATCGTGATATTCCTTTACATTATTCTAATCAAAGGTGTCCCACCACTTGCACCTAAAAATGACACATTGGAATGAAGATAAGTCCACCTGAATGATCTCTTGTATTTTTCCAACATAGCATAATGTCCCCTATAATAAGTTTTGATCATGGTGGCTAGCACGACTATATTGGTTGAAATCAACTTCCACTCCATAGTATTGTGTCATGCATTCATCATCGACATCCTCCATGTAAAAATGATGTCCATATGCTCACATAGATGGGAACAAATGCACGTGAAAATTTCACAGTGTCATGTGTCTAATACCCTAAACATAATATATATATATATATATTACAATTCAAAGGTGCAGTATGAAGTTAAAATTATACAGATAGAGATTGTATTGAGTTACTACACCCAATCCTTATGTTTAGCACATCCTCTTCAGCACATGGATAAGGACGAGATGCATCATAATTCTCTCTAACTTGATCAACAACCCAACTGTTAGGGCATGTCATTGGCATATTTTCTGAATTCACTGATGAAATTAAACCAACACACACACACACACACACACATATGCGATCAAAATATGCATTAATATGAAGTTTAGTGTGAATAGTTATTGTGTAGTAATTTGAAAAATGATAAGCATGCACTTACTCTCTCATGCACCTCTTTCCATTCTTTTCGAGAAGCTCCCCCTCTACTTTGTCTTCATCCTTTCGTCGTCCCAAATCACTGCACCTGGTGTATTATCGTTCTGCTTGATGTACTCATTTGAATAATTGAAAGACTCATACGATATATACCCCTATGCCATAAACACCTCAATTTTTTCCCTTTGTCAAACAAAACATTTAAATTTATACATATACCTCTCTAAGAAGAACATCCAATGACAAGAAATGACCCAAACTAATTCAACCTCATATACTAGGTGAATTAGAAGATGAACCTGCAAGTCCATGAAACTCATTGTCAGTTCCCTCTCAATCATACAAACAATCTCAACTATCTCTTGACACCACCATGTAATTCTAGCCATATGAATCTCCTTTGATGTGATCCAATGTACAAATACAAATAATTTAGATATGGCACATCGTAGGTCTTAGGAGAAGTCATGGTTCATACACCCACACATGAGCAGAGGATATTGACACTACACAGTAAATAATATATTATATAAAAATCAGTTATAAAATATCCCATTACATAAAAATAAATAAAGTATTAAAATCATGTTTTTGACATACGTACTCTTAGAAGGTTCAAATGGTCATGTGATTTCAACCCCAAAAAATGGTCTTCCATACTGAAGCAGTCTCGTAGTGAAGACCCATATAAAGAAGGCACCCTAAACTCATTATAAATTCCTTTTCCAAAGAAAGATCATATTTCTTTAAAATCCATGGTACATCACCTTCTTTGAAAGACCAAGAGGGACCCGCCTCTCCTCTAGTTTCTTGTCTTGGCCAATCTTTATTTTTATTTTTTGAAGAAATAAGATCTCTCCTAACATCTAATGTGTCACTTTAATTTGATGATATGTGCGTCCATAAAGAATATCAAACTTTTTAAGTATATCCATGGGATCTAGTAAGTGGGAAATCTTTATATCCTCACAATATGGGAGCTCATAGAATACACATTTCTTTTTCATCCCAATGGGAAATTTCTCGACATAGGTGTCGAATAATTCTAGATCATCAAACATAGGCTCCCCTTTGAATGGAACATTTATGCAACCACCTTATCCTTCTATCTCTCATATGCTCTAAGCCATTCAACTAGTGTCATTATTGTAGGCCTTTGGGTTCTCTTTGATTTACCATTGAAAGCAGATTTTTCTCTTCTGTAAGGGTGTTCTTCTGGGAGGAATAAACTAGAGTAGTTATACATTGGCTTTCATAGGTGGTTGGACCACCTAGCCTTCAAAGAAGGTCCACAACATTTACATCCATGATACACTTTTGTTACAAGACTTGCAAAATTAGTGTATACAGGTCGACATGTTAGCGACCATGAAGATCTAAAAAATTGCAAAAAATTGTATTAAAATGTGAAACAATATTGTTATTAAACAAACCAATGAGAATGCAATTTACCAGAGAAAAATCCTTAGCCTAGATAATCATGTATGGTGTAAACACATATGTCATGCAATGTAAAACTCCTCTATATTGTGATGGGTATTGATATATCGTACACATGTATCTCTTCGCATAATTCTTTCAATTCATATACTAATGGTTGTAAGTAGACATCCATATTATTCACTTGTCTTATACTAGGGACTATGAGAGCCAACATAAGATGTTCATTCTTCATGGAAAACCATGGGGGGATGTTGTTATTGATCATTACTACAGGACAAACATAATATTTGGTGTTTTGGAGGGAACATGGGTTGACGTCATCCATGGATATGCTGAGTTACATACTTCGTACTTCATCCTTGAATTTTTCAAGCTATGTATCCTCTATATGCTTCATGGCTATTGAATATGTTGGGATTCACGTAACTCCTGACTCACTTCTGTGTGAGGCATGCCATCTCTACAACATAGCTAATTATTTGCAACAAAAGAGTCTTTGAATCCTTGGGATTATAGGCATATTCCTCAATATCTTACGAGGAGGACCATGTGAATTACCCATTTTTTTAATTATGGTACCTTTCATGCCCACATTTCAGACATATCTATTTGCCTGCAGATTCTCCTTTATCCTAACTTTTACCTGACATATCTCTTTGTCTGCAGATTCTCCTTTATCCTGACTTTTACCTGCACATTTCAGACATATCTCTTTGATATGTCAACTTAGCGTTTCTTTAAGTGTGTGTTTTTTAACAATCAAAGGATTCATAAGAATTCATGTTAATACGCAATGTTGTATTCTTTGAAAAATTTTGTTTTTGAGAAAAAAAATGTGTTACAACAATCTAGATAGAGTCTACTTCAGGTTCGTCATATTTACAAATCCAATGGATGCATATCATAATTACTAGAATTTTTTGAACTGGTCCAATATGAAAAAACTGCATATTTTGAATATGTTTCACGATGCAAGAAATTTCTTAACATATAAGTTATAAACTAAAAATCTAAAAGCTACCCATTAGAGATGACGGACCAATGTAATGCACCATAATTTTTTCAATTTTTTTTACAATGTATTTTTGGAAGATACAGAATTATGATTTCACTAAATCATAATGACCTTCAGAAATTGTTTGCACCCATTTTATTACAAAATTAATTAAAATTAGTAAATATTTATGAAATTCCATAAACATTATATCTCCTGAAAGTAGATTCAATTCTGAAAATTCTTGTCTTGGTTTTGATAGTTAATTCAAAATGTTTCATGGAGTTTAATCAGTCCAAAGTTCAAGATACGTATTCAGAGCTTGGCTCTGCGTAATTGCTGACGCGTTAGTTCGGCTGAACTCTTAAAAAAATTTCGGCTGAATTATGTTTTGTGCCCGTCAAGTCTAACGACATAAAAGTTCAGCCGAATTTTTTTATAAAAGTTCGACCGAACTTTTACCTGACTTTACGTTGGCCGGAAAATACCGCGGAGCCCCTCCAAAAAAACATTTCGCGGTGATATAAATTGCCATGAAATCATTCATTATTTTCGCATATTTTTTCACATTTGGTCTGATTTTACAAAGGTCTTGGGTCTTGGTCTGATTTTGCAAAGAATTGTTTTGGGTTTTAGGACTTTTCTTGGAGGTACATTCAAAGAACATTGGGTTTAAGGACTTTTCTTGGAGGAACATTCAAAGGACTTTCTTAGAGGAACGTTCAAAGGAAATTTCTTGGAGGTATGTGATACATTTTTTGGATGTTTTTTGGGCTTCATTTTTTTTGAAAGTATGGATTTGGGATTAATTTTCATGGAGGTATGTGATACATTTTTTGGACGTTTTTTGCGCATAATTTTTTTTGAAGATATGGATTTGAGCTTAATTTCGAAAGGACTCTTTTTAGGCTTAATATTCAAAGGACATTTTTTGGACATTTTTTGGAAGTATTTTTTAAAGTGATATTTTTTTAGAGGCTTTTTTGAAGTATTTTTTAAAGTGGCATTTTTTAAGAAGTTGGAATTAATTTTCAATAGACATTTTTTGGAGGCATTTTGTGAAGTGACATTTTTTTAGAGTACGTGTTTTGGGTTGAAGTAAATCTTTTAAAATGATTTTTTTAAATGAGTTTTTGTCTAACTTTTTAAATGAAATATTTTTGTAGGACTTGGAAGGAAATATTTTGAGCTTCGTTTCATTTTTATAAAACATTTTTTTCTTAGATTTTTTGAAGTGTTTTGGATTGAAGTATGTAGTTTTTGAAAAAAATTTAAAATGAGTTTTTTTTTAAATTAAATATTTTGTGATGTTTTTTTTAAATTGAGTTTTGTCTAAATTTTTGAAGGAAATTTTTTGAACTCC